>VYXD01015336.1:105268-153231 GCA_013397195.1 Hylia prasina
GACGGGGAACATCCTCCTCATCCTCCCGCTGCCGCTGCACGGGAACCGCGCGCTTCGTCCTGGCTGAGGCTTGCTTGCCGAAGGGCATGTACTTCAGGTTATCGATGAAAGCAAACGTTGCCTTCCTGAGGTTGTTATGAAAACACAGGTAGCCAGGCAAAGTGAGACACCTTCGTGTCTACCCTCCGTGGGGGAGAGGCCGCCAGGTGAAAACGCACTGTGTTAGGCGGAGAAAGACTTTGCAACCCGGGCTTCTTTAATGCTAGCTTTTAAAACCCGTTCTAATTGAAATGGCTTCATAACTGTAGCTATGTTGATGTTAGAATGCAGAAGGGAGAGGAAGGGAATGAAAAAAGAAAGGAGAAAAGGAAAAGGACAAGCAAGATGAAATACCTTTCATTAGACTTACTAGTATGACTATGGTTTTGCCTATAAAGACTATCTTTAGATTATAAGTTGTCTTAAACATGAGTTAGCTGACAGTGGAAAGATACCATTCTTGAAGTGGTAATGTGGTTGCTTGTTAGTATAATTTAGTTTTAATGATAGATATCTTTAAAACAATTTTAAATCATGGTCATAACTGGTATAAGTATAAACAAACATATCAATTCATGAAATAGTGCCATTTGGTATTGTTAATAGGCAAGTGAGTCCTAGTTTTTATTTCTAATCAAACTACCACTGTTTATATTTTGCACATTTAAATGTTTACATAAAACCACTGAGATAATATTTGGCATGTTAAATGTTTCACAGAAAAATGATGCAAAATGTGCATCTGGCTCCTGAGAATAATGAAGATGATCTCTATTCTGGCTACAATGATTATAATCCCATGTTTGACACAGAGGTAAAATATTTGCTGTTTCCCACCTTTCCCATAGGTAGATTTTTAACTTAGAAGTATAAGATAAGAATTTATGGGTACAGTACCGTACAAGTTTACAACTGTTTTGAGGTGAAATTTACTTTATTTAGCAAGAAACCTTTGAAGTTTCTCAGGGATCTTCTTGAATAGTTAATTCTTTGATAGCTTTCTATTCCAACTAAACACCTGTGCAGATGCTGTAATGGTTCGAATTTTTGAAATATAAAATCATAATTATTTGTAGGCACATTCAATGTGTTATTTCCCAGGCTGTGTGCAGCAGCAAGTTTTCTGACAAAAGAGGCTCCTAAGTGGTCAGTAGGTCATGGATTTCCTACTGTGCTGCTGCTGGAGGAGCTCACAGTAGAGTGGAGTGCTGCAGGTCTCTGTGCAATTGGGTGGAGCCTCTGGGATGTCTTAAAGTAGCCCTGCAGACCACTTGTGGGTAACTGCTGGTGTGGAGGAGCTGGGACAGCAGTGATGTCATTTGGTCCAAACCCACTAGCAAGACTTGGCATCTTGTGTGAAATCCCAGAACCCAAGTCATGGGAGTTGCTGCAGGACCTGAGAGACATGAGATGTTTTAATGTCTCGTATTGCAGTTGTTAATGTTAAAATTCAGAAACAACACAAGTAGTAAGCATTTGGATGGAAAAAGAAATTCCTGTCATATTTTATGACTTCAGCTCTGTTTCCTCTGTGTTTTTAGAAAATAATGAGTTTTTACATTTCCTAATCTAAAATACACAAAAAAATAGACAAATAATAGTAATTTATTGTCAGTAAATCCTGTTGTTCAGTTATTTTCAAGTATTTTGTGAAGAATTTTTGATTTTTTGCCAATCTGCTTTCAGTAGTCTGAAGGTTGTGGAATTGTGCGTTTGGGTGTTGTGGTTTTAAAAGGGTTAATGTTTTTATCTTTTCTAGGATTTAGAAAATGATGTAGCTTTTCAACAGGCAGCAAGAACAAGTCATGGAAGAAGACCCCCTGTAAGTACCTTTTAAAACACTTTGTATTAATGATCCTAGATTCTAGTATGTAGAAACACTAGTAAATGACACATATAGGTTTTAATTGGCGGGGTTCTTTTGTTTGGTTCTTTTTTTTCCCACCCAGGTGACAGCCAAAATTCCTGGTACATCAAGTCCAAGACCTCTAGCTACTGGATTTGGGGCAGGTTTTTGTTTTGTTTTATCCTTAATGAAAATGTCATTTACAAAATATAAATGTACCATTTAATTCCACACACAAAGTGAGCCCTTCTGAATTAAGTATTTCATTCCAGTGAACTGCTTCTGTTCATTAGTTTTAATTCACAACATTGCACTTGGTCAAGGCATGGTTACTGGTTGTTTTTCTTTTCCCCTGAACCATGCTGCAAATCTTCTGTACTGCATAAGGCATTAGAGTCCCAGGTAGTAATGGGGTTCACTTGCAGGGGGAACTGAATAGGTTGTTATTTGGGCTTGGGAAAGTTTTCTGGAAGTTAAGGTGAAATCAAGTCTTGAAGAATATAGGCTCTGAAACATCTCTAGTTGAATCAGAAAAAGTTGGTTATGTTCTTTGGTATACTTAGATGTATTGATAAAATAAATCTGCATGAAAATATAACTTAAGCGATTAATACAGTGACAGATTTCATCAGCTCTACACAGAATTTTACTGAAGTATTTTGTGTAAATTACTTGTTCAATTTCAAGGTAGCAATTTCAATAATTTAATAATAGAAAGTGTGCTGCCTAAGATAATTTTCTATGTATTTCTTTTTAAAAGAGCTGACAGAAGTATCCAAATACATAAAAAACCTTTATTGTGAATTTGTGCTAACTGAAGTATTCAACGTGTTTAAGTCTGCCAGGCACTGGCAGTATATTGCATATGAGTAACATAAATGGGAGCTTTGCTGTGAACTTATGTGAGAGCTCAACTTTTAAAATGTAGTTTTGAGAAGACCTTCTTATGCTTTGTGAATGACAATTTCAAACAACTTACTTATTTTTGTAGTCAAAGGCAACTTCAGTTTCATCTATGGGAAGACCTATGACAGGAACTATACAGGTAAAAGTTCCAATATTTACATTTTATATTCATTTAGAACAATGAATTTTTTTGCTAAGTGTTAGATACAAGTATTTAGAAATTCACTGAATTAATACAAATTACTATACTTTTAATTTGTCCTTTTTTGAACATAGTACTGTCAGAAAGCATGAGGGTAGTGATGTGTGTTTTATTTGAGCACAGATTTGAAAGCAATAACAGTGTAGTCCTTTTAACACTTACTGACATGCAATGAACAATTTGTCATTAAAATTATAGAATATATAAAAAATTATATTAAAATATAAAATTATGTCTCTATTGTCTACAACATAATTTTTAGCAAGATTATTTAATATATCTTCTTTATTTGAGGATGGGGTTGCTCGACCAATGACAGCAGTGCAAGCTGCAGGTTACACAAAAGCATCTGTGAGAGGTATGGTTTGTAGAAATTGCCAGCTGCCACAGGGAGATGTTATTCTACAGTTTTCAGTACTCTGTTAATCTTTCAGGTTCTTCATTTGATCCTCTTGGCCAAGCAAGAGGTCCTGCTTCCCCTCTGGAAAAGAAAACTTCAGACAGGTTTGTTCAATTCTGCATTACATTCTTTCTAAGCATTAGCAGCAACAGAAACCCAACCATGCACAGAGTTTAAAAACATCCAGGCAGTTACAAAAACCTTGAGGGGCCAAACTCTGACCTTGGAATAATGCCACAAACATTTGTGCATGTGGCTGATTTTCAGGAACATCTGATTTCAGTGATCTCTGGTTCTGACTAGCTCAGCAGCCTGAGTGTAGCTGTTGCCACATGAATGCTGTGATGCTTACACAGAACTGTGCAGGACCATGGATGTGAGTGTGACAGGCAAGGAACACCATGATTCTTGCAGCTCTTTGGGAGGAACTTGGGGGAAGTTGCCTGCTCTTCCTCCCTGTTCACTCTGAGCTTAGCACTTGAGCTGAAACTTGCAGGCTGGTGTGAATGTTGGGGAGTTTACTCAGAAAATCATTGAGCTTTCCAATACCTAAGTTCTGTTCCCCACATGTAGCTCTATAGGAATAGGGAATCCTACTGAAATGTTTGGTTATTTAGCAGCAGAAAGAGTCAACTTTTCATTATAATCTGCATTTGCAAGCAATGGTTTAGAGTTATGTATGCAAATAAAGGTTCAGTTAATTGTTTTTAATGTGCTATTTCATTTCATTAGTGTTTGATATGAAAGCTCATCTATCGTTTTGTAGTTACTTCTCCTGAACAAATTTGGTTCATGAAATTTGCCTGTCTGTAGTCTTCTTGTAAGAGGATTTATGTTTTCTTAGGTCTCTGTTCTCAAATTAAGAGTGTGAATGTGATATCTTTGGACAATCTTCTCTAGGCATAGTTTCACACAATACTTTCTTTGAAGGGAAAACCAGTTAGTTGTCACATGAGATGTCATTGTATTGTTTTATTGAGAATATAATGTGTAAAAGCTTAGTGCTTGCAGTTACATTACTTTAACTTTAATGTTAATCCTTTTGTTGTTATTTTCATTTTAGTTTAGAAGAAAAGATGAGGCAATTGGAAAAAAAAGTGAATGAACTGGTTGAAGAAAGCTGTGTTGCCAATAGCTGTGGAGACTTGAAATTGGTAGTTTTTCTGCATTTCACTTCATTTCTGCTGTAATTTGTGTAGATAGATGTTTCAAAATGACTTGCAGTCAAATATTTAAAATTATTAAAATAATTTAAATTCTAAATTTACTATGACTCTTCTAGTCTAGTGATGCTTTGCTTTGCTGAAAAAAAGGTAGGAGCTGTATTTCTGGCGTATGTATTGTTAAGATTTCAGTGTAAGAAAAATTCCCTTCTCCCTGTGTCCATTGACCTCATCAGATGGGTCTGATGAATTAGTTGTACTGGCACAATTCTGGCCCAGGCTAGCTAGCATTTAACAGTTCGTAGGTGTGATCAGAGGTTCCCATGGATAAGGAGCTATTTCTAATAGACAGTTTGAATGTATTTGTTCTGTTATAGAGGATACTAAGAGCATTGTTGTTCCACTGATCAGTGGCTAATTAGCTAATCTATTTTGTTATTTTTTCCTGAGCCTCTTGCATGTATGGTCAAGAATGCTCTTGATGTGAAAGGATTGTTTCTTATGTAGATGGTATCAGTTGGCTCCAAGGGTCATAGGATGTTTATATTTGAGAAGTCCAGCAGAATATCCATTTTCCTGCAAAAGTCATCAAAGTTGTGAACTCATCTGTAAAATAGCCAAGCTGGATTTGCCTTCTATCATAAGGACTAGGAATCAAACTATATCATGAAGTACTTCTTTCACCACTGGCTTCCAAATAGCCACCTTGAGTAGTAACCATTACTTTCTTAATCATTGCACCCTTGTGGAGGCACACGGGTCTGCTAGTGGCACTTGCTAAACCCAAAGCATTACTTGTACAAAGGATATTGACACCAATCTGCAGAGAATTATAATTGGGTACATAATTACACAGCTAAGCAGACTTAGATAACTGTATGTCTGCTTATTGCTAATTAAAACCTTTTGGTGATTTTTTGGTGCTTTTTTCAGACATTTGGTGCAGTCTGTAAACCAAAGAAAATAGATATGAGTATATTTGTTTTGAATGTATTTTCATCAGCTTGAGTCAGTAAGATTCAAGGCACTGTTAAATTGTAATATTTTGTTTAAGGCTCTGGAGAAAGCAAAAGAGGCTGGAAGACAGGAAAGAGAACTGTTGAGACAACGTGAACAAATTGCTCCTCCAGAAAGCATCAACTTAGACCTCACTTACACAGTAAGTGCTTAGAAATCTTCAGTGACTGAAATGTTGCTAAAAAACCTCCTGAGCAGAAATGTCAGTGTTTCCTGAAGTGTGTGTGTGTCAGTGTTGTAATGCTCCTGGCAGTGTACAGAGGAGATCCATTCATGTCATCGAGGCCATTCCCATGCAATCTCAAATTCCAGAGAAACCATGTAGTCTACGTTAAGTGGAGAAGAATTGCCATGAATATGTATTCCAGATATTTACTCACATGTAAAACCTGCATATCAAAGTATAGCAGATGCAGGCCCTGTATTTCAGAAATAAATAGTCTAGAGAACGTAATATGCCGAGAGGAGAAAACAAAACAGGAAAGATCAGATGCTGCCTTTGAATTGAACCATAAAGTGACCAAGAATGTGTTGCATGAAATAGGATATAGTACTATTCCTGAATCTTAAAGCAGGTATCTAGATTTACATTCTCGTTTTCAAATAGTAAACTTTTTCTTTTTTAAGGGTACAGCATGCATAAAAATATTTGAGGGATATTTAAATTCATATTCCAGGTAGTGCTGTAGAGACAATTATTAACAATAATATGTTGAATTAGGCTGACCTGGTAATTTATTTTACCATGAAGATCAGAGTAAAGCTGTGGAAAAAATGCACAGCTATTTTACCTGACACCAACAGAACTTCTGTTGTGAAACAGCAATTTGGAAAAATGCTCCCCTTCTAAAACTGAGTGACCACAGGCATTAGGACTGTTTTCCACATGTTGGGAGTCATAAATTACACACAGTTTCTGCGAATTTTCTTGTATGAATATTTTTTAATAACCTTGCTTTATAGCACTGTCTTTACTTAGGTCTAAGGCCCATGTAGCATAACTTTGAATGCTAGTAATTTATGTACAAAAATAAAAGAATTACCTAGAATAAGTAGCTTTTAAACTTGCTTCTTCTATATCAATTTGCAAGAAAAAAGGAATATTAAAGATGGGAAGCTTATAAGTGGTAAAGACAATAGTTCCAAGGTAAAATTAACTTGAAATTATCTACTATGAATTTAAGTTTATTACTGTTGAGAGGACAATATATTTTCTTGTACCTGTAATTCCAATTTTTTGTAGGTTCTCCTCAACCTGGCCAGTCAGTATGTTGCTAATGAAATGTATGCTGAAGCACTGACTACTTACCAAGTTATAGTGAAGAATAAGATGTTCAGCAATGGAGGTAGGTTGTATCCCAAAGTGGATTAAAACTGGTAGTCAGGCATTCAAAGTGAGGACTGCATCTGCAGGGTGCTGATACTCAGGGAACTTAGCCCTCATATCTGCTACTCAGACTGGGTGACAGATATTCAAATCTCTGACTTGGAGAGCCAAACGACATTAAATTATACTGACTCACAAAGTCTTCTCTTTCCACAGACTAAGCTAAACATAAAGACAAATACGTAATTTTCTCATGCCATACATGCTGTGTGGTCTTCTCTAGTACTAATTTTTTCTCTTTTGACTTGGCCTTCCCCTCCTGAAAGCTTCTTTTAGTATTTTGCATATCTCTGACTCCTACAGTGTGTTTTTTTCAGAGATGCTTATTTGCAGCTGTCTTTCTGGAGAGCACTATAAGTAATCTCCATGCCTCAATTCAAAAAAAAAATCAGAATACATCTTACATGACAGTTATATTCTAGGTTTCATCACTACTTCATCTTCTGTCTCATCTTCTCTTGAGTTAAATTCACAGAAGGCAGTTCTGTGCAGTGCTGCTTTAAAGGGACATTGCTATCCTATAATGAAGACAAATTTATTAAGAAGTTGTTCTACTCTGTCACTTTGAAACCCTTTTAAAATGCTGTAACTCATTGACTCCTTTTGATAGGTATACTGAAGGTAAATATGGGAAATATATATTTAAAACAACGGAACTACTCCAAAGCTATCAAATTCTACCGTATGGCTCTGGACCAGATTACTAGTTCCCACAAACAGATGAGGTGAGTTTCTTCTAGGAGGCATGGTTATAAAATACAAGTGTTGGATGCAGTATGATTTAGTGGTTAAAAATCCAACCTAATCCTGATTTCTTACTTAGGATAAAAATAATGGAAAATATTGGAGTTGCATTTATTAAAACTGGCCAATACGTTGATGCCATTTCTTCATTTGAAGAAATAATGAACATATCCCCAAACCTGAAGGCAGGCTTCAACCTGATCCTATGTTACTTTGCTATTGGAAGTGGTGAGCAAATGAAGAAAGCCTTCAAAAGCCTCATTGAAGTTCCCTTGGAAGTGGATTATGAAGACAAATACATTTCATTAAATGTAAGTTTGAAAAAAATAAATGGTGTCTTTATATAGTAAATCAGGAGAAAGAGGGAGAGATACTGAATGCTTGTACTGAATATGGAAATTTATGTGTATTTAAGTATCTGAAATATCATTTTTACCAGCATGCATTTAGTGTGGCTGTACTGCTCAGATGAGTAAAACAATGAGAGAGCATTTAAATGTTTTTTTTCCTCAAAAGATAAGATGTACATAAAATCCACACCACAAGATTGTCTTCGTAATGATTTTGTTGAAATTCATTTGGGCTTACTTGCATAGCTCACTTACTGCTCTACCATCTTCATTTATATAAAATTCTAATAAAATATTTATAAGGTAAAATGAAGGGAACTAAACAATGAATGGGTTAATGCAAGTTTCCTCAAGTGAGTGCTAATAAAGCTTGTAATATTGTAGTGTTACTTTACAGAAGAAAACTATAGTGACATTTACAGATGTTTATTTTAGTTTATTAGACTTCGTTGGAAACTGGACTTCCTTTGACTTTCCATGATGCTAAAGAGAGGAAAAAGTAGTTAACAGATTTAGGGTCTCTCTTAGAAAACTCCTGTATAGGAAAATCAAGCCTTTTATATTATATCTTCTCCTAGCAGTCTTTTTTTCAGTGATGCAAATCTTTCAGTCCTAAAGATCAAATATATAACTAATCTTCAAACTGTTTGCAGCTTAAGAGTAGCTGTTTCCTATTGTCATAGCATCAGGAAATAAAATTTAACATATGAAGCATAAAGATATATTTATTGATATATATGTATATATTTTAATACATTTTGTATATTTTCTTATATTAGAAATTATATAAGAGTAAGGATCATTAAGCCTTTGAATTAATTGACTATGTCATCATTCATTGGAAGAAAGCCTTGAGATTACAGAAGTTATTTCTAAGGCATTCCAAATTTTCTATTTTTTTATGAAGGGGTCAAAGAAAAGATCATGATTTCCTTCTGTCTTTATTTTGCATAAATCTATGATCTTTCCCCAGTAAATGGGGAAAGGCTACCTAGCATACCCTGCATAACTTCTTTTAGAGCTAACAAAGATGTGTGATAGAAACCATAAGATGATCCTGCAATTTATTGTAATGAGGAGGTAGCACAAGTCCTCATCTGCAGAATACCACAGCAGTTCAGCAAATGCTTATTTTTAAGCATGAAAATATTCTCACTATGATCTGCAGCCTTCCTGGTCTGATATACATGACATGAACCACATCTGTTAACAACCTTAACAACCTTAATGTGAGCTGTGACAACACACATGAGCAGAAAACAGTATTGAAGTATTTGTAATACCAAATTTCAGAGCATATGGTTAGAAAACTACGTTAAACTGAAGCCAGCTTTTTCAAATGTGGAAAGTAAGTGACATTATAGGCTATATGTTTGACATCAATTTATGTTTGCAGTCATATTGTCTATAAAATAATTAAAATGTTTTTATGCTGGTGTAATTTGCAATTGTTTTGTCCCCCCTCCAGGATGATCTACATACGAATCTACTGATTGAAGCCATTAAAATTGACAGTTTAAGTCAAATAGAACGTGAGAGGTAATGGTGGACCCTGTTCTTTCTTGACTGTGGTGCCTTGAATTTTAGCTCCTGGAAGGATTATCAGTCTTGTCACCTGTCCACGGCTCTTGTTACAAAAGTGTCCTCCCAATTCTTAGGGAAGAATATGCTCAGAAGAAACAGTTGGATCACTCGGTTTAATGTACTGCCCTAGAGTATCTACCCCAAATGTTACAGGGTACACTGCTTAAAACTTGTAGCATTTCAGTTTTTTTAAAAAATACAGCTAGTGTGCAGTGAAAGGAAAACAGAAAAAAGTAGGACCTTAATCAAGATACAGGGAAATAGTCATAACAGGGAACTGGTTACATTGACTTCTGTGATTTGTACTGAATGCAGGAAGAAGCCAGAACACATTTTATTTTAGTTGTTTTTCTATACATGTTTTTGAAGTGGTGACATAGAATTGTATGCAAGTATAAAATAGTTTGGTTTGGAAGGGATTTTAGAGATGATCAGCCTTGAACGCTTCCAGGGATGGGGCATCCACAGTTTCTCTGGGCAGCCTGTTCTGTGCCTCACTGCTCTGAGAGTGAAGAATTTCTTTCATATTCTTGTGTTGTAATTGTTCTAGTTGTTTTTCCTTTAGGAAGGCCTTGGCAGAGGAATACATCATGACAGCTGCTAAACTCATTGCACCAGCAATCGAGACATCTTTTGCAGTAGGCTATGACTGGTAAGAGTCAAGTGGGGCTTCTTTTTGTCTGACCTATGTCAGCTCTTGTGCTGCCTATGAAACCAGTTCACAGATGGAAACAGCCTGGGAAACACGGTTCTCTGTGCATCTCAGGCTATTTTCAGTTTGGCCCCTAACAAAACAAAGCATTAGAGTGTGCTCTGTCTTAAAAAATAATTTATCTTCAAAAGTCTACTCTTAATTAGACATTTTGTAGTGTTCTGAATTTGCGCAAAAAGTTCAATTGAATTTGAAAATTCAGTTTCAAAATTGAAAAGCTTTTAAAGGTTTCAGCAGACAAATGCTATATGGAAGGCAGGGACTGCTAGTCTTAAAGGTTGAAGATAGCATAATGAAGACTTGGGGTGCTTAAGAAGTTTTGATCACTCCATTGAGTCATTATATAAAACACTGGAATCTAAATTTTAAGAAAGGTGTGTTTGAATTTCATTTATGAACTTAAAGTTTATAAATATAAACTTAATCTACCATTTCTTAAAACATTTATACAAGCGTACACAGTGATAGGCTGCTGACTCAGTTCATCATTTGGACTTTATTTTGCAATGTGCAGCTTAGCTTTTGCTTTCTGTGGTATTTTCTACAGCAGAATACTCTTCTCTTTAAAGCAAATTCAATTAGACACACTTCCTGTAATGACAGTGTAAAAATTAATAGCATAACTTTTCCAAAATTTATTTTATAAGGGCTTACTTTGATACTTTTTGCATTTTACTAGCATTGGAAAATAATACGTATGCAAATGAATGTTGTGTATTGCAGGCAGAATATAATTTATTACACTAACATATATGTTAGTGTTTGGGTAATGAATAATGTTTGATGGGAAAAGAGGACTGTTCTTTACCTGGGGTTTATGGCCTGTTAGGATTATTCTCACATTTTCCAGGTCCTATAATTATAATTTGCTAGGAAAGGTGTTTATTCTATCAGGAAACAATCTCTCACACAGACATGTATTATCTGCCAGAGTCCACAAGGTGGTGTTTGACGGTTTAATAATAATTATTATCTTATAATTTCCATACTTCTGCCATTCTGAATTATCAGGACTTAAATAATATGTCTTGTGAAAAATTAGGTTGTTGTTTTCTAATATGTTAGCATGAGCAAATCAGATTTGCTCGCTCTGTGTTTTGTGTTTTGTTCAGAAAAACTTGAAAAAGTTGTAAGATAATCAGTTTTCTTAGTGCTATCCACAGAATACTTGTCGTGTAGTAACACACTCTCCAACCTTTTCTGGCTAATTGAACAGCTTTTGCTGAGATCTGTGGGATTGCTTTTTGTGTATCAGGACAGATTTACTCTCTGTTATTTTAAGCTGAGATGTTCAAGCCCAATGAAGAAGTTTAACCGGCAGCTTGAGCTTAGTTTTTCTAATTATAAACTTTATTATGTGTCCTCTGAGTAGTAAATGTACTTTCAATCAAATTCATTTTATTTAAAGAATATTCTTCTCAGTTCATAACTTCTTACTTAAAATGTGACATAATATCAGGATGATTCTGTCATATTTCATAAAGAACAGTTGGATAGTTAGATCTCATTGCATTTTATGGTTAAATGATGTTAAAACTAACAGTTGAAAATGCTTTTTTGATGTTGCAAAGACATCTGTAATAAAAGAAGAAATTACCAATTTTTATTACAGCTTTTCCTCTAACATAAAAAGCACTTGTCTAACGACTGTCCATGTGCCAATCCAATTATAACAGCAGGCAGTTTGTTGAATTAAACTTCTGTTGGCAAAATAGCCAACTGTTAAAAGGAAGGAAGGTGGCTTTCCACCAGTTAAAAAAATAGTGGAAGGGATTAAGGAAGCATCCCACAAGTTGTTCATTTACTGTGCCTATTTTCCAAGTGTTTGAGAGAAGAGGCTATGCATACAGTAAATAAAGGTCGTTCTTCAAATGATCAGGCAGCTGAAAGTAGATCACAGCAAACCTTGGGACGGTGGTTGTGAGTGAACATCCAAACTGTCTGCTGCCTTCTGCTCCGCACTCCTTTTGCAGAAGACCCTAAGCCACAAATAACTGTGGGATGACCAGAAAAATACTATTATGACTCTTATTATTATGATGATGTAGCTCAGGGACACAGTCTGTAGTCTCTGGCTTTGTTCACTAATATTTTTTATGGATTTGGTAATACATGCATCAGGAGATGAAATTTGAAAAAACACATTATAGAATGTAGCCAAAGAAAATGCTTGAAAAAATATTTTAGTCAGTTTTTGACATCCAGTATTGCTCAGTGATAGAAAATAAAGTGATATTTAGGCAGCTGACTTAAAAAAAAACAAGAGTCAGCAGAGATACTGTAATTAGGGTAGGTTATAGGACTGAAATATTCTTCAAGTATTGTTACTCAGAGTGCTCTTTACCACTGTGAAGAAAAATCAGCTAAGAAAATTCAGTTCAGAAAGCAAATTAGCTGCAAAAAATATGTAACTTGGAGGCATTTGCACAGATGCATTTTGTTTATCTTCATGGCTCGCTTTCTGTTGCAGGTGTGTTGATGTGGTGAAAGCTTCCCACTATGTGGAGTTAGCCAATGATCTGGAAATAAATAAAGCCACTACTTACTTGAGGCAACAGAATTTTAACCAGGTATAGTAACTTCACATTAGTACTTTTTAATACTGTATTTGCAAAGGTACCATTGTTACCCACAGCATTTTTTTGGCAAGGGAAAGTGTAATTTATGCAAACAATAATTATTTTGATGTTGATCAGTAAAATAACTTTATAAAAACTCTGGCAAGAAACAAGTTTTATCTAAATGAAATTTCTGCCGTGGAAGTTGGTGAATGTAGTGCCTTTCACAATCAAAACTCCTAAGTGTGGTTTTCTTCACTGGGTGTCCAAGCTGTCATTACAATTAATGGAACTGAGGTCAGTGCAGTCACTAGAGCCTAGAAAGCCTTTTGCTGATCAGCCTGGGGGTGTTTTCATTAATGTGAGCTGAATCTTTCTCTCAGTTAGGTTGACTGTAGTGCCAGAACACATGCACCTGCTATGTATAGTTGCTGTTTATGCTCTGGTATTCTTGCCATTCCCCAGGTACTACAGCATTCCCTAAAATACTATAAATTACCCTTATACTTTAGTTGGCTCTTCTGTCATTCCATTACATACAAGGCTTAGTTTGGAATGTGAGTAGTTAGAAAAAAGCTTCATCTGAACAAAACCAAACTCAGATATCTGACAGGATTTGATGGATTTTCTTCTAATGTGCACTGGCCGATACAGTCAGTGATAGGAATGCTTGATAAATAAGAAGGAATAGAGCAATTCCCAGCTGTGCATGAGTGGCAAGAATTACAGGAGACCATATACAGCAAAATCAGAGTTGGAGCTGTGGATACCTGTCATCTTCTAAGGTCATTCACATTCCCACGTCTTGGAGGGATGCACAGAGGGCCACATGCTTAACTTCAGCCTGCTTTTACTTCTCATATCTGAGCTCTTCTGGGTGGCTCTTGCTCTTCCTCTCTGTCTTGTCCTCTTCTTCCCTTCAGATACAGCAGGAGAGTTATCCTGTATTAATCCTGCATTGTCTGACTGTTGTGCTTTAACCCGAGCTGGCAACTAAGCACCACTCACTCACTCACTCACTCAACTCACTCCCTGCCCCACTGGGATGGAGGGTAGAACCAGAAGAGTGAATGGGAGAAAACTCATGGGCCAAGATAAAGACAGTGTGATAGATAAAACAAAAGCTGTGCACACAAGCAAAGTGAAACCAAGGAATTCATTCACCACTTCCCATGGGCAGGCAAGTGTGTTCAGCCATCCCCAGGAGGCTTGGGCTCCACCATGCATAATTGGAGTGACAAACAGCATCGCTCCAAACATCCCCTGTTCTTCCTTCTTCCCCCAGCTTTCTATGCTGGGCATGACCCCTTGTGGTCTGGGACATCCCTTTGATCAGCTGGGGTCAGCTGTCGTGGCTGTGTCCTGTCCCAGTTCCTTGTGCACCCCCAGTCCACTCGCTGGTGGGGTGAGGGGCACAAGAGGCCTTGGCTTTGTGAGAGCCCTGCTTAGCTAAAACTGTGTTATCAACAGTTTCCAGCACAAGCCCAAACCAGAGCCCCATGCAAGTTTTTATGAAAAGAATTAACTATCCCAGCCAAAACTAGCACATTGAAACCTTTCTGAAGATCAGGAAGAAGTTTGAGATTTTGCAAAGTTTTGGGCAAAACTAGTAGCTTTACTGATGATAGTTTTTGAAGGGTGAGAATGTTACAGGTAGGTAAAAAGTCTTACGATCTCAGGAATTTATTGTTTCAATGGTAATTTTTTGTGATTTCCAGTTAGTGTTCAGTATAGGTTAAAAAAACTGAAATCAGTTCCCAGAGGTAAAATGAGATACAGAGATTGTTGGTGATGTTTTGTGGAATACTTCAATGGAGGGAGAGGGAAGTGTGTTGGAAGTTAGGAGTAAGGGTGAAGAACGTTTTTACCTGGATTATGTGATAGAAGACCTTTGACCTGCACTGGAACCACTTAACAGGAAGAGTGGGACTGCAGAATGGTGACTGCAGAGCATCTTTATATTTGTTTTGTTCTAATAAAACTCCAGCTGACATTTACATTCATCCTGTCTGTTGTTCATATACTTCGTAATTCACCAACTGCTCAACACACCTTTGGCTGAATAACAAGAATGGAAACTTTTTGAAATACTCAGTTCCAAGGGTGAAGTTTTATTGTGTCTTTAAAAAGAAAAACAAAACCCAACAAATTAAAATAGATTTCTCCTGTTAGAAAAATGGGCTTAAGTATGGGTTCATCATAATGAATATATTATTTTAAAACAGTCCTTGCATATAAGATATAAAATAAAATTCAAGGGAAAATTACTGTGTTATGTTTAGTTGTGTGCGTAAAATATTTTGTATTTTTTCAGTATCAAAGAAAAACTTTGCAGATTAATTTAAAAACAAAATTCTGCAGGTTAACCATGCTTCTTCTTAACATCTCTGGCACACACTGCTAGTCATACAAACTGCTTTGAAGTTTAACTTCTGTAAGCAAATAATATAGATACACTGGAAGCAAGCCACAAAGAATAGTTTGGATAGTCTGTGTTTTGATTGTTGAACCTAAGTAATTGTTATTGTTGGGATTAAAAAGTTAGAAGTTCTTTAGAAATCTTTAAATGTAACTGATGATGCAGTGCTACTTTAAAAGGACAAAAGGAATATTGCCTATGGATTTTTATTCTAGGGCTCATAAATTGCTGAAATGGTTCAGGAGACTCACAAGATAATTTACCAGTAAATGAATTGAGTTCAGACTCAAGTGAACTTTTCATTGTATGTGAAAAGGGCATTTCTGTCCAGTCTTTATCACCAAGGTCCCTTTTAGCAGTAAAAGCAAAGGTAAATGAATCAGATCCAATCGGAAATGGCTTTTCAGAAAGTAACTTTGAACTGTAGAGCTCTAAATTCACCAAAAGTTAATTCCATGAAGAAGCAAATCTTTCCTTAAGAGTAGAGTACCTCAGATATAGTAATGTTACATCTGGAAATATTTGGGATCATTCCCTTTTTGAAGAAAGTTACAAATATATCCACATGAGAAGCTTGAAAGTATCATAGTTAATATTCATGCATTTCCGGGACCACAAAATCTAGAGCCTAACTTTTGAAATGCTTTTCTTGATTGAAATTGGTGTAACTTTAAAGAATTTTCTATTAGAAGAATAGATATTAGGATCATTAACAGTTCATAGTTCTTGGGTAGAATGTAGTTGACTAAATCTATGAACTACATATATCTGTATATTTTTTGTCATTTTGCACATCATTAATACAGTTGTAGTTTTTATGTAGAGTAACTGTGAAAACTATGTGTGACAGACAAAACTTCTCTTTATGTTTGTTTTGGCATTTGACTTGCAGTGTTACGCCTTTGCTTTGATATATAAACAGCAGCTTAAAGATTTCATGGAAAGCGGGAAGTAAACTTTTGAATTGCTGATGTTGATGGTTAAATGTTGACTGGGCTCACTGTGATATTCTAACAGCTTGTGTTGTTAGAATAAATATTTAGCATAAGGGAGACAGATTTATTTAATAATTTAGTCTGCAGTTACAAATATTACTCCATAGTCAATGAAAATAAAAAGCTGCCTTTTATATCAGAGGGATTTTTGTAGTGTACTTGCTATAAATATTTTTTTTTGTCTATAAGCATCTTTATTTTGAAGTTTATGAAATTCAGTTTTCATGTTAAAGTTTTAAAATAAATTTTCTGGCCTCTAGCTTCACATTTGAGTACTTCCTAAACTTAGACAATTGTCATCATCTTATTACACAGAACAAAGGCACATTGAAATCCAGTCCTAAGCTATGGTGTATATTTTTTATATAGTGTGTTCTTTTTCAGCTTTTTAGTTAGGGTTTTATGTCAATTCATTTGTGTTCACTTAAAGAACTAGAAAAATAGGTATGAAAAATTTTATCAGTTGACTAGATTAAAAGCAAATAGTCTAACATTGTGTTTTGTACATACAGAATTATCAGATACCTGTAGTTCACAGTAGCCTTATCTAATCTAAATTTTGGACAGGTAATAAATAGCCAATATTATTGAAATTTTGTGATGAAAATTAATATTGTATAGATACAGGTACACTTTTGTGCGGACAAGCTCAGAAGTGTGTGTTACAAGCTCTAGTAATTATCATGTATGTGACTATATGAGTTGATAATTTCAGCTGTTTGTTACTGTGAATTTTATCAATGCTTTCTGAAAGGATTTTGGAATAAGTTCACGTCAGTGTGAAGTGAATTGTTTTCAAATTATTTCTAGGCACTGGAGACTTTGAAAATGTTTGAAAAAAAAGATAGCAGAGTAAAGAGTGCAGCTGCAACAAACCTTTCATTCCTTTATTATTTGGTAAGTGTTCACTTCAACAAAACCAGTTAATAACTGCAGTTTATGTAGCAACCTCTGTGTTTTTTTAGCAATTTTTGTGTCTGCCTAAATAATCTCTGTCAACAAGAAGAAACTGCACCTTACAGTAGTTAATCTGTAACACCAGTTGAAATTGGATCAGGTCCCTTTGTATACTATTGATGGGAAGAAGAGTGAGATTGAGCCCCAGGCCGCAGAAATATGCCTGCAGTTGGATTTGTGCAGAAGCTCAGTGGCTGGATTTAAAACATTGGCCCTGGGAACCCTGGCCCTGGGAACACGTGAAATATGTAGATTAGGCAGGTGTGTTTGTGTATGAAATTTGTCGGGTATGGATTTTTGTTTTATTTTTTTTTTAATAAATGCTGCTTTATTACAACAAAGAAAACTTGCAGACTGAAGGGGACAGAGTGGCAAGACATGTCTCAAGTATTATCTGAAACCTGAAAGAGATGATCTACCTTACACAAATATATAAGAAATATTTTGGGACTGAAGAATGGGGTTGTTTTTCATCCTCAATCCCCTGAAATCCTCTTAGAAGCCACAGCTGCAAGAAAATAACCTGACAAATGACTAATACAATGTTTGTTTTGTTCATGTAGGGGAATGAATTGGAACAAGCAACTAACTACGCAGATTTAGCTGTAAATTCTGATAGGTACAATCCAGCAGCTCTAACTAACAAAGGAAATACTGTTTTTGCAAATGGAGACTGTGAAAAAGCAGCAGAATTTTATAAGGAAGCTCTCAGGAATGATTCCTTATGCACTGAAGCACTTTATAATCTTGGTAAGTCACAGGTGCTATTGTGATTTAGCTTTTGACTGAAGGTAACACTAGTGTTTCTGAGAATCTGTCTTTGAAAGTTTTCTTATAGAAATACGTGTTGATTATTACTTTATTGGGTAATTTATGTTGTGGCAAGATATTAATTTGTACTACCTATCTGTTCTGCAGAAAAAAATCACAGTGTTAACAACATCAATTAATAATTGCAGATGAGTAAGTTACTTTGAAAATTAAGAAATTCATCCTACTAAAAGGATAGCAGTTTCAGCACTATTAAACTACGAGAGTCATTCTCCTCTAAAAGCCTTACCTTTCCCTCATTCATCTTGTTCAAAAAATGAGAGAACATAAATTCTTGGTCTTTGATTGGGTTCATGTTCCTTGTGTTTATCAGTTTGGTAGGTCATGCTGGCTGATAAGAATTCTGTGCATGGCTCTCAAGTAGAGAGTCCTTTAAAATCAAGGCAAGTGCCCTGCCTCCAAGTACTGTGTTCCTATTTGGCTTTTCTTGGTTATTCTTTCAGTTAATATGCTGAAGTAATCTGTTTCACATTATATTAATACTGCAACCTTTATTTTTTAGGTTTAGCTTACAAGAAGTTAAACAGGATAGATGAAGCTTTGGATTGTTTCCTGAAACTCCATGCAATCCTTCCAAGTAGTGCCCAAGTCCTTTACCAGCTAGCGAGCATGTATCTTTTTCTGGGTTATGATAAGAAATGGTGGTTTTTAGTAAACTCATTTAATCCAAAATACGTGTTTTAAGCATGTCAGAGTGATTTAGACGTTTACTATGGTGTCCATTATAGTAAGAATGATTTCTTAGCTGATGTGTGTGAGAAAGATGAGAGCAGAACTTAACCCTTATTGAATATTTCCAGTGAAGCAAGTGAAGAACGTTAAGACTGTTCACATTGCAGGGATTAAATTTACACTCAGTATTGAATTATGTCATGGAATATTTCAAATGCTGCTGGTTTTATTATGAAAATAATGTGGCAGATATAAGCACAATTAAGTAAAATATTTAAGAAAAAAATTATATCGCTAGTAAATATGAAATTCTATTCTAAAAGCTTTTCAAATTAGTTAGTGTATGTGTAAGAAAATAATTGTCTCCCAGCACTGCAAAAGCTCAACAGATTGAAAAGCTCAGGGAAGAGATTGGCAAACAGATGGCTTTGCACATCACCAGTGACATTCTAAACTATGAACTTCTTTAATAATGCTTCTGAGGATATCCAGACTGTAATAAAATCTTCCCCAAGGCCGAACAGATTCCAGCTGATGTACTACACTTTTAGGAATGGTGTAGGTAATAAAAATGTATTCTAGTCAGTAAAATACGTAACCTCCAAAAATCGAAAAGGGCTCTGGTCGCTGTTCCATGTGTAGCCCCTTTACAGCAGCATAAATGGCCCAACAGCTCCAAGTGTCCATCTGGGCAAGAGCTTCTCTGCTCCACTGCTATGTAAAACTGCTTTCCACCAGTTCTCAGAAGCTTCTTCCATGTCAGGTAGGTTGCAGCAGAAACTGAAAAAAACAGGTTGGGCTCTAGGTCCAGCTGACACTGCTGCAGAGCTGAGAGCCATTGTGCCATTCAGGAGGGAAGAGCACACTGAAGGCTCAGTTACAGCTAAAACTGCTCTTCTCTGGACCAGAATAGTCTGGGCTGTGCTCCTCAGACATACAGCAGAAAACCCTCCTGCTGGCAAAAGGCTGTTCTTGGGAATAGCAGTTTTACCTAATGACTTAGAACAAAATGCTGTTAGTGCAGGAACTAGCCAGGTTGTAAAGGCTGCAAATAAATGGTCTGGTTCTCACACTTCATTCTTATAAATGAGGAAGTCAAAGTAAGATTAGTGTCAGAGAGAGAGGACAACTGAGCCCAAAGTTCTGTTGAGTCCAACTTGGTTCTAAGGTGAAAGCAGATGAAGTCTCTGAATACTTTTTTTCTTCTAGCATCACAAAAATACTTTCTGATACAAATGAAATTATGAAAACAGTGTGGAAAAAAAAAGTCATTGTATCTCCACACTACAGTGACTGGTGTAGTGTTCAGCATATGGATTGCATCAGGTAGTAAGTAGTAGGGATTGTGAGTAAATCAAACTACTACTGGCATCAGTCCTTGACTGGGGAAAACTCAGATACCAGGTCATGGAAGATCCCAATCAAGCCATAGAGTGGCTGCTGCAGTTGATCAGTGTAGTACCAACTGATCCACATGTACTTTCAAAGCTAGGGAATTTATATGATACTGAAGGTGATAAATCCCAAGCTTTTCATTATTACTGTGAGGTACTTGCTCTTATATTGTTTTTTCAATGCACTTTGTCCTAAGTAAAAATTTTGCCATAGGTTCCTATATCAAATTAACAATTAATTAATTTAAACCTTATAAAATGTCATGCAAAAAGAGGATAAAAAAGAAATACTGGGGGAGAATTGGGAGAGTTAACAAAGTCTGATTTTTTTTTTGTCAGATCCTAAGGAAATACGTAGGCTATGTTTCCATGTGGATATTGGCCTCAGACTTCCCATTTTTTTAAAATAGCCATTTTTTACACTGACCTGTAAATAATGTTAATTTAAAATCTGGCCTGGGACAAAATAAAATCGGGCTATAATAGAAGTAATTTTAGAGGTGTGTAATGTGACTGAGTTGTTTGGAAACTATAATAGATATGGAGATACATATAGCTATACATTATGTATACACAGTTGCCTAAAGATAGGCAACTTCTTTCATTTCAAACTACCTGTACTACTGTCCATAGTTTGTAGAGATTCTTCCGTGTTAGAAACAAGAATAAGACAGGAAGTGTCTGGTGCAATCTGAGAGTTCTCTTTCTTTATCTGTACAAAGTGAGGATGACCAAAGGCTATGTTGCAATCTGAATTACCAGTTGAGTTGTGCTTGATGGTAGTTATGCTGCCTATTTCAGAGGGAATTTCTAAAAAGCTGAAAAATGCTATTCATGTAGTTATGTATAGAAAGGAATGCTTCGGGGTGAGTTTTCCAGCAGACTGACATGAACATGGCATTGTACACTTACTCGTTAGCATTGTTTAATGTTTTAGGTAAGTTATTCATACACAGATGTGATTTAAGTAAATGTTTTTGCTGTTGCAAGCTATTTAAAATAGTATTTCAAATAAGACTAGGTGGAAAATGTGACAGACTTACCTTGGGTAACTTCTAAAAAGCATTCTGCAATTAGAAAACTTGTCATGGTTTTCCCCCACCACCCCCCACCATGATCACTTAGTGTAGCACACTATTTCCATTCATTTATATTACATGTTTTGGGCATCTGGAGAACTAAACACTTGAGCAAGATATTCCAGAAGAAACATAAAGATGTTGTTTATCACTAAAGTTGTGTGGTTTTTCACCTTTCCTATTTTGTCAGTCCTACCGGTATTTCCCTTCCAACATTGAGGTCATTGAATGGCTTGGAGCGTATTACATTGACACCCAGTTCTGTGAGAAAGCCATTGAGTACTTTGAAAGGGCAGCACTTATCCTGTAAGTAGTGATTATTTTATGCCTTCTCAGATTTCTGACTAGACATCCATCAGTATGCCTAGAGATAAATCATCTGGATAACTTTAATACTATAAACTAACAGCAGAGTTAAGAATATTTGTGATTTTTTTTTATTTTCTCAACTTTCTGTTCATTTACAGTGTGTTTTTGCTCTTAGTGAGCATTTTCAGTCTTAAATAAGATCCTCCGTTGGGCCCAAGATAGTGTTAGGTATTAGAACCTGTTTTTCTTTATTATCTGCCATTAAACACAATTATGAAGTGGAGAACAGTTCTCCAAAGCCACCAAGACCTCTTTCTCTGTGGCTTTATGTGAAATATTTCCTTTTTATTGTTTTGTTATGCAATGAGGATTTGGTGGTTTAGATAAATGGATGTTTTAGCTGATCTTGCTGCATTTCTTCTTTTTACATAACTTCTACTCCCATCAAATAAGACATGTAAGTAAGCAAAAATGTGCAGTGCTGTACTGCCAGTAGTCAGTGAAAATAAATTGACAGGCTAAACTGATCTTGATAAAGATGTTTGAATTATACTGAGTTCAATTCAACAACTTGCTGAAATTGTTCTTTAGCAGAATATAATGCACTTAAGTAAGGATATAGGCCATATACTTTATTTTAGTTCAGAAAGGGACCTTACTAGAGAATGGTTTATAAGTAAAATTTAGTCAAATGTAAATTTGCAGTCAGAGTTCAAAGAGAATTCTAAAAATACATGCACACAGTCTTTTTATGTGGAAACAAACATTTGTCTATAGGTTCGTGAAGAATTTCATGTTAATAGAAGAACTAAAATTCACTCCCAACAAGTGTAAATTTCTTTGTATTTTAGGAAAACTATGAATAATTAGACTAAGCAAAACTCTGTTACTGCTTCTCTTGTGATGATCTAAAATTTGACATTATTTTTGTTTTGTGAATCTGAATGACATGTATGTACAAGCCACTGTGTGAACAAAAAAATTGTACAGTATAATTCAAGGAAAAATGATACTGCAAATAGGTTGTAAAAAGTTCAGTTAAAAATCCTGGTTCTGGCTTTGAGATGCTTGGGCTAGAGTAGACATTAATTACAGATGAGAAAATCAAAGGTTTAATTAAGGATTAAAACTGAAAACAAAAAATAGAGGAAAATAAACTTCACTCAAATGGTGGTATATTTATAAAGAAATAGAGAAGTAGATTAGACAAAAATTCACAGGAGAGAGTTGACAGAAATCATAGTTCACAAGTTTCCCAGTATTCTTTTTCCTACAAATACTGGCCAGCTTAAAAAATAATATTTTAGTCAAGCTATGAGATTGCATATGCTGGCATTCACAGCCTTCTTAGAAAATTTGGAAAGAAACAGCTGAGAATAAAAAGAATTATTTCATAATCTTGTTTTGGCAAAGATTTAAATATTTTGTGCTTCATGTCGCACTCATTCCATGCATGAAGTATGTGGACTGTAAAGTACTTAGGAAGAATTGGCATATTAAATTTTTCAGTATAACTTGTAATCTATCTGTAATACAGAAAAATTATTTCTCTGTGGGAAGAGATTTTTAATAGTAGGTATCAGAATAAATATTTTGCTCTTTATTTGGTATTAAAAATAAAGTAGATATGCTAATTGGTAAATATGAATGTAAATATAAATTGCTGCTAACTTTGAATAAAAGTTACATTTTAAATTTATATCCTTATTTTAACTGTGAACAGCATTTTTTCATTTAATTGTTTAGTTCACTCAGTGTTTTAATCACAATAACTACTTTTAAAATTACATTCTAAGATAACATGTTAGACAATGAATTGGGAAACAGTTTTTCCCTATTTTATGTTTCCTAGCATGCTCAAATCTATCATTAATAAAAGGAGTTAGTGCAATTAGTACTTGCTGCTGACAATTTATTCTCTCTAGAATTTTCATACTGAACTGCATAATAAATTCGATGATGGTGAGTGTTTGGCTGCCTTTCTTTGCAGGAGACACATTCAGCTGAAACTAAAAAGGTGCAGCATTTGTATTTCGTGAATTTGCTTGGCAGCTACAGGCAAAGAGATTGCTTAGGGTTAAAAATGGCCTGTGCTATGATGAGAGAGAAAAACTGAAGAGGATAAGTACAAAATTATTCTGAAAATGTTAACTTACAGTACCTTTTGGATATGCTACTATTCAATTGTAAGCCCCATGTGCAAAGTGCTTTGGCTTATAGGGGATGCTTACACTGTTAACATGAAAATTCCTTAATTTTCACATTATCTTGCTAAAAATGAGGAGAGTCCAGCAGTTTTATTGTATGTGCTCAAGCATCTCAAATATTTTCTCTGACCATACTGTCACTGTTATGTGCTGAAAAGAGAAGGACAGGATAGCACAGAGGAGGAGCCAGAGTTCAAAGCTGGAAGCAGGGATTGTGCTTCCTGGTAGGAATCCCATGGGCATGCCACCCCTAGTGGCGGGACCTCCTCAGAATACAATTTAGCAATTTGTTCTTCTCCCCTTGCATGGTTCTGTATCTCTGACAAAGGGCAGTGGTTCACGTCAGGTCTACTGATTGTGTCTGAGCACAGAATCATGAGCCAGCTCCAACACGGGACTGAAAATGAGTGACATGGAGTCCTGGAAACAAGTGTGTGATGCAGCAGTGAATTGTGTGTGAGCCGAGCAGGCTGCATTCTTTTTCAGAAGGCAACATGCTAGGTGAAAAATTGATTAGTCATTAAATAGTAGCTCTTTACCAGTGCTATGCAGATTATTTTGTTCATTCATTGTTTGGCAGTGTGCATGATGTTGTTTTATTTATGTGCAGGCCGGCACAAGTGAAGTGGCAGCTGATGGTTGCCAGTTGCTACAGGAGAAGCGGTAAGTTCTGTAACTTTTTTGTAATTGCTTGCAGGTTTGTAACTTTTTTTTCTAATTCATTGGGGGTTTTGTAATTATTGGAGAATAATGAGATGGTTTTATAGGAAAGTAGGAGACAGACTGGGATCTGCAGTTCCAGGTCATGGAGCAATGGTTTTAAGCTGAAAAAGGGTAGACTTACACTTGGCATAAGGGAGAAATTCTTTATTGTGAGCACGGTGAGAAGCTGGAACAATGGAACAATGGTGTCATAGAGGAATGTCAAAAAAAAAAAAAAAATCAGGAACCTCCTCCTCATTAATTCTGTTATTCACAGAGTAATTTGGACTGTTTTCAGATGCTCTTAATTTTTACTATCCATTAATAAAGAATGTTAAATTTGGTCCTACAATATGAAATCATTTACTCTAACTAAAAAGATGAATTGATGTTAAAGTGTTCCAGTTTCTCATCAAATATTCTTTTTTATGTTTGAATATGAATAGGAGATGTTTGTTTTGTTTGCAGGCAACTACCAGAAAGCGCTGGAGAAATATAAAGTCATTCACAGAAAATTCCCAGAGAATGTTGAATGTAAGTTGTTTCATTCCATGCTGTAACTATCAAAGGAAACTTTGTTACATTGAATAGGTGTGTTAGTAATCACATGATGTATTTTTCGGATGAAAATACTTCCATTAAGTAACATTTTTATTCATGCTAATGCTGCGTGTTTTTTGTGACAACACTGATGGGTGATTTACGAAATATGAGGGCAATGCTGAAGAAGAGCAATGAAAATAAACTTTAAGTCAGTTGCATTGGATGAGTGCTTTCTTATACACACATCCTAGATTTTATAACTGTGTTACTTATTTAATCATTCTTTTGAAAAATGCATGTATTTGTACTTCTAGTTCCTGCTAGTTGAAACTCCTGCTGTAAATTTCTAGATATGAGAAAATTTTATTGCTAAGTTTTATCAAAGTCAGAGTTTCCAAAAAAAATGTAGAGGGTGAGATTTTGTTGCTGGGTTTTTTTCTATAGTTGGTCACCCAGTCTCTGGAAAATCCACAGAGGATTTCAAACTAAACTATGGGAAACACAACATTGAAGGGAAGACATTTTGCAAGATCAGTCACACCTGTACTGTGAATAAAAAAGCCCTGTAGAAAATAAGGGTTGTCAGTGGTTGTGTAAACATTCTCTTCCATCCCACACTGTGCCTCACAAATTCCAAAATATAAGGTTGTCGCCAACAAGTCTGTGCTTTCAGATGCAATGTGGGAAGAACATTCATTGTATTTCATTTTAAAATCATATCGTTCTGCTTTAACAAATTTATTGCTTTTTTAAAGAGGAATCACAGTTCTCTTGTACAAGTGAAATTCAGTACTGTAACTCCTCAAAGTTACAAGCAAAATGCCATGTTTGTGTTGGTCACATATTTCAGAGGGGCATTTAGTAAACCTTTTAGAATGCAAATATGTTTCTGAATGTAGTTTCTACAAATTTCACAAATGGAGGCAGGAGTTAGGCAAGATAATTTAACTGATTTAAGTTTTCTGCTGCTGAAACAATGGTTCTTCCCTCATCTGTCCCTGATCATGAGCTTCCTAAACCAGCAGAAAACTAACTTAGCACAAAATGAAATAACATGTTTATGAAAGCTGTCTGGAGAGAATGGATCATGTCCTGCTTGTTTCTGCTTCAGTTCTTTGAAAGGAATGTTGTCAAACACATAGGAATACTAACAGTTTATAATACTAACTCTGTTTTCAGAGTTTGGTAGAATGTCTCAGGAGAATGTTTTTAGGGATTTTTTTCGTTCAATCATAGAATTACAGTTGATTTTCATGTCAGCTTGGTTGGGTTTTAATTCTATAAATATTACTCTTTAAAAAATCAACCACAGCCAGAGGAAAAAAAAACATTTTGATTCACTTGGCATTTGCAAAATTGTTTTCAACAAAATTCTCTTGATAGCAGCTCCTCAGTAATATCTTAGTTTCTATGCTTTCCAGCCTCCAAAATATTTTGCAAATATCAAGAGTTCTGAGCCAACTTACTTAGTATGCCTTTTGCCTTCCACATATACTGATGGTATTGGTGCTGTTTATGGATACAGACACAGAAAATGTTGAATTACTTGTAAAATATCACAACTCATATAGTGATACTGGACTGGAGTTGCCCTGTCTGCAGTTATTTGCACTGTTTGCCATTCTGCATGTCCAGTTCTGTCAGGGTGCACTTGTAGCTTGACCTGCTTCTAAGTCTTCTTTTAACAATGCTTTGCTTTCCAATTAGGCCTCCGATTTTTAGTTCGTCTCTGCACAGACATGGGGCTGAAAGAAGTCCAGGAATATATAACAAAGCTCAAGAAAGCAGAAAAATTAAAAGAAATTAGAGAGCAGGTACGTTTGTTTCTCTGTGTATTATACAGTATTGCTACAGATGTAGATGAAGCTAAAGTAGTGTTTGATACTTCACGATAAAATGCGTTGTTAACTTCCTGGTTTACAGAGGCTTATGTTTTGGGGGTTTGGGAGGTTTCGTTTTAAATTACTGATCAGTCTTACATCTGTCTGAATAGTTTCTGAGCACCAGATTTTCTGTGACTTTTAAATACTAGTGAAAGATGGACTGTGTGGACATGATGGGAATGCTGGAGCCACTCACATAATTCAATGTCTGTGGAATGTCGTCTTTCCTACTTACTTGCCAGATTTTATTTAATACTTTAGTGTATTTATGAGCCAAGTAATAATGCAACTATAGGGAGAGATGGGAAGCCGAAGAATTTGTCCATGTAGAAGAACTCCTTTTTAGTTATATATATGTATTTGTGCTACAAAACTTCAGCATTGGCATATTATATAGGTAGAAGTAAACTATTCATGTGAGTGCCAATATTTAAACTAAAAAAAAAATTCCATGGAAAAGTAACAGGCTGTGAAAGGTATGAGATCATAACTTGTGTTCTGTTCAGAGGAGTGAGTTCACATTTGTGTGTGTGTGCACACATGCATTGTTTTCTTGCTATTCTGATGATAAAATAAGATTTTAAAATTGAAAACAGCTGCTTGTTTGAAAAGCATTATCCATCCTGTTGAGCTCCAAAGTATTCAAGCTTGCTTTGCCTATCCAGAGAATTGCCTCAAAGCTACATAGGATACATTAAGCCTTAACTAATATACTCTGCTCTTAGTAATACTTATTGGTCCCTTTTGATGCCAGATGATGTGCACATGCATCTTCAGCTACTTCAGCTTAAGTTCCAGGGAGCCTGAGTGTGCACATGAGCACTAGGACACTTGTGAAATGAAACTCACAAGGGGAAACACTGACTGAAGGATTCCAGCTTCATGCTACAACCACACTTTGAGGGGATAGCTGAAGTGTACTGACTGGGTTTTTCAGTAAATGTAAAATTCAAAGCACTTGGGAAAATGAACAAGAGAAAGCAGTCCACAGCTGTAGTGGACTGATATTCCTCCATGTCTCCCCATAATTGTATCAAAATAAAGTAAGCAAAACAGATGACCAGGTATAATGTTCCTATTCTGCCGAACTCACAATTAAGAGATTCACTGAAGTGTGTTCAACAGGCTTTGCTTGGTTTCTAATCACTTCAAAGCCAGTGATACACATCATTTGGTGCAGTATCTTTCAATACGTCCGTGCTTTACTTGAGAAAGTTCACCAACAAAACCAGTTAAAATTGGTTATAGTTAATTAGAGAGAGGGAGGTGTCCCTGGAGAAGGAAAGGCTATTTACTTGCATGTAATTCTGGCCTTTTTTTTTACACTGAAGGCATTAATTACAGATGGGAAAATGTCAAGGACTTTAAAGAAAACACCTTTTTTTCTTTAAGAAAGTTATATTTGAATACAATTTTAAAAAAACTAAAAATTGTTGTATCTCTTTCTATTTATTTCATATGGCAAGCAAGAGCTTTTCCAAACACATTTCTGTACTTTCTGGTGAGGAAAAAGCTACTGATAGAATATTTAAAAGTTTAAATCCTCTAAATAACTTAAGATTTTAGTAACAGAAAAAAATATTAAGTTAAAAAATTTAAATTATGGGTTTTTTTTTTTTTCATTCTGACTTCATTGTGTAAGGGAATTCATTAAGTCATACGTGAATGACAGAAGTATCAGTGGGATCCAACACAGACTTGTGGTTGCACAAGTTATTGCACAGTTGGTTTAGACTGTTCAGGCTTTAACAGTGATCATAATTCAGCCATGATGTGGGACCTGTCACAACACTAACCTTGCAAAGCAGGATCACGGAATGGTTTAGGTTGAAAGGAACATTTAAAGACTATCTAGGTTCAACCACCTGCTATGGGCAGAGACATCTTCCACTGTCAGGTTGCTCAAAGCCCCATCAAACCTGACTTTGGACATTTCCAGGGATGG
This sequence comes from Hylia prasina, assembly GCA_013397195.1. Taxonomy (NCBI): domain Eukaryota; kingdom Metazoa; phylum Chordata; class Aves; order Passeriformes; family Sylviidae; genus Hylia; species Hylia prasina. The sequence goes on from VYXD01015336.1 coordinate 134,113, forward strand.
GCATCCACAGCTTCTCTGGGCAACCTGTTCCAGTGTCCCACCATCCTCAATGTATTTTTTTTCTCCTTCTCTATAATTTCTCAGTTTAAAGCCATTACTTCTTGTCCTGTCACCACAGACCTTGGTAAAAACTCGGTCCCCATCTGTCTTTTAAGACCCCTTTAAGTATTGAAAGGCCACAACGATATTTCCCCAGAGTCTTCTCCAGGCTGAACAACTTCAACCCTCTCAGATTGTCTTCACTGGAGAAGTGCTTCAGCTCTCTCTTCATCTTCATGGCCCTCCTCTGAGCCCTCTCCAACAGGTTCATGTTCTTCACTGGATGCCCCAGAACTGGACACACAACTCTGGGTCTCAGGAGAACAGAGTACAGGAGATCTGTCTAGAACAGATAAGGTGTCTATGATGGCACTTTTAATTAGTCAAAGCTTTAAGGCAGATCTGCTTAAATATTTCCTCTAGTGTTACTCAGAAAAGAAAAAAAAAAAGTAATTCAGCCTTTTGAATAAGCCTGACTGTATTGTAATTTAAGCTAAACCAATTTTCGTTTAAGCAAATGAAATGCAGTAAGTTTAAAAAACCCAAACAAACCCCAGACAAACACTCCTCTTGCCTTTGTGCCCCCTAAAATCCATCGCCAATAATAAAAATAAAACAGGTTTCTTATCAGTTCTCTCAACTTCATTCCTGCAGACAGGCCAGTGTTTCCAGCCTGAGCAAGCTCTGAACGGGAGCAAAATTCTGCCCCTGTGGTTCCAAGTATACTTTCTTCAGAACCTCTGAAGTCTGATGAGTTGCTTTCTGCTCCTTCTTGCAGTTCCTTGTCTTGGCAGGACATTTTCCCATCTCCTTCTGGCTTTCTCTCTGCCACGCTGGAAACTTTCCAAGTTCCTCCCAAAAAAAAAGAAACAACTTCTGCTCCCAAGAAACCCACTGACACAGTTTTCTTTAAAATGAACACCATTGTAGTTGGTAAAGGAGCAAAGACTCTAAGAAAAGATGTTTCAGGACACACTGCGATTCAGTATGCAGCTGTCCTGCATTAGTAGTGGAGTATCTTTCTGTGACAATCTCTACATCACTGTTGTCTTGCAAACAATAGCCCTGCAGTTCCTTCTTGTGCTATTGATGTTACATCTGGGTTGCCATCCTCTAGTTTTGGGTTTGGGAAGGGCTTTTTTGTTTGTTTCTTGGTTGAGGGTGTGTGTATGTGTGTGATTTTTAGTCTTCTCTCTGACATCTGGCTTTGGAAATTACTAGGGGATTTTTCCTAAGCTCCTTCTGTCATCCATGTCCATACAGTCATAAACTATAGTTTCTAGTTCTAAATTTACCAAATTTTAATATTTCACCACCCCCGTTTCCAATAGGAGTACTGGCTTCAGTTAGCAGTACCAGATACAGTTCAATTCCTGCTCCCAATTTTAGACTAGCCATTGACTTCTCAACTGTACCCAGTAAAGACAAAATAGGTAAAATGCTAGTGTAGTATACTTGTGCTTCATAGTCTGCACACAGACTTTGTCTTCCTGTAGAAATTTATTAAAATTTTCTATTTTGGCATTGTTTTTTCCAGAGTAGGTATATTCCCATGCAGTTTATACCAAAATAAATATTCTGGAGTACTTATTTCCCTCAGTTCTCAAATATGGACAAGTTGTTAAATATTTCCAGCCAAGAATCTGAGAACATCTGTGGAGTTCATTCCCTGTAGAAATTTTTCTCCCTGCTTCTCACAGCATCTAATTTTTCCTGCAACCTTCATATGTTGGAACATTTGGGGTGGGGGCTGAGAGGAGGGCTGGGGGTTTTTGTGTTTGTTTGTTTGATGGGTTCTTTTACAGACTTCGTCTTCTTCATGTTTCACTCTAAAAAAGACAGGTAACAGTGTAAAAGTTCACAGAGCCACTTGGCACTGCTGTGAACACACATTACTGTTTATTTCAGTTAAGTGAGCTTAATGACTGGGAACTGGGGCTGATGGGGTGTGGTGAGAAGCAGCGATGAGAGGTGCAAATGCTGGAGGGGCCTTACTGCCTTTGCCTTCAGGCATCCGCATCTGGGCTAACCATCCTAAATGTCTTTTGCAGTCATGGGAGAAATAGGCATTTTTAGGGTGGAAACCTATTTTGAATGTCTGCTTTTAGCGTGGGATTACTTACAAACTACTCAATTGGAATTTTACAGGAGTTAATCATATGTTTAAGCTGTAGTTCTTATGTTATATTTTGAGAGGAAAGTCCTAGGATGTAAATGCCAAGAGGGCACTATCACATAGGGACTGCTTCCCTTGGGCAGACAGAAGCTGAGCTTTGGCTGTCAGACTTGCTGTCAGTCATTCAACAGTTGGAGAGTCTGGACAGGCTTCCTGAAGGATTGAAATGTGCTACTTCACTGGGCTGTGAAAAGGATATTTAATCCAAAGCTCAGAGAACATATTTTAGACTTGAGGATTTCCCAAAACAAATAAAGAAGTGTGAGAAATTCTGGTCCCAGACTGAATTGTTCCAAGACCAGTCCTGGTTTCACACTAGGTTCAATGCTTTTCTGTCTGACTCCTGTGGGTTTTGATTTAAGAGTTCTTCCTTTTTCTGTTGGCATGAATCTTGAAAGTTCTTTCACTTCTTTGGTATCATTCCAGCTTTGCCAGACTTCATGATATTTTTCTGGTGAAAAATGAGTGAAGAAGTTATAGTAATTGACCTGAAGACATGATGTGTGTTTTAATCAGATCCTGAATTCATATTTTGAAATAAGATGCAGAGAGACTTTTATAATAGCTGAGTGCTTTAAACATCATATTTTTGTACCTACCTATCAAAAAGTCCCTCACTGAGATGTCCCTTCTTATAATTGACAAGATGTATGCGTAAGAAATTTGGTGTTTTGCCAGATCTAAGTCTGCCATGTCATGCAAAGGTATTGCTTTGATAAACTGTTAAAGTTTTCAAATAACACTCAAAAAAACACAGCTGGGAGATGTTTATGGTACCTTCCCCTATGCAAGAGAGCTGACTGTTTAAACACAGCTTTTAAAGTATTTACCTTCACTTTTATCTTGCATTTAACACTCAACAGCAAATTAAATTTTGCTGTGAAATACAGTTCTGTGCCAAAAATTCAAAATCCAAGATCCATAGGGTGAATAGTTCTTTTTATAGATTCCCCCACTTCTCCCTTTTGAGTCTCTACAATAATAAAATGCTTGTGGGATTTACAAGACGTTAATAGGAGAGGCTACTTTGAACTCATGCAAAGAGAGCCGTGTTGCCTGTTTTTACAGCTGTACTTCACAAAGGAACATCTGAACTATTTTTATGCACATTCCTTGTATAAATTTTATCTGAAGAAATGTAATTTATTGAGCTATCTATTTGAATTTCACAGAACTCTTGTTTTATATAAACATTGGATTTAACCCTGATTTTAAGGACAATTTCGTGTGTTGAAAAACAATCTTTAGTAGTTACACTATAGTAAGTCTAGTTTAACATTCTCCCACTGTTTTATTAATAAGCTGAGTTGAATTTTCAATAATAATTTCTAACATAAATTACTAAATGAGGTTTTTTGTTCTGTTCTTTTCAAACCTTTTCCCCTGTTCTGCAGCGCATTAAATCTGGCAGAGATGGCAGTGCACGTAGCCGCAGAGAGGGAAGTGGTGGTAAGTAGTCAAGAACTCTGCCTAAACATCAGTTTTGACAGGATCCTGAAGAAAATAGATTATCTGAAAGTGTTTGTAAAGCCTCCTTTCATCCTGAAATGCACATAAATATGCCCTGAGTACTATCTAAATACTTCACAAATTTTGTGTCATATTTTTTGTTTTTCCCATTGCTGTATGAAATCACAACTGGTACAGTAGCATAGATTTGGTCTAACATTTGTGTTTTATATACAGATCTTAGTGTATTCCTAAAGCTAAATTTCTGATTGTTTTCAGTACTGTGGACTTGAATGTTTTTATCCCATTAACTTAGTATTTGAACATTTTTAACTTTGGAATACTTATTATAAGGAATCATTTATTATAGCAAAACAGAACACATAAGCCACAGAAAATAGGAATTCATTGTTTCTTTATTTAACATGAAGGAAAGCAAATTTTGTGCCCACCATGTAACCTGCTATGGTAGGTGTTTGTTGCAAGTTCAACTGATCGTTCTGTGCAGCCAAGTCTGTAATACGGATAACATACCCTTTACTCTCTTTGAGCTCATCCTTCCCCTTTTCTCTGTCTAGCAGAACTGAAGTTCTGGAGTCTTTCCTAGGAAAAAGCTTCCTCTCTGGCTATGCTCCTTTCTTCTGTAGATTTGCAGTGCTGATTTCCATAAATATAAAACTCTTGCAATGCAAGTCAGGAAACTGCCCTGTTTTGTCTTTTCTGCACTAGGTAGCCTGCATGTTGCAGAGCCAATGATTTTTCACTCCCATTATTAAATTCATGAAATTAGTAATGTAAACCTAACAGTCTCCTACTGCTGCTCTGAGGAAACTAGCAGACATCAGGCTACTTCAGCCACCTGGAAAAAAAAAAAATCTGTATTTTGACCCAAAAAGGAAATGGTTTCTTTGTGTTCTGCTTTTGGTTTTTCTTGATATCAGTGGGTTTCATTAGAAGATACCCCTATAAATTCTTGCCTCTCTTCCCTTTGTTTTACAGATAAATAATTTATGATTATTTTCATATTTGGTAATTTTTTTTCTCCACCTACATAGCAGATATTTTACTACACTTACCAAATTCTATAGCATCACAAAAAGTCATGGCAATTATTAATGTAATCTGAAGACAACCTTAGAATGCTGTTACATTTATGAAGACTACTTCCCTGGATTTTTTGAGGGTTAAGAGTGAGTGTTAGGTGCTTGAGAGAGATCTCATTCCTTTTTTAGCTCAGTAGTTTCACTAGAGAAGCTTTTAAATGATTTCTTGATGTGTGGAAGAAACAACCATTCACCTAGGATTGAATTTTACCTGCTCTGGGCCTCAGGCCAAAGTAATTCTTTATTTAAGTAACAGAGCGGGATGGAAGAGGGTGGAGAGTTTCTGGGCTCTCCTCTGTTACATAAACCCTGTGATCAGGCAGCCAGCTAGAGGTGCCACAAAACAGCAGCAAAGACAGTGTGAGACAGGATTGGTCCCTGTTCTCTGTCACAAAGTGGGATCCACTTTGGCATACAGCAAGTAGAAATGAAGAGCAGCGCTGGTAGCAGGAAAGGGTATTTACAGCTGTGCAAAACTTTGTATTAGGTGGCACAAAGGATCTCTTTTCTTCCAGCTTTGTTTTCTATTTATCCCCACCCTCATTAGTGAAAAAGGCGTATGGTTCAGGAGGGAGAGAGTCAGTAATTTAGCAAAAGAAGATATACATAAGGCTCATGCTGAAAGGATGCTAAGACAACATAAATCCCCCAAACTACCAGTTTGTCAGTATTTCTTTTAAAGACAGAAGTTTCCATGGGAAGTTGTCTTCTTTCTTCTTTTTTAATTGAAAAACAATAAGAAAGAGGATGAGAGGTTAAGAAGGATAAGTATTGACCTAGAATTTGCCCTATCAGTAATTCTTAGATTGTTGAGTTCAAGATATTATGTCAAATACATGAAAGAGTGGAAAAAAACAGAGTTTGGGAACAAGTTTTTATAAGAGCATGTTTGAGAAGTCTCCGTTATACAAACTCAGTGCCAAAGATCCAGCCTTTCTGGAAATGACTCGGCAAACAAGCAGAGGTACGAAGAAGGTCCTGTACTGAGCCTAGAGCTAACTTCCTGCTGGGATTCTTAATTAAAAGTTGTGGTGAGCTGCACTACTTATATGTATTTTTAGAATGAGTCAAAGGCACTGGGCACGTTTTAACTGGTAACATTGGCTCTGGGGAGCCTTATCAGTGAAGAAACTGGACACTCACAGTATCAGATCTTAAAGACTGTTGTATTTTATCCACACTGTACTGAGGATGACTAAGAGAAACCTGAACACCCAAGCATTTTATTTCATCCAATCCTCGGCTTTGTCACCTGGGTTATGAGCTGTAATTCGCAGTTTCATGAATTTCTGTGCATGGCCTGTGTGAAGACACGTATGAAATATAAACATGGGTTATTTTATTTCATAATATTAGTATGCTTTGGATAAATTAATGACTTCAAAAGGAGAGAGAGAAAAAAAAGAAACATTTGTATACATTTTAAAGTTACTCTTTTCCAGTGGTGTTGCCAAAACCAAAAGGGATCATTTTCCTACACTGTATGAGGGATTTGCCGTCATTACTGAGCCCAGCGAAGCATGGAATCCTCCTTAGTTTAGTACTTACTTAGTAGCTTACTGAAGTATTGTGCATTCCAAATATTTTAGGTATGATGCCTGTTTTCTTTCTTTCCTCTTACCAGCTCACTGTCCCTATACTTGTTAGCATTCCTAAGAGATTTTTCCCCCAAGTATTTTGTCCCTATATAGTTATTTATATTAAGAGTATTAATATTTCAGGTTTCCTTGTTTTAGGAAATATGATCTAAAATTGCTTTTAAAGAGGAAGCTAAGAAGAAAGAGAACTAAGCCAGCAAGGTTTGTACTTCATAGGGCATCCAGTACTTTGCCAATATAACTTAAAACAGAAGGTGTATGAGATGCACCAAAGCACAGTTTCAGCAATATGATTGGTGTGTGCATGAATGGTAGACAGAATGGAAACAGAGAGGCCAAGAAAACTGACATCTCTATCAATATCAGTTAAAGTCTGCTCTTGTCTTGAGAGAAAGATAAGCATAAAATCTAAAATCCCTACCCAAAACTGAACACATTTGTCACCCACTATAAAAAGTGAATTTTTCTTCTCTTTGCAATTATCAGATTTATGATTTTCAGTCTTACTTGGGTTATGTTGGAAGCACATGACATTGATGCAGTCCTGTTATAATTATTATTTTTAATTTAAAAAAGGAGAAAAAAAACCCCAAAACCACAATGCCACGAAACCTTGAAGGGAGCTAACAGCACAGCTGAGTTTAGGCACTTCTCAAAGTTTAGGCAGTTTAGCTGAGTTTAGGCAGTTTTTAAAGATTTTTTTTTCCAATAATCTTTTCTTGTTTTCATACTCACTTTTTTGTGTCTTGCAGATATATGATTGTAACACCCAGAACTTAGCAGTTGGTGCATTGTGGTTTTTATTGCCATAAGGGATTTTTCCTGTTGAATAGCATAATGCCTTTATATGTGTGGATAATGCAAAGTATGACATTAAGGAATCCATTCCTGTGGCAGTGTTGACTTGGTCTCTGCATTTGCCCAGCTCTCTGAATGGGAGTTTTGTGCTGGATGAGAGGAGCCGTGCAGTCTCGGACAGGAGCCCAGAGAAGCAGTGTTGAATTCAGAAGATGAAAGGCTGAGTACTTTGCATTCTCCTTGTTACCTAGGCCTGTCAGGATGAATTTGGAAAATAAACCACATGGGAATAATTTAGGTGTCTTTTCCCGTGTTCATTTCACTGATGACTGGGTCAGTTTGTCCATCCCCAAAGATTTCCCATATTCAAACACCATTTACCATCCCAGAGGGATCTCCTATATATTATGGAAGTGTGTTTTAGATGTTAGAGCTGTAGGCATCCCAGGTAATCCTAGCTATGATAAAGATAAGAGATTTTCTTGTTTTGCTGCAGCCAGGACATGACAATCATTTATATTTGCTAGGCTTTCTGTGCCTGTTGATGCCTCATTAATTACAAGTCGTTGTGGGGTGGTTCCATTGGCTGTGTGTGCAAAATAGAAAAAGGTTTTCTTAATTAATGGATAAGGGAAAAATCTGTTGAAATGAAGAGAACATCTTAAATTTTTTTTTCTGCTCTGAACTCACCTAAAGAGTTAGCTGAACTGACATACCACAAGAAATTTTCATTCAACAGAATTTGAAATCAAAATGAACTGCAGTGAATTTATAAATTGCATCTACCTCCCATGCTGTTTCACAGTTTTAATATATTATTCTGCCTTCAGCACTGAACTTGTTCTTCTTTTTGGTCAAACCAATGCCCATTCTTCTCCGAAGACGGTGTCTTCTTCCCAAATATGAAAGATACACAGAGCTGCACTTAAAACACATTATGGATTTAGCAGAGCATTAGCCCACTGTGCTCTTTTTTATATAAACATTTTACAGAGCAGGTAGATTACCAAATAATCTTACCCTTTAATGTCTTTTCTGGATGAGTAAAATAGTACTAAAAATTCTAATTTACATCCTTTGTAATACTGGAGAAATTTCCAGTGCAGTAGTCTCATCACTCTATTTGCCACTAGTAAGATTCCTCTAAAAAATAAATACAAATACATGGATTTTTTGGCTTGGAGAACACACAGCTATCGTGTGACACAGGAAGTACAGAAACACATTAAAAAATTGGGAATCTTTTTTGCTAGGTATCACTACTTAAAATAGGGCTATTACAAAATAGAATTACTTTTGAAGTGTATTGCATTATTCATTGTTCTGCCATATAAAATTAGCCATTTTTTAAAATTAGGTTTTATATTTTAATTCTTTTTTATTCCCGTCCAAATTCTATGTGAAGAAATTCGTTCAAATCAGTTTTTGTAAGACATTAAACAAATCTAAATGAATGAGACAATTCTAGTAGAGTAATTTAAATATCCTAAATATAATAATATGGCCATGACTTTTAAACAGAGGAGAGGAAGGAATGCACTGTAAAAGATATCAGCATGCAGTGTGTATTATTTATGTCTTTGTATGCATAGCCCTCAGTTAAGGCTGTTGAACACAGGGTGTGAGGGGAAGGTAATGTCAGCATGATAACCCAAATCTCAAGTATAATGAATTTACAGAGTAAATGGATTTATAAATCAGATTTTAAAAACATATTGACCAGCTCTGCTTAATCGATTCCTGTTGCTTTTTCAACTGAAATCTGGAGCCGTGTTCCTGCGATCAGCTCATGTGTAGGTGTCCACACTGTCACCACAAAGTGAGTACAGTGTGGATGGCCTCCACATGAACTACAGTAAAAACTTATTTAATAAAAGCCCAATAAGTTAATGAATAAGGACTGGGTATTCATTGCTGTGAAGGTTTCTTTAGAGAGTGATTTAGTTCAGCCGTGGTCTTCCATTAGTCAAAAGCTGCTTTGAATTAGGAGCAGGTGTTTGTACAGTTAATACAGTAATACAGAGGGAATTTGCAGTTTCAGAAATATCTGCTTGTAGTCCTCTGATTGTAGGTGCAGACAGATGTTAACACTCAAAGCTGTGCTCTTAGTAGAGAAAAACTACAAATAAAGCTTTTCATCCAGAGTGACACTGTTAGCTTTATTTTCTTCTGTGTATTACTTTAGTGAAAGTTCGTTTCATTCCCGTAATTCAAAACATATATAAATGTATGTAAAATCTTTTTCCTAGATGGGGTGAGAGCAGCAGGGAATGATAAGTAGAAATTGTAAAACTTGCCTTCCAAAAGTATGCATGCCTGTGATAAAATGCTTTAAAAACAACTCCTTCCCTGAAGTTCTCTTCACTGTAGGATACCAAAATCCTGAAGTCTCTATTGCAAGCAAGCAAGTCCATATATTCCTTAACATTGCCAAATTATGTGTGAATGTATACTGAGTAAAAACATGTAAATGATTCTGCAAACAGAACTACAAAAAGTAATTTTGAGATGCGATTTAGACTTCTAGCAGATCATGTTATATGGTCAACAGAATTTTTAAGAGCTGCCATGTTGGCAGCCAAATTCTGTATCCCATGGCAAGAGTGTCAAGAAAAGCTTACTCCAAATGGCTCAACAGCTAAGACATTCCTTCTGAAAGCTGGAGCTGTGGGTTTGAACTCCCTCAGGTGAAAGAAAGCGTTGAAGCCAGACCTCTCGCTTCCTGAGCTGCTGTCTGACATCTCCATGTAATGCAGATGGTGTCAAGCACCTCTTCCTTTCCTCTGGGTGCACTTTAAAATGAAAGGTGCTCCTCTTCCTCATCTTTAGGTATGCTCAAAACATACTGCAGTCCACAGACTTGATGTGGTTTTGCATATTAGCCTAATTTAAAATAAATGTGAAGGACTAACCAGAAGGGTTGTTAACCTTCCCTTCACTCTTGCTAGGTACAGTGTTCATACAGAATTAAGGTGAGCAGTGTTACTTGGCTGATCTACCTGAGAAAAAGTTTTCATTAGATTACTTTTAAATGTACCTAGTAAAACTTAAGGATCCTAGACCATCCAAAGAAACCTCTGTTTTCAATTGTGTTTTTTAGGGCAGTAAGATGTTCAGGTGACTAGCGGGTATTATGTTGATCCCACCCAGTTTGGTTTGTCTACAATGTTTTTCTTCCTTTTTTCACTTAATATAAAGTCTTTCACCTTCCTCTGGTAGTATTGCTAGCAGCCATGTGTTTTCCTCCTTCACAGCTGGCAACATGTGTTATACCATTTTCTTCCTCTTTTATTTTCATTACATGCAGTTCTTCCTTTCTGGGACCAACCAATTAAACCTGTGGAGTTTCTTTGTCTAGTTCAGTCTCCGCCTTGTGTAGTCTACTGTATTGTTCCTGTTTTTGCGTCTCTTTTCTGCTCCTTACAGCTTTATTTATCATCTTAAAAATGACTTGTTTTCCATTATGCAAGACTGTGCCTACTTCTATCCTGCTCTTTTTCTCATTGATTATTTGTATTTTCCTCAAAACATTTTCATCCGCAGCGTCTCTGAAGCCCAGCTCTCACCTCCTTGTTTCACAGGCCTGTCCACAGCGCACTGAAATCAAGGGGGGAGGCCTTTTGTAATTTCACAGCCCTTTGGTTGAGTTCCTCTCCAGGCAAACCCATTGTTTTCTTCCCATTTCTTCAAATCCTTTAAGTATTCACTTCTTTCATGGAACCCGTCAGTGAGAATTGGTCCGAGGGAAGTGAATGTACATTAAAATACATATTCCATGCTTTGAAATTTCAACTGTAATCTTTGTCTTGTGAACACGTTTGACATGTGACTATGTATTAGATCTTTCTTGGAGCAGAGATACTGTCTTCCAATTTAAGGCTGAGCAAGCAGAAGTCTGTGGCAGTATTTATGGAGAGAGAAAGGTTTGTCATCTTTGTAGAAGTTGGGGGGGGTTGGTGTTTTTTTTTCTTTTAATTATAACAATATATATTGAAATAACATTTGTAGTAAGACAATGGAAATGTGTTGCCAAGCTTAGACTTTACAATTAATGTTGGTGAATGAAACCCATTTTTCCTCCTTACAAATGGAGGAAAATGGAAGACTTTTAATACCCACATTCTTTGGTGTTGTAAATGAACACATTTCTATTTGGCTGCACATCCTGCCTTGTAAATATACCAAGTCAAACTCAAAATGTTTTCTCCCAGGAGAAAAAGTATCGCATAAAAATTTGTTGTAGCGGATGAGATTGAAAGCTTGCCATGAATGTGAAAAAGAGATTCAGAGGTGAACAGAATATTTAAAGTGTCTGGAATACTGCTGTGGCAGGAGAATGTTAATCTGATGTTGTCTGGGCAGGAGGCAGCCCTTGGAGCCGACACATTCCTTGGGGCCCTGCTGCAAACTGAGCTGCCAGCAGAGTGTTTACAGCGAGGTGCAGGGCCAGCATGGTCTGTACACATGAGCTGTGCCTGCCTGCCACGCAGACTGCACATGGCAAATATACTCTTCTAATTAAAAGCAAACTTAGTGTTGCATTTAACCTTGACAGTACTCAGCAGGTGGATCACACTGATGCATTAGTAAGCACACAAACATAGGAAATGTCCTGTGTACATTTGTGACAGTGCTTATATTTATCATGCTTATTTCAACTCCAAAATGTGACTGTAATTTATAAGCAACTGAAATGTCAGCATTCGAAGCAGAAATATTTTAATATGTTTACTCCAAAGTCATAAGGCTGTATATATTTTTTAAAAAACATTAACACACGTGTGTGTGGACACAGTGTCCACTGTGTTTTAAAGACCAGTATTACAAATGAGTACTGTGTCTGTCATGAAAAGATGGTTTCATCCAAGTCTAGTTTGACAGATAGTAGTAGCTGAATTGATGTTATTCTTGTATCATGGTTTCACGGAACATAACAGCATGTTATTTGTCTTTTTTTTTTTTTCTGTTCCCCAGATAGTGGTGGTACCAAAGGGGAAAGACTGAGTGCCAAACTAAAAGCTCTGCCTGGAACAAGTGAACCCTATGAAAGTAGCAGCAATAAAGAAATAGGCAAGTGGACATTTTATGCCTTTTTTACTTCCATGGTCCTCAGGGAGAGGAGAAATAAGGAGAGAGGAAAAAAAAATAAGTTGTTGGAAGAGTATGTAAAATCAGATAATTGGGGCAGCATTGTCCCGTGAAAATGATGCTTTCATTTCATTGCTCAGAGCTCACTATAAAGTAATTGTAAATATTAAGAAATGTGGCCCATGTTAATATTACTTTTGATATCTGCTGCATCCTTTAAGTCAGTTCTTGCCATTCGGCAGTCATAGGTTCTTCAATAAGACTGAATTTTCCAAGGGGTTTAAAAACCCAAATCCATGTGGAATGTGGTACTGCCTAAAAAGCCATTCCTCAAACAAGTCATCAGTCTTGCTGTTCCTTGAACATTTCCAAAGTCTTTTTCTCACTGTGGTATAATAAGAGACATTTATTTTTAAAAAAATTCAAAGGGTTTACATTAGTGGAACTCAGGAACTTTGCTCTTGTGCTCTGCTTCAGTTCCTGAATGCAGTGTTTTGTTCTCCTTCAGTGCTCATATGCTCTTTCTGGTCTGCATTTCAAAGACACAGATGTGTTGTGCTAAATCCTAATCTTGCATTTGATTTTGTATGTTTAAAACCAGCTAAAGTTAAAGCTAAAATAGTTTGTAACTGTTTCACATGTATTTATTTAAACCTTAGATGCCTCCTACGCAGATCCACTTGGCCCACAACCAGAAAGACCAAAAACAGCAGCAAGAAAAAGAGTGGAGGAAGATGATTTTGCTGATGAAGAACTAGGAGAGGATCTGCTTCCAGAATAGCATATGGGCCAATCATTTTTTTAATCTTTGTGAAAGTTTTAGCTGAAAAACTTCTCATTCATAATGATTTTGTAGTGGATTTTTATAAACTATTTGTGAAATACTTTGAACATGTGGTACCTTATGTTAAAAACATGGATTTGTAATTGCAATGTCTTCTGTGATTGATTTAAAAAAAAAATGGTGAGGTTATTTTACTCATGCATAAGATCTACACAAGTACTCAAACACATTGCAAGCTGTATGAAATGTGTAAAGCTTTTGCTTTCAGAGATAAATACGATGATAATATGAAACAGAGAAGCCTCTAAAATTTCATTTTTCAGTGCAGAATACCTCAAAGCAATGCTTGTAAGGTTGAAAATCCCATATCCTTCATCCAAAGCCAGAATTTATTTAAGTCCTGTGAACTGACCTGAAAATGCTGAATATGACCTTGGTTTTCCTTAAGGTCCCAATTCAGCAAATCACTTTGCACTGATATCAAAGAAAGCATCTTAATTTTAGTCTATGCTTAGATGAACTAGGGCCATTTTGCAGTCTCTTGGCAAAATGTCCTTATTTTTGGTTTTTTGAGTGGTCAGAGTTGTCAGGATTTCAGCCTGGTTTGTTCAGAATTGCTAATTAGATTGCAGCTTCAGAGTCTTACGTTGGAGACTGTGACACCGACCACACAGTGGTAGTTTTCTACAGCCTAAGCTGAGTATGAGCAAAGCAGTTAGTTACAGAAAGCACCATTTTGCTTATGAACTGAATGAGTTTGATCTGAAGTTACTGAGACATGTTAAATTCCTGTAGTAGGAATCCCTTTGGGGAGATGAAAAATATTAGTCAGGTCTTCAGAATTTCCTAATAAATACTTGCAAAACTAGTCCACTGAGATGGGTTTTTGGAACCCTGGCATGAGTTTGGTTTAATAGTTAGACACTGGTTATTGCACTTTGAAATGCAGGAATTCAGTCTTCTGAAATAGTGCTCCTTCTCGGTGTTGGTGCTCAGGCTGTTTACCAGTGGCAGTGCAGAAGTCTCTTTGTATCTTCATTAAATGTTTTTTTCAGGTTTTAAAAACACTGCCCGGTTTCATAGGATGTCTGCAAGCAGTCAGAAGTGTCCTGTGAGGTTTATGAGCTGCTTTGTGTGTAGCATGATTTCCATGCTGGAGCAGCATTCCATCTGGGATTGCCTCGCTTCTGCCTGATGGTACGAGCAGAGCCTGCTCAGTGCTGTTCATGGAATACCCCAAGGAGCTCACCAAAGAAGAAAGACACGGTAAGCTCTGGGCCCTCATCCTTCTAAGGGGTAGAAAAGAGCATGAGAAGGAAGTGGATGGCAGCTGCCTTATTCCTGCTTCTGTCTGTTCCTTAGTCCTGCTGTATCTGCTGCTCTGGTCGTAGAATGACATATTCCTGGATGTCATGGTAGTTCTTTCTGTCAGGATTAATATTGGAAGATCTAGACCACCAGGCTGCAATGTGCCATTCAGGAGGGAGCATTTTGAGCTACAGACTGCAGTGGTATGGTGTATCTGAGTTAATCACATAAAGAGAAAATATATGGGACCATGGCAGGGAGCATAGATAAACCTGTGAAACAGTGCAGAAGAGAAGGCAGGTGAGATATTGCCATGGTCTTCTAACAAACACAAAGATATTTGAATAGACAGCAGTGGGTTGACCCTGGCTTGATGCTTGGCACCCGCTGAAGCCTATCACTCCCCTCTGCAGCTGGGCAGGGGAGAGAAAATAAAGAGTTCATGAATTAATGGTCATGAGAAATCACTCACCAAATTCTGTCATGGGCAAAACAAGCTTGAATTAGAGATACTGATTTAATTTATTGCTAACAAAATCAGAGCAGTGTAATGAGATGTAAAATAAAACCTTCAAAACACCTTCCCCCAGCCCTCCCTCCTTCCTGAGCTCTCCCTCTTCCCCCAGTGGCTCAGTGAAGGAGTTATTGTCAGTCCATCACGTTTTCTTTCTGCCGCTGCTCAGGNTCACCTGTTCTCACCCTGCTCTTCTCTGGCTGCAATTACATCTGTGCAGTAACTTCTGAAAAAATTCTAAAATACATTATCTCAGAGGCTTTACCACCATTTCTAATAGGTCCAGCCTTAATCAGCAGCACATCTGTCTTGGAGCTGCCTGGCATTGGCTCCACTGGACATGGGGAAAGCTTCTGGCAGCTTCTCACAGAAGCCCCCCCTGTAGCCCCCCACTACCAAAGTTTGGCCATGCAAACCCAATACAGCATCTAATCAAACATTGCATGACATAGGCATGTCCATGATAAAGTGGCAGGAATACCAATAACTTGGGATACAGTTCACAATTTAGTCTGTAGAAACACTCCTGTGGATGTCAGAGAGATTTTGATCAGCAGCAGTTTCTCGATTTGGTTTGCCCAGATGCATAACTGTACATTGGGTAAAATTCTGTGGATTACAAACAATTGCACTTTTGTTCCAGCCCTGCACAAACTCACAGGCAGTTCTGGAACATTTTGTTTCCTATGTACAGATTCCCAGGGACTTCTGGAACATACTGTTTCCTATAGCATGAGGATCTGATTATATAATGCTTTGGATTAGGATGAATTTGCATGTTATTTTGCAAGCACAGTTGAGCTTGTTCTGAACTGACAGAAAGCCATGGGATCCAGCTCCAACACTGGAATAATGAGTTCTGCTGACAGTCAAAATGATGTAGCCCAGGTTCATCCGCCTCAAAACCATGTTCACTATGGGGGCATCTCTCCTAGAACTGCAACATTGCCAGGGCAAGCTGGCAGTGGGGATGTGTACCCAGCAGAGGAGGGGGTGTTCTGTAAGACCAGTAGCACAGTAGTGCTCAGTAGCACAGTTTTGGACCATGATAATTCATCTCCCAGACAACTGCCTTGCATGATCCAAAGGGAAGCCTGGGCCAGGAACCATTCTTTGGAAGCAGCTTCAATGCATCATCCTTCTTCTTTAATGTAAGATGCTCTGTATGAGGGAACACAAGACTCAAAGACTGGGCTCAAGGCTGAAGAGTGATCCCTGATGGAGATCAATACGACTGGAATCTGTTGAGAAAGAAGCTACCTGCACGTCCGAAGTGCTGTGTCACCGTGTTATTGGAACACCTCAGGCTGTCACACAGGTGCACACATCTGTGTGATTCAGGCAGCTCAGCTCTCCAAGGAAATGTGGCCAGGCCAGTGGAGTGCTTGTTTCAAATAATTACCTGGGTTATATGGGATTATTGTGCTATGTTGATGTGATGTCCCTGTCCCTGTCCTTGGCTGGCATTTAGCTGGGGTGCAGTGAGTTGTGTTCCCTGCTGCTGTGTAAGATGTGCTTGGTCCTGTGATAGGTCTTGGAAACCACAGGAGTGGAAACCTGAATGAGCGAAATAATTCTATTTTCATCCAAGAAATTCAAGCAGAAACTTTTTGTCAGGCTTGGTTACACAAAACTCTTATCTCCAGAAGCCACATACTGCAGGTCTGTGCTTCCAGCAGCATTTAAACCCCGATCTTGTGTTTACTATTCTGGAATTAGTAGATCAATCATTTAACTTTCCTGCTATTATATTAATTTATTATTTTATGTTAGAAGATCAGTAACATTAAACCTAGGAAAATGCTGACCCCCTTGAGAAACTGACTCATGAAGTATTTTAACTTCTGTTGTCATGAAAAGATAAACAATCCTCAGTTGACCTCTTAGACTTGAGATCTTCCTCAGGATAGGAACTTTACATACCAAGTTACCTTTCTCTTTACATGTATGAAAAAAAATCTCTTTATACAGTAGCCAAATATAAATGACTACTTAAGTAGTACTTAGTACTTTATTTATCTGAACAAGTCTAGCTCTACAGGATCAAAAACATTCTTAATCACATATTTCATGTTTTTCTCTGAACATCCTTCACTATAGATTACAGGACTTATTACTTCTAAAGCTATTCCAGAGTAATATGGGAACTGAAAATTGTACAGAGATATAGTTCACAGAGTCACAGAATGGTTTGGGTAGGAGGAGACCTTAAAGTTCATCCAGTTCCAACCCCCTGTTTTGGGCAGGGACACCTTCTACTAGACCAGGTTGCTCAGAGCCCCATCCAAACTGGCCTTGAACACTACCAGGGATGGGACATCCAAAATTGCCAATAAATAGTTTGATGATAAAATTTTATGATACAGGGCTGTTTCTCTTGGTTCCTTTGCAAGAGAAGTATGAAATTAATCTAATTTGCTACGTTTTGATTATTCTTGATGTCAAGGACACGGATGATCAACTTTATGGTAAAAAGGCAATTTTTAACCTATTTGCTCCTCAGTTTCCCCCTTGGCAAAATGAAGTCTTTTGAAGATTCTGCACTTCTCAAGAATTCACCTTTGCAAAGTTAAATTGCCTAACAACTGTAAAATATGCTGAGATGCTGCTGCAGAAGATGCCACACCATGGACACTGCAAAGTGGTATTACAATGCTTACAGCTGTAGGGAAGATGAATGGGAACAGAAGAGTTTGGGTTACAGGTTATCTGCAAACAGAATGGGAGGGAGAAGGACATCTTTGGGGAGTAATTTAATTCTCTCTCTGAAGATTTATACCTGCTGGGGATGCCAGCTGAATGTTTGTTCCACCCAACAACATGAGTTGTTCAACTTCAAGGTCTGTATGATGATTTTTAAAACCTTTTTCATATCATTATTTCAGATAGAGATAGGATCTCATTAATGATGTAGCAGGATGGGAATGAGCATTTGGAATGAGCCAGTGTAGGGCAATTCTGCCATTTTTGTGACAAGCATATTACTGTGGTATCATTAATATTTGTCACAATAATGTGATTTATTTATATGTGAACCATAGTATCTGAAATCAGCTGTCATGTGCCAGAGCAGCCAGGGAAGACAACAACCCCAACCAGAAAATGACCTGACAATGCTGCTCCTTGGGGATTAATGTGTCTGGGAAGGGCTACATTCTTACATTTACTGTCAGGTGTTCACCATCATTCCAATGGTTCTGAAACAATTTTCCAAATTATCATAATGGTCTGATGATAACGTATTTGAAAAGGATTTTTTTTCTCTTGCTATGACACACTTCCCTCCAGCTGTTGGTAACAATGTAAGGTTGAAGACACAAATGTGGTGTGTCTTTCATTAAACACGTTTCAGTGTTTAACATGTCATAAAATGCTCTCTGATGGAATCAGGTGCAGAAAATGTTTCTTCTTATTTATATGAGCTCACTAAATATGTCTGTCTTACTCTTGCGGAGCTTAATTTTCTTTGGAACATCCTGACTTTCTTGTAGCAGGAATTTGGGGAACTGAACTTATTATCTGACCCCGATCACTGTGGTGATCATCTGAGGAGAGTAGATACCACTCCCAAATATAAATATTGAATGACAATATCCAGAGAGAACATTTAAAATATTATGTAAAAGTGAAAGACATAGTTCTGGATTCATTGATTGAAATATCCTGTATTACATCAAATTCAGGACAGATTTCATATTATTATATGGGTTTTTTTCAATATTTCATTTGTATAGGTATTTTAAATGCCCCTCAAATTCTAAGAAAATTATAAATCAACACCAAAGAAAAACATACTGGTTAGTAATTTCTTAAAGTCATGGAAGAACCTAAGTTGCCAAAGTGTATTAGGGAATATTTTATGACTCAGATGTCTCTGGGGTAGACTATGCCACAAGAACTGGCATAGCACTCTTAGTTCTTCTCTAATGGAATCTCATTTGCTCCCGTCTGTGATTCTTATTATTTGAATCAATGTGATTTTTCATAAGACACTACAATGCAGCTATCATACAGAATTAGAATATTGCCTAGATAAGACACAAAGCCTTAAATTCAATGGCAATTTAATGCCTGTGCCACTGTTTTCTTTTCATCTGCTGTGATTTTTTGAGGCAGACCTCTCCAGAAATGTCGATGCACATAAAGGAAGTACAAAAACCTCATGTTTTGCAAAGCCAAATGTGACATCCTCATCCTACTCAGAAATCAGAAATTTCTCAAGATGCTGGTTTGTCTTATAAAGAGTAATATAAAAAGACCTA
>VYXD01015339.1:976-123622 GCA_013397195.1 Hylia prasina
TTCCTGTGACGGCGCGGAGGCACCGCCCGGGCCGGGGGAGCAGAGTCGGGGATGGGGAGCGGAGCTGGGGGAGCAGGAGCGAGCGGGCCGGCAGTGCTGCAGGTGTTCCGGAATCATCTGTTCGCCGGTGTAGAGAGGGAAAGGAGCTTAGAGCTCTTCCGTCATCTCGGCAGCGTGCTATAAAAAGAATACCTGTGCAATGTTAAATAGAGCAATATTGGCATAGGGTTGGATTCTGGTAGAANGGTCCTAGGTTCCTTTTTGAGGAAATATCACTTGTCCGGTAACAGCAGGGAGCACAGAAAGGGGACACAGCACTACAGAATATCGGCCTCCNCCCTCCCATATCCAGCATCTCCGTTGCCAGCCAAGCAGCGAGCAAAAATGGACGACATTGTGGTCGTAGCCCCAGGAACACAATCTTCACGGAATGTCAGCAATGATCCAGATGTCATAAAACTGCAGGAAATTCCAACTTTCCAGCCCCTTTTGAAAGGTAAGTGATTGTTCTTCCTCTGTTTTTAAATGCCTTCTCTTTTTTTTATACCTAATGGAATTTATGTATCCTGAGGTTTCCACTGAAGTTCGTATTTCTGTTCCTATTTTTCACTTCCCCTCTTGTTTTAAACCTTACTCTCTTTTGTTATGCCATAATTAATCCCAGCCTTCTAAACAGTGGGTGAACTGGTTTAGAGGTGGGCTGGTAATGTTCTCTGCAGTGGAACCATCTACTGTGAAGACACAACAGCTCCAAGCATACCAGCTTGCCATGTACCACTGGTTGATGAGAGATGCTGTGTTATATTCTAACATACAATGGGTGACAGTCTCCTGTTCTGCTGTGGTCTTTTAAAAACAGGTGTGTGTTACTCTCAGAGTCATAGCTACCTGTGTATGTGTTCAGCTGCTTGAAATCAAGGTACCTTCTGGGAGTTTCCAACACAGAGCACATTTTATTCTTGGTTTCTTTTTTTTTTTTTTTTTTAGTGTGGTAGATGGGCTGAGACTTTTCTTTGTTTCTTTTCTTCCCAGTCTTTTTTTCTTTCATCTCTTGCACTCATTCTTTGTTTCTTCTGTTCTGTTCAGAGAGAAGTGAAGATTTCAAAGCTGTCGAGCCTGCAGTTTAACAAAAACTGTGTGTTTTGTGGCCTGGCTTCTAGCTATCTCTTTTTGAGGTGAATGCAGGGTGGCCTTAGTATCTGAAAAGGCATTACTGGAGGTAATGTACTAGAGGTAGCATCACACCACCACTTTTTGGACAGAAATTATTTACTTTATGTTTGGTTATGTGTGCCTACTGCATGAGGGTCCTGGAACATGACTAGAACTTGTAGACATTCTGATAGCCTGTTGGGCCAAACATTTAACATTTTGTTGGGCATTTTATTTTATAAGCAAGTTCTGGATGTGCCTGGCACTGACTGCTGCTTGCTGCAGAAGGGGCAGAAAGGTAGGGAGGCCATAAAAAAAAGCAGAACACTCTTTGCTTGTAAAGGAAATGCTTTGTCCTTCTTTGTATGTAAGGCAGAACCAGGGTCATGTTAGTGACAGCTTGAAATGTAAATGCTGGAATCCAAGGCCCTCAAAGAAATGAGGAAGTTTTAATATGAGAGAAAAAAATTAGAAGATGCTACAACATCTGGCATCAAAGTTGTTGTTGTGTGTGTAAGTGTGATGACAAAGAGTTTCAGTTCCACCCAGCCTAAAACTCATGGGCAAACCTGGGTTGCACAAGACCTGTGGAAGGAAGTCCTAGGAAGTGAGACCGGTGATCACTTCCAGAGATGGTGTTCCTGTGAGGCTGTTAGAGTCTCAAGGGTCCAGGGCTTGAGGTGGGAAGTGAGAAAGAAGATAGAGCAGCAGCCATGTGGTTGAGATGGAAAGGTGGGAAGGCACTGCCTTAGATGACCAGTCAGGTCCTTCAGCTCCTAAATGTGCACACTTCAAGTTGTCTTGGTGACTGAGTTGCTTTTTCAGGCCTTACAGTGGACCTGAAACTGTGGATATATGATAGAAACATTCTCTTCTGGTTTTGTCACTTGGCCTGCTGCTTCCCTGGGAGTCTCTTGAGATGTGGGGACATCTGGTGACTGCTCAAGAGTTTTGCATGCTGAATCACTTTTTTGAACACCTTTTTCAGCCTCAAGGACTTGTTACTTGGACAACCAGACTGTGATACTTGTGTTCACTACAGAAAGCAGTGTGAGCCTGTTGAGTGAGTTGACTCTTGAGAGATGGCAGATCTGCCACAGGCCCACTTGAGAAACTGTTCTGTTCTGGTCTCTTATCTGTATTCTTCTCATGCAAGATTATGTTTCCGGAAAGGTTGAATAAGTTTCAAGATCTTTTAGGAGCTCATTCTGCAAACTTGTGTCTTGTGATCTGCCAGCTTGCAGGTGGACTTACCACCCTGTGGACTTCATTGTTCTATTCAGTTTCTCCTTGCCTAAGCAAAGCCAAGGAGCTTTATTTTGCTTTTAAGTTTCAAAAGGGGAATAATCATTAAATAAATGGACTAGCAAAGTACATGGTCATGTAAACACTGCATGTTCTTGAAAAACAAATGCCCTTGTACCTCCTAGTCATACTGAGTTGAGCTTGTGGTCAGTGAACCTGGAAATCTTTACCATTGTGCACTCTCACTTGGGAGAAAGTGCCAGTGTCCTGTCCATTACATCTTTCATGCTTTCCTTTGACTTCTAGAGGGAGAATTGCACCTCAGAGTTACAGCTATAAGCCCTTGTAAGAAGTCCCTCTCCATCTTTCTTGTAGGTGCTCTTCAGGTACTGGAAAGCTGCTGTGAGGTTGCTCAAAGCTCTGTCCAACTTGACCTTGAAGACTCCTCATGATCTGGACAGCCTGTTCCAGTGTCTTGCCAGCCTCATCATAAAAAAAAAAAAAATCTTCCTTATGCCCAATCTAAATCTACCCTCTTTGGTTTAAAACCTTTGTCCTTGCTCCTTCATTGCAGGCCCAGGCAAAAAGTCTCTCTTTCTTAGAAGATTTATTTGTCTCTGGAGGCTTTTGGGGAAAAGAAACAATTTCCTGCTTATGGCTAGAATTGTGCACTGGTAAAAGGTGTTCAGCATGAGGAAGCAAAAGAAACAGAGGTTACTTCTTTACATACTGTGCCTCCTCCTGTTCCTGTAGGATTTTGTGATTAGTTTGCTCTCCAATCTCATTTCATGGTTCTTCAGGTGTTACTGTGACCATCTGAGAATCCTGACTGGTTGACAAAAGCTGCCAGATAGACAGTGACTGTCAGCTGCTGCTGGCACATCAGAGAGGACTGTGACCTCCCTCTGGGTGGGTCTTGTGCATTAAAATTAACCTGTAAGTAAAACAGCACCTGTTCTAACTTGAAACAAACTTATGGTAACTTACTCCCCTTTAAGAACTGGTTATGTTTTTGTGCTGCCCTTTCACTTGTCATTTCCTCTTTGTGTGGAGGATGCTGTTAGGGCAGCATCTCTTGGAAGTGTGATACTGAGTACTGAGCATACTGTGAGTTCACTGAATGTGGGCTTGTGGTTGTTTAGAGGTAATTCAGCAGCCCTGTTTTGTGTTCTGACTTATTTCTGGAAGAAACCTGAATACTAAAAGAAAAATTTTACTGTTAGGTATTTAACTGTTGAAGCTGTTGGTGGTGCCTGCTTGGCCTGCTGCAAGAATGTGATGATGCTTTCCTTTCTGTTTTGTTTTGTCTGATGGTGTTTGGATTGTTGTGTGCAAGTTCCCAGGAGAGCAGGGGTTGTTTCTGTGAATTAAGGCAATGTGCTGATGTGCTGCTGGAGACTGGCCTATGAACAGCTCAGCCATGCCATATGCAAATTGTGTTGGTCATGTGCAGCCTGTCTTCTGTCATAGGAGCTCCTGGTCCCTCAAGCACTGAGAGAAAAAAGGTCAGCAGAGGCTGCTGAGGCTCACCTGCATTCCCAGATGTATCACACAGATGAGAGGTGTCTTTTTTGCAGACATTCAGCAGGTTACTTGTGCCCTCCATTCCTTTGTCAAACACAGGTGGCCTTCATCTTACAGCCTTGTGAAGGGTGTGTGCAGCTCATTAGCATCCTCTAGCCCAGAATAACTGAATTCTTGTCCTATGAATAATCCTGCTGTTCTTCTAAGAATGGCAAATAATGGGAAGAGGTTGCTCAGTGGCATTTCTGCCCATAAAGTTTTTAAGGGCATATTAAGCAAAGATCTATCAGTCACAAACTGGAAGTAAATGAATATAATAAGGAGTATACAGTGAGAACTTTACTTACTGTGCTGCTTGTTACCCACATTTATTATTGTTATTTATTAAGAAAGGCATTTTATAAAGAACACAGTGAGACTTTTACTCTGAAAAGTTGAGGCTATAGTTTACCTGCAGAAAGAGTAGGTTCAGCATAAGGAGTTTCCTTTTAGGCTGAATATATTTTGAAGTGGAAAACTTGTCATATATTACAGCTGGTACATGTCTTCAGCCAAGAAGCACAGGATGATGCTGAGAAATTTGGGGTGAAAACCTGTGATGCTGCACTGATGCTCCATGGATCTTCCCTTGTCCTCCAGGGAATTGTGTTGCCTTGAAAGGATTGTTTATACCTTCATAACTTCTTTTATGAGTCATTTTTCAGGCAGGAAAACTGCTTGTCTAAAAAAATGCCAGTGTATTTTTCTTTCTGGCATAGTGTATAAAGGGAGGATGGATGTGTAGAGCTTACTGCATTTAAAGCAAGATTTTGTCACGTCTCACTCCTCAGTATTTTCTCTACATCCTCTCTTCTTCCCCTTTCCTCACTGTATGCTCCTATTTAGATTTATAGTGTAGGGAATTTAGCTAATAGCACATCAATGAACTTTATTCCTATAATTCTCTACACATGGTACTTGAATACTTTTATAATTCTGTCCCTGTGCCTTACAAGGAGGATCTGCTGCTTGCAACTGATGGGAGTATAGGCCTCTACTAGAATGTGAAACATCCAGGTTTGTTGGATGGAGCCCATGCCTAGTGCTTGTAACAAAATGTGCATGTTGGGTGAAAAGAAGTACCAAGAATGTGAGTACCATCTGCCTGGTGAGTTTGAGTTTTTGAGTTTTTGAATTGTTGTTTTGTTCATTAGTGGGGTTGGTTTTTTAGTGATTTTTTTTCCTTTCTTCTTTTTAAGGCTTGTAGAGCAATATCCTGTATTGTAGAGATCTGTCTCTCCATTTTGAATTTAAGACTTGAAAGTAGCTCCTGAAATCAGAATCTAGAAGATGCTTCAGGAAAGGAGCTTTCCCTTCAAAGGACAGCTGAAGGAGTAGATGATGTCTGACTTCCATGTATTCCTCAGTTGTTTGTTGGCTGTTTGGAGACCTGAGCTAACTCAGTTTTCTGTGTGAGAGGATTTGAGTCTGCGATTAGACATTATCCAAACAATGTGCTCAACACCCATAGGGAGAGCATTAGGGACTGCAGAAACTGAGTTCCCTACCTTTCTACCTTTCCCTTCCCCTTTGCCAGCTGTTCCACACCCCTTGGTGTAGTTTGTGTCTTGGCTGATGAACAGAATGAGTGTAAGCTTGTCTGCCTAGGGGATTAGCCTGGCCTTTTCCCTGGCTGAGGACCTTGGAGCTCCAATTTCTACTAAATCCAATAGCTGTGACCCTTACTTGGATCTCCTCAGGCACATACTGCTCCTCCCCACCATCTTGCTGCATGGGAATAAGGTTTGGTGGTCATCTCAAGCAGATGCACCTTCCTTTACCTTCACAGAGCCTGTGTGGCAGAGCTCTTCAGCTGGCAGTGCAGCCCTTGGGGTGCAGCTACCCTTGGGATACATTAGAAGATGTGCTGAGCAAAAACACCACATGGGAGGGACTTAACTGTGTTCTGGCTTATCAATTTGCCACACACTTTACCAAGTGTAATTATAAGTGCTTACAGAATGTGTGATCTCTTTATGTTGGGAGGAGACTGGAAATCAGATGCATCTGATTGATTAGGCAGAGGAGCTAGTGTGTTCTACTGGAGTGTAGGTGATGAATCCTTGCAGACAAGATAAGCATGTAATGGGAAAGCATGTGGAGGACTCTTTTTTTTGTCCTCAAGGATTTTAGGCATCAAAATCTGGATAGAATTTTTTCTCTTTGCTCTCTCTCACATTTGTGTACTTTTATTCAGCATTACTATCTTGTTCATAACTTAAGACATGATTGAGTCTTTGGGCCAGTTAAATTTCTCACTTTTTAATATATCTGTTGGCATCTTTCTCTGATGGATATCCATCTGTTTAACGTGATGTTTTCTATCAACAAAAATTGCACACAATGAAATGTTCCTGTTAGAAATGTGTCTAGGAGATACATTTATGCCCTGTACACTTGTACTGTACAGACCTGTCTTTACTGTATATACCAGCTGTCCTTGTGTAGGTTGCTTCATGTGATGCTGTGTGACACCTCTGTTAATGCTCTTTCTCTTGACTGGTGGCTGGTTTTGGAATATTTGTGTCTTTCTGCTGGAGCAGCAGCAGCCTTGCATTGCATCACTTTTGAAAATTAAATGTTTCCATTTGATCTTAGGCTTTATAGGGATTAATAAGTTTATCCAAGTCCAGAAGGTTATTTGGTTTTGGGCCAGTTAGTTTATTGAGAAATATTATGCTTTCCCAACAGGGTGTAAATTATTGCACCCTAATTATTAATTTTTATTTTCCATATGGGTGCTGATTCAGTCAAGTGACTATAGTAGAGGTGAAGGATGATAGGATGTTTTGTATGTACTGCCCGTCTGCAGTTAACTGCACTTAACTGCACTATATCACATCATTCAAAACTCTTGTCTTTATTTCCTGCCCAAACACTATCAGCAGAATAAAGAGCAGATTCCAGAAAGTCGTAGGTGTAAATAATAGCCCCCTTTTCTAATTAGTGTTTGACTTACTGAAACTGTATAAAAATGAAAAGGGTATTAAAACGTATAAGTGAAAAAGCAGGTCTGCTCCAGCCCTAAGCCTTGTTACTAAAGCAGTGTGGTGGGAGCTCAGCTTTAACCATGTTCTCTCTGGTTAATTGTGTAAGATGAGATCAACAGCTGACCAATAAAGCACAGGTCAGCAAACTCATTGTTATGAAACCTTGAAGTTCAGAATCAAATTTGATATGCCTCTATTCCTTTCTTAGGGCGTCTTAACAAAAGGGAAAATAGGAATTTTGTGGTTCATTTGGCTTAAACAGTGAGGTCTGACATACTGAATATTCCCTCTATTTTCCATGTGGGGCTGGCCATGGTATGCTTGGCTTGTTGACACCCTTGCATGAATAAACCAGAAGATGTGCAATTGCAGATTGCATATTGAACCCTGAGATGCAGATGATCTCCTGGACATCCTGATTTTCAGTTTGCAGTAGTAACAAAGTGATGAGTAGTCATGTTGGTAGGGAGTGGAATTTGCTGCCTGTTGTAGCTGTGCACAGGCACCACTCTGCCAGTGTGCTGTGCCACTCAGCTCGGGAGCCTCCCTCATCCTGAGGCAGTGGTCAAAGAAGGGCTAAGTTAGTCAAGGACAGTGGACAGGAGGAGATGTACACACTCTAAAGCAATAATTTGTAGCAGTAATGGATGTTGAGGGTGAAATTGTGACTGCTGATGTGGAAGGCAAAGCTCCTGTCAGTTCCAACTGACTGAAGATTTTGGTCCCAAAACAGTGTGCATTTCTGTATAGTTCAAATTTGTATGGTAGAGTGCTAAGGTTGATGTTTGAAGTTTAACAGTAGGGAACAGGTTCTGGAGACTGTGTGGAAAGTTGCCAAGTTGCATGGTTAGAACTGGTTCTCCCTCCCACTCTTAAACTAGATCCACAAGGGCCTTGGTTGTTCAAAAGATGGGAATTTCCTTAGAGTTTTTGTGCTCACCTGTCTGTTTTATACACTCTGTATTGAATAACTGGGTAGAGAGCATTTGTTGCTCGGAAGAAAGGACTGAAGATCAGGATTTACACTTCTCCCTTCACTCTTATCTCACCCCTTTCTCTTTGAGAAACCTTGCTCCTGTTGATTCCTTGACCTTGCAGGCTGAGCTAAGGGGCTCCAGGCAGCCTTTGGTGGGAGCTGCTGAGACATTACTCAATCTGGAGTCATCCTTGGAATACTGTAATACAGTGTGGGAGATGGTTTTCTTTTTTATGGTGGAAACTCTTTATCTTTCAGCAATCTTAAGCCACTTGAGAAGTTCTGAAGATGACACTGCAGTGATGTGAGCACCTTCTGTGTGTGAGCTGGTATTTTGGATGCTTGTGGAATGTTTTGTTTGAGGTTTTCCTGTGTGTATGTGTGTGATTGTTTACAAGGGTGCTTTTACCTGTCTTGCACATGTCTACTTCTCTCATGTTTCAAAAATATTTGTAATATTATAATTATGTGTGTAATTGTGGAACATAATTTTGGAGAAGACACAATATGCCCAGGCTGCCCCTTGATGTGTTCATTAAATGCAAAATGTACAGTATCTCCTGCCTGCCTGTTGTATTAAAGATCCACTCTGAGTATGTTTCTTCACGTGGTAAAGTGCTGAAGGGCAAAATTAAGTGCACTTGATATTTATGAGAGGTTTTTTAATGAGTTTAAGGGCAAACAGTCAAAGTACTGTTGTTTGAATACACTTGTGTGGGGGTTTTGGTTTTTTTAATATGCTGATGCATATAGAAATGACACTCTTGAAAAGGTAGGTGAGTCTGTTTTAATGCAGTGAAAACTGAGCCTTTATGATCCTATGCTGCACTTGTTAGTTTGGATATTCCCTGAAAGTCACTTGTGTAACTTCAAAAGAAATATTGCAGTGTCAAGTGCCATTCAGTGTTGCAGCAAAAGACTGAGAAGCTCAGGCATTAAAATGAGATTGTTTTAACCATGTCACATCAGCATGGCAGTACTTGTACCCAAGGGAAAAGTGTAACAACAGGTGGGATACTAGGGGAGCAGCACAGGCTGCTAGTGGGTAGCTGCTGTGCAGGAGAAATCTATTCATTTCATGCCTTGGGAGTAAGGAGGTGCACCAGCAGTCCTTCAACTCAGGCTTGCAATGTCCTTTCTCTGTTTTCTGGCTTGCTGTTTTTTACCCCTGTGGTTAAAAATGTGGATATTGAGATTGGAAAGCCTGCAGTCTAGGTAAGTGCCACAGGGTGTCACTGGAATACAAAAGAAGCAGCAGATGTGATTGAAAAGGGGTGGAAACCTTGCTGAAACAGCACGCTGGAAACGGCTCTCTCTTCAAACTCTTTCCATGAACATTTGTGTTCTATTTGCACAAAGTCTTGGTGAGTGACCTTGCTGGGTTTAGCACCTGTTGGACCTGTGAGCTGAGCCACAGAGTGCTTCTTACTGAGAGGCAGCTACAGGCTGAAACAGTACTGGGTCTGTGAGGAGGAGCTGGTTCAGTGATCTTCAGCTGAAAACCTTTCAGAAGGCTTTATGATCTTGAAAAATAGAAATATGGGGTGCTGCTTACTTTCGGTTGTTGTTACAATGTTGTTACATTTCAAAATGTGTGTGGTAAGAAGACGTAGATATAGATCAGCAGTAATTCAGGTGAAAGAATTTGAGGTTCAGAGGCTGTCCATGGCTCTTGATCCTCACCTCAGTACACCATCTGTGACATGGAGTTTCATAGTTTTTTCTTGCCAGCGCTGTTTTGATGATAGGTGTGTTGAAGATCAAGGTGTTCTCATGCCAAGAGTGATGCATAGTGAGTTCTTCCCTGATGGCCCATTGTGCTGAGAAAAAATGTTTATTCAGCACAGGGGATGGAACTGGGGAGCTGATGTGTCTAGAAAATTATTTCAACACTCTTTCCTTCTGCCCATCTCAAAAATGTTTAGTTCAATGAGATCTTCTTTCCAGTTCACCACCAGTTCTACAAGCCAACGTTGCTGCAAGAGTGAGGAATGTGGGATGTGAGGGGATGAGATACAAAGTGAGAAAGGAAAAAGGGGAGAAATAACGTGTCTGTTAAGTGATAGCCTAAAATTCCAGGCTTTTACCCCACCTTCCTCGTGTGTGAGTACAGGTAATCTCACATAAATGAAGATATTTGTTTGGGGGCCTCTTTGTATTGATCACATATGTCTGTTCAGCTAAATCCAGTGCTTTGCTAGTTCCTAAGTTATTTTTAGGAGAGGGAGTGTGGAAGAGGAATGTCTTGAACCTTAATCTCTCTTGCCTTGGAAATGTCATGAAGGTATCTTGTGTCCAGTCTATCATGCCAATAAAAGCCCTTCGAGTTTGGAAGGGATTTGTGAGATTCTCTTTTCATTAATGCATTAATGGGAGGTCTGTACCACAACATCTGCACATCAGCTGGGAGGTATTGTCCTTCACTATATGCTGCCCAAACCTTTTGGTGCTTGAGAAGGTGTTGGTGCACACCAGGAACTTAAGACTATAACCTGTTTGCCCATAACCATTTTAAAAAATCTGAAGTGCTGAAGGCAAGTTGCTGCTTGCCTAAACTTGTTCTTTTGCAGATATTAGCTGGTCAGACAAGGGATTGTCTCTTCCTACTGTGTCTTTATTCTGCTGTGTCCTTACTGTGGTGGGTTTTCTGCTGTGCATCCTCCACATTCTCTGTGACTGTTGTGTGTAATTGGAAGCTGACCTGGGATATGCTGGACTGCAGATACCACTTGCAGTTGTGGTGCTGTAAATGGGATATTTCCAAATTGCTCCTTGGAAAGTGTAATCTTATTGACCAGGGAATTATAACTCATAGTCATCAAGAGACTTCAAAAAGCATTATAATTTTCATCTGGTAGTGTTTCAGTGAGTAACCCTTTGCTTTTAGTTGTTAGTCAAACTAAGATGGGGTTGGTGAGCTCCAGGAAGAACAAATCCTGGTGATGCTTCACAAGCTTTGGATAAAATTTAAGTGTTCCTTTTGATACTGTATCAACCACAAATAAAACTGCTGGAAAGGCACTACTGACACTCCTGGTGCTGGCTGATCTCTGCAAGGAATGGCTCAGGGTTGGCCTCAGCTGACTCAGGAGGAGGATGGGGAAAAGGTTGGTCAGGATTTTATCCATTCTCATTCTTTGTAATAGGAGTCTTGGAAAGTTTCTGTCAGCTAAACAAAGTCTGAGCCTAAAGGGGAAGCTTGATTTTCCTTTTAACCCTGAAGTCTTGACTTCATCTGATTAAACAGAACCTTTAATAGGAAGTGGAAGAGATACTGGAAATGAAACTTAAGTACTGCATACTGCTTTGCCTCCTGTGAGAGCAAATGTTTTTTCTGTGATGTGAAAGTAGCAAGATGCAGGTGATAGAAATGGAAGTACATGTTTGCATTGATACATTTACAGAAACAGGACAAATCGGGATAGAATACTTACTGTTGGTTTTGGCTGCCTCCCCTTCAGGGAACATGTCACCAGTTTTAGTATGAACTGAAATTTGGAGTCAGTTTGGGTGGTGGCTGAATTGCCTTTTTTTTTTTTTTTTTTTTTTTTCTCGATAGTTTGAAATTCTCCACTGTTGTAGATCTCCTCAGTTATTCATCTGATTTATTATGTTCTGTGGTAGAGAAGACAAAAAAATTTGTAGATTAATCACTTGGAATGTAAATTATTTCTTTTGTCTAATGATCTCTAGTATGACAAGTGATGATTAAGCTACAGTGGTGTTTTAGACTCACTTCTTTATTTTAAATGCCTTTTATTACTATCTGAATCCAATTTTGTGGTCAATGTTTGCATATGTATTTAGATGAGGAGTGTAAAGGCTTGGCCTAGCTTTTAATGTCAGGCAATGAGACAAATGTGGTAGGAGCAGAATTATTTTTCATGTCATAGCTCTTGCCTGTGCAAAGAAAATTGTGGTGGTATGTCAACCTTTATATCACCTCAGCTTGCAGAAGGAAGCATCTAAAAATGTTAAAGTTTTGATTGCATTGACTATTTAGGAGGTAAGTACAAATAAAGCAGTTTTCTGTGCTGTGAAACAGCAGGTGTGAGTTGGATACTGAAGTGCTGTACTGCAGGAGTAGGACTGATGTGATAAAGGGTGGTGTGTCCATAAAGATACAGTGAAATGGTTGAGTGTGTTGGCTAAAAATGAGCTGTGCTGGTGTGCCATCATGGTCAATGTGCAACAGGGAAAGATAAGGGTAGTGCATACAGGACAAAAGTAAAGGTGGAAATTGTTAAATATTAACAGATTAGATAGAGTTTTTGGAAAAGGTGAGAAACTGAGCATGTTTGTTTTCTGACCTCCAATCAATTAATATTTAACCAGTGGTCCCGGGTGACTCATCTCTACTCCTTGTAAAGGAAATTTTAAGATGAAAGGAAGATAGGGTGATCAGTGTAACCAGGGAATTATCTGGGAAATAAAAAAAGTGCTTCTGGCAGGCAAGGAGCTTGATTTGGCTCACCATGGGATCTGGCAGGCACTTTGGCTGGTGTGGGGAGGAATCCCAGGGGTTGTGGACTGAGCTCACATGGGCACCAGCTGAGATCAGCTTTGCCAGCTGTCCCAGTTAGGTACTTTAGGACTAAGGCAAGCACATGTCCATAATTAGCCTCTGGACTCGGTACAGGAGAAGATAACATGTGCAGGATGTGTTGAGACACTCTGGCTTCCCACAGTCCCCTTTGGACTCACTGCTGCTTTGCTGACCAACTTACCCTCCAGGAAAGTGGGGCAGGGAGGTTATGAAGCACTGCGTGGTGATGCTGTGGCAGGAGCAGAGATAGTTGGACTGGTGGACTTGCACCTTTGAGGCTTCTGTACAAATATTTTGTATTCTGCTCTAATTCTCTGTTTGGTTTGGTGATTTTTCCAAGAGCAAGGGTGAGCAGAACAGGCTAAACTTAATGGCTTGGGGCTCTTTTCCCTAAAACCAGCAGAATTGGTCTTTACTTTGGAAAGCTGCCATCTAGAAGGAACTGAAGCTGGGAAAGAAAAAAAATACTGAGACTGTTCATAAACATTTTGTTTAGAAACTGTTTTGATGCCAACTATTTTTGATGCTTTTGATTTTTCTGCTCCCTTATCTTCTTAACTGAAGGGGCTTAATAAGAAAACAAAACCTGTACTACTTGTATTTTTTAACCCTACTGAAGCTTTTCAGAAGACTGATCAAGTTCTGTACTGTGCTAAACTGCCTGTTTATTATCCAAATTGCTTGGCTTATTTTGCTTGCTAATCAAAATTAGGTACTGTGAAATCAAGATAAGAGTGTATTATTGTATTGTTCAAGCCCTGAATATCAGAAAATAAAATGAAATAAATCTTATGCAGCTGAAAACCACAGAAATCTCTCTCTCCCTGTCATTTCCTCAGCTTCTGGTCGGTACTACCATGCCTTAAATGTAACTTGGGAGTGTGTGTGGGTTGTTGCCTCTTTGACTGAAGCCTCTGTGCATGAAAGAGCAAAATTAATGTGACTTATTCTCAAGTGCTTTTTACTTCCTGTGGCCCACCACACTGATTACATCCCCTTTGAAATATTTCCTTTGCAAAATGGGGCCACAACTGCACCCCTGCATGAAATAGAAGGGATTTGAGTTGCTGGTATTTAGTTAAAAAAAATAAAAAGAGATTTTCTAGTACGTGTATTTTCAAGCAGAGGCATTGCTCAGGCATGAGGTGATTGAGTGGGGCTAGACTAATGAATGGATAATGTGCTAAATTAAACATCTCAGAGTGTACCTAATGTTTTTGTCCTGTAAGATTAGATAAGGGATTGTTTCTTGAAATTAAAGGCAAGTTGTCTATTTTACTATCACTGCTCATTCTATGGCAGGTGTAAATGGAGCTGATGCCTCAGTAGGATGGAGGCAGGGAGGTGGAACTGAGTTTAGCCTGGTTATTTACCAGTGCCCAAAGGGTGTTGTTCAGTCTCTCTATTCAGCTTAATGTATCAGACAACAAACCAGGTACAGCCTTGGTACTTGTGGATGGCTTATAGCAAAATGGGAATTATTTCAAATGTCTTTGAACCTCAGTGTATGTCTTTATATGAGCATGTGTAATGTTTAGATAACTTTTTTTCTGAAATTTTAATGACATGGGCAATTTTCTCCTAAGCATTTGATAAATTGGTATGTTCCATGAGCAAGTCTAGGACGTTTATTTGTTGCCTGTTTTCACTCAGCACTAATATTTTCTTTTAATGCCCCCTCTCCAAGCTTGTTTCACTCTTCTCATTAATAGGGCAGTTTCTGGAGAGTGTCTGTGATAGGAGCAGCCCTTCAGATGTGCTGGGACTGTTTCCTGTGAAAAGTAGGAGTGGATATGTTGATTTGGTGGTTTGACCCTGGCTGGAGGCCAGACACCCATGAAAGCCACCCTATCACTCCCTTCCTCGACTGCACAGGGCAGAGGAGATACAGCACAAGGCTCCTGAGTTGAGGTAGGGGCAGAGAGATCACTCATGGGCAAAACAGACTCAACCTGGGGGAAACTAATTGAATTTCATACCAATCAAAATCACAACAGTATAATGAGAAGTAAAACAAACCATAAAAACACCTTCCCCTCACCCCTCCCTTCTTCCTGGGCTCTACCTCCATCCTGCCAGCAAACCTGCTCCAGTGTGGGCTCCTCTCTCCATTGGTCTGCAGGTCCCAGCACAGATTTCCCAGGGGGTCACAGCCTCCTTTGGGCATTCCCTGCTCCAGTGTGGACTCCTCCAGGAGCTACAAGTGGATCTCTGCGTCCCCATGGACCTCCATGGGCTGCAGGGGCACGAGGGGAATCTGCCTCTCCTTCCTCACTGCCCTTGGTGTCTGCAGGGCTGTTCCTCTCACATGTTCTTGCCCTGCTCTTCTCTGGCTGCAATTGCTTCTCCCCAGTAGCATTTTTCCTCTGTAAAGCTGTTACACCAGAGGTGTTACCAGCCATCCCTGGCAGGCTCAGCCTCCTGGAGCCCCTGGCATTGGCTTTGCTGGACGTGGGGGAAGCTTCCTGCAGCTTCTCACAAGAAGCCACCCCTGTGGCCTCCTCTGTCCCAAGAGCTGATTGTGCACACCCAGTGAGAGCAAAGGGGCTGGATCCCCTTTGGGAGCACTAGGGAAAGAATCTGTGCCAAAGTTCTAGGCTGTAGCATGGCTTTACACACTGATGTTGGCTGTTCTGTCAGTACATTTCTGCTCCCTCTGTGTAGTGGTAAAGTAAGGTAACCACAGTCACAAACTCGCTGCACCATTGACTCTGTTGTCCATTTAGAACTGTGTCTGTGAGGTCAGGGAGGAGTGAGAGTTCTGCTGGTGAGATCTTAAGTACTGTTTCAATTAAACTTTGGTAAGAGCTATTGCTATCCTACTTTGGATTCTCAGCTGTGGGATATTCTCTCTTGAAATTAAGCCAGGATGTGCTCACTTGCACAGAATTGTGTGCAAATGCCTTTTTTTTCCCTTGAGTCTCAGTTATCAAAGTTTGGAGTTTACTGTACCTTGTAACTAATTTTATTCATTTAACACTAGATTTGTTCCAGCCAAAATGTTGGTCATGAAACAGCGATAAGAAATTTTAAGCTGGAAAGAAAATTTTGTATTTCTTCCACAGGAAATGTAATAGATGACCTTAAAATAGTGTCTTATCTCATGTTTATACTAAACTTCAACTCTTGTTTATCAATTTTTTTTCTTATGAAAGGAATGAACATTCTTTCAATCCTTAAGGACCAGAGAGCTGAAAGAATGCTGTGTCCGTGTGTTGTTCTTCCTTTGCATTTTTTTCTTCACAGTGATGTTTTAGGACTTGCCTACCTGAAAAGCCTTATCCTTAAAATAAGACTGCATTAGGATGTGTATTGGTGAAGGAGCAGGTGCTCCCTTTGGAGTTCCCTGTAGTTCCAGAGATGCTCAGAGCCAAGGTTGCTGCAGCTGGAGGAGGCCCTCATCTGAGCTGCTCTCTCACAGGTGATGGTGTAGGTATTGTTCTTGTAAAACAGGTCAGGAAATGGAGATGTGCTGCATTACTGCCCTAAAAGCCTTCGTTTTGCTGATAGTTTGGGTCAAGACAGATGACTTCTTAACAGATTTGGTGCCTTGTTGGGGTTTTTTTTGAGTTAGGTTTATTTTTTGGCTTTGGTTTCAGCAGTGAGCCTTTGAAATGAGACCTGGGATTTCTGAC
The DNA here is from genome assembly GCA_013397195.1 of Hylia prasina. Taxonomy (NCBI): domain Eukaryota; kingdom Metazoa; phylum Chordata; class Aves; order Passeriformes; family Sylviidae; genus Hylia; species Hylia prasina. Next base: position 17,084 of record VYXD01015339.1, read on the forward strand.
TATAGTAGAAAAGCAAAAGAAGTTAAATAGCTGCTTAGGATTTTCATAAATATTTACCATTAGGCAGAAATGGATCATCAAGACTTCTGCACATTAGGAAGCAGTAACACAAATGACAGTGACAACCTTTTTTTTTTTTGCCTTCTTCTTCTTTAACTATATGCTCCATGGGACAAAAGACAGAGCCACTTAACAGTAAGTCCTAATGTTCTAAATGGCCTCAAGTTTCATTGTAGCAGCTTTTTATTTGGCTCTGAACTAGGAAGGTCACCTCAGTATTCTTGTCCTTGGAGGGACACTGTTGTGCCTCCACTGAAAAGCTCTCACAGGAGGATGATTCAAAGACTGTAAGATTTTAAAGGCATTTGTTGCTTGAATGTAGGTAGGGGTTAAGCAGTTGTGAAATGTACAGGTTAGTTCACTGCCTTACCTTCTCATTCTCTTGTGAAGTGACACTAAATATACTGAGAGGATCTCTTCTGTTCAGGAGGGCATGCTGCCCAAACCTGGGAAGGGAAAAAAATTGTTAGATTGATTTTTTAAATTGTTGTTTTTTGGTTTGTTTTTGTTTTCTTTTTGTTCTTACAGCGTAGAAGACAATTGCTGTAGCTCCAGAGAGCTGTGCTTTTCTGAGGTGTCGAGGAGTTTGGCATGATACTAAATATGCTTGCCCTCAGGCATGTTCTTGTTCTGTAGTTAATCATGCTGTAGCTAATGGATTTTTTAAAAACTATATGAAGTGGGTTGTAGTTAATTCCTGTGCCCCTGCTTTGGGATTATAACCTTAGGTTTGTGTTAGGAAGCTGTTCTGTATTGAGAAACATGATTCTCAGGTGGAATAACTTACAAACCTTTGACATATCTCTGTTTAATTTTTTTGGGGGGGGGATGTTGGCATCTTGCAGTGAAACACATAAAAGTGGCTGCTGTGATGTGCTTTGCCATTTCTGTTTCTGGGAACAGTTAAATTAAAAAACAAAACAAAAACACACTTTACTTTTAAGAACATCCTAAACCACTGCAGTCTTTTATTCAGTGACTATATGTCCCTTTTCAGTGAATGTTAAAAACACAGTCACAAAGTTGAATTTTCACTGTCCCCTGCTTCAAATGCAAATAAAAAGTCATTGCATATTTGTTTTCTGATGTCTTTGAAAGGAAGCTATTTCTGCAAAGTGAATACAATCTCTCTGTTACCTGAGTGAGCAGCTATCCCAGTGCATGGCTGAATCAGTCCCTGCACAGAGAGGATGCCTGGAATATAGGTTAAGAAATGTTCAAGATGCATCATTTCTTAATAGAGGGGTCAAACTGATGCATTAGTTTTGTTTTTTTGGCCACATCTGGTAAACTAGCCCTCATGGTGGATATGGAAAAGTAAAATAAGGAAGTGCTGCTTTTTTTCCCTTTCCGCCCCCTTTTTTTTCCCCTTCTTGAAAGAACATTTGATTCCTATCAAAATTACCTTTGTTGCCTTGCAGTCATGTAGCCTGTATTAAAGTGAGGCTATCACTGAAGAACTGCAGGTTTAAAGGGTATTTGCTCTGAAAGCTTGCAGAAAGCAAAATTCCTCTGGCCTGTGTGGGGAAAGCGCTTGGCGTGGCCTGTCCCTGTAGGATGGGTACCATGGGGACTGTTGTTCATTACTTCTGTGCAGGTTGTACCTGGGGTTCATGGAGTTCATTTGCCTCTGCTGATGGATGGGAGAACATTTAAATGGTGCTGTACATAACTGCATGGAGAGGCTGATGTCCTCTCCAAGGCAAAGTGAGACAGTCTGGCTCCTCAGGGGATGCAGTGTAGCTTGAGCTGATGTAATAGCTCCCTCCTGTCCTGGGAGGAGAATACACCCACCCACATTCCTCCTTGGCATGTCCCTCCATCCTCACATGGATGAGTCTGACATTCAGCTGACCCTGTGTGAAACTGATTTGTGTTGCTAACATGGCAGAGAACTCCTTTTGTGCCAGGTTTATTTTCTACCCTTAATAAGCTGCTTTGGTCTATTGCTCTATCAGACAAGCACCAAGAGAAGAGGTGGATGCAGGGCCACCACCCCTTTGTGACAGTGATGAACCATTAGGAGGGAGCTGATGGAGCTTCATGCCAAGGCTTTGCTCCTCTGGTGCTGAGTGTTGCTGTTTGATGACCCAGTCCCTTCCCTTTACTTTGTGCTGGTGTCAGCGCTTGTTTGGGTGATGTGCTGAAACACGCTGGCACCTACCCTGCCATGAAACCCTGGTCTCCAGGGGTGATAACAGAGCTTTCCTTGTTTTTCTCTTAGTGGGAATCATGTTTCACAGAGGGCTTAGCTCCCTGATGGCATTAGCCTGGCAGGGGCATCCCATGGCACACATGCGCTGTTCCAGCCTCCAGGGTGCATCCATACCTTTAGATGAAGTCATGGCTCCCTCATCTGACTGCAGCATTTGCTGAGTGAAATAAGTCTAGTAGATCATACTTCTACCATTTACATTGTCAGCCATGTATATATTGTCCATTTCAGCTGGACTGTTTATTTTTATCAACAAACTACAGTAAGAAGTTTGGACCCAACAAGAAGTCCCTCGTGGAATAAAATTAGATTTTGTTTTGGCCATGACTGCAATTGTTCTGGATATCAAAGACTTTTAAATTCTTTTTTGTTTTTAAAGACATTGAATGGCCCGTGCATTCTTCGTTGTTTTCTATTTCTCCCCCTGTAAAGTGATTGCACAACTTGACATTAAATTCAGTAATTCCTCATTGATAATTGCTCTCAGGCTATGACATCAGGATTTTCTGGAAATACAAATTCATAGTGCTAATAGCAGACTATATGATTTCACTCTGGAAACTGGCCAGTACAGTTGGATTCCCTGATGTGCAGGATGCAGGGGAGGACATGATACAACATGAGTCTGTATATGTGCCTGACACATTTGGTCTGTGTTTTCGAGGACTGCTGTGTTACGAGAGCACAGTCTGAAATTCAGGTGCACTCTGATGAAACCAGAGCATCTCCTTGCTATTAACTGCTCGAATATTTTGCTGTTCTTATTCAGCTGTCCTGTTTTCTGACTTTGCATTGTTCGTTTTTGCTTAGCAGAGTGATTAAGTGCTTCTTCCAAATATTGCTGTGGGGATTAGTCTACCATAGGCTTTTTCCTTCTGGCATTCCTGTAGTTCCTGGCAGTTTAGTATGTGGGTTTCAGGGGCCTGGTGCAGACCTGCATTGAGGCAATGCTCTGCTCTGAAGCAGATGTGTTCACAAGGATTATCAGGAACATTCTTCACTTGCACGTGGGTGGAGTGGGCTCAGTGTTTTAGTGAGAGCTCGGCAGGCGGCTCCAGAAGTTAGGAATTGCAATTAGATGCTGGAACAGTCAACCACAGGATGCTGCCGGGGCCAAGAATTTAACAAGGCTCAAAAAGGAGTTGGATGTTTGCTTAGGGGTTAGGAATAGAGGGAGTTGTCAGAATAAATGATTACCAAACGTTTTGGAGGGAGACTCAAACCTTATGTTTTTGAGTCTGTGCTCGTTTCTAGGTATCAGGCCAGGTTACCTGTCTTCTGCTGATTCCTGGGCTCCTGATATTCCTATTAAGGACTATTAATGTGATTAATATTACTCATTTCTCTTAGGGTGCGATGCAGCACTAGTCAGTCCTCTAGTTATGATCCACTTTGGCAGTTCTCTTTTTGAAAACTATGCCTGAGGCTTTTGGGGAACTCAGAAAATTAAATTTGCAGGTTTGGCTTGCAATGCAGTTACAAACTCTTGGTTTTATGCATTTTAGGGGAGGGCTGCTTGTGGTAGGGGAGGATACGAACACCCTCAGCAGTAATACCATTGCTGTGAGCACCCAACTGCCTTGGGAAGGAGTAGATTTGGGTGTTAGGGGCTAACTTTTAGGCAGTGCAAGGCAGTGTCAGGGAGTCTCAAGCCAGAGTAATGGGGCAGACACATTCTCAGCTAATAAAGTTGTTAAGTGTGTCCCTGAGCTCGGGCTGTGCACTTCCCCCAGACCTCAGCCTGTATCTTATGCAAGAGCCTGTACTGGGCTCTATAGCTTTGCCTGCTTGTTCAGCATTGACTCATACCTCTTCACAAAGCTTTTTGAGTTTTAAGCATATGCATTGTACACACCTCGAGCACTGCAGTGGTCTTTGGGGAGTGGCATGAGCACAGCAGGTTTCATCTCCTGACCTTCCAGCTGGCTCGCCAAGTTCAGTTGGAGCTTAAAGCTGGTTGAAGGCAGTCTTGTTTTCCCTACTCCCTTGTGTTATCCCTGCCTCTCATGCAGCCAGACAGGGAGCTGAGCCAGCTGAAAACTTAACCCTACCCTCTCTAAAATAACACTGGTTTCTCTCAATCTCATTTCCCTGAACTTGCTTTCCACCTAGCTGTAAAAGAAACATTGATGTAAAGGAGAGGTCAATATAGTGTATTTGGGTTGTATATGGGGATATAGGACAGCAGTTTTGGCTTAAATTTGCTTACCTTGATGCTGAAATACAGGGTTTCTTCCAGCAATCCTGAAAACAAATTCAAAGCAGAAACAAATACATACCCTTGCTTTAAGTGTTTGAGCTTAGGCTTCCATGAACTAGCCTCATCCTCAGGAGTTTATTTATTTATTTTGCTGCCAGTTGAAGAGAAAAGAAAATAAATAAAAAATTCTATGTGTTAATTCCATTGCTTTTAGATAAAAATGAAAAAGAATTTTCATCCTCTTCCTGTGCTTGCTGGAAAGACCTGCTGCAAGCAAGAGCAATGATATTGTCAAGGGCTGCTCATTAATGTTTTCTGTAGCAGCAATATAATTTCTTGATAGTTAAATGGTAGGATTTTACCCTGTGCTTCTACCAGTTTCAAAAATTTTCCTTAGGAAATAAGAATAGAATGAAAGAAACTTCCAGGACTTCAGGGTGTACCATGGATGAAAGAATGAATGAAGCCATGGATGAAAGAATGAATGGGCTAATGTTAGTGGGGAAGGTGACATTTGGCTGTAGGGAAAGTCACCATTTTTTAAATAATTTCAGTGATGCGAGTCAAAGACATGGTACCTTTAATATAGTGTCATTAAAGAAGGAAACTTTAATTTGTTGCAGTCATAGTTGAGCAGTGATTTGTTTCTCCAGATTTAGGGTTTTCTGCCCTGTGTTTCCAACCTGCTTCTTGGCGCCTGGCAGTGGCTGAGTGAAGGTGAATGTCTGGGATGCAAACTGCTTCCTCTGTTCCAGGTTCTCTGCTGACATCAGCACTCTCTCAAATGGAACTCTTCCAGTGAAACCTGGAGGATGCAGACAGAACTCAAGCCCTGCCCCACCTGGTTAAACCAGGATAGACTGGCTAAAGCATGCACAGAAATGATGGTGCCTATTGCAAAATGTTCAGACTTTGCTTCTCCTTTTTAAACTGTACTGAGACATGACAGTGTTTCGGTCTCAAAACCAGTGGAGTCTGCCAAACGTGTTTTGTGGTGTTAGTCTGGTGGAGAAGAGAGTGCATTCTAAAAGACTGAGCATAGGTAGGTTGGAGATAAACAGCTGCAAAGTTTGGTGTGCTCTGAGGGGGGAGAGGTTGGGTTAAATGAAGCAAAGGAGTGGCTTTCAGTCGTAGATTTCGGAATGCTTTTGGTAAAGAGGACCAGAGCAGGGCTTCATGCCCTTCACTTGGAGGAGAGGAGGGTGAAGCTGCTCCTGTTGAAAAGACAAGCTCTGCATGATGTTTGAAGCCAATGGGTGCAGGTGGCAGGAGGTGCATGACTCATGCAGGAGGGGGAGTTGTAGCTTGTTCCTGTGTGACCTCAGGGGAGTGTTCCTGTGTACAACAAGTTTGGATGATAGTCATGCATGATTTTGAAGAAGTTACGTGGGCATCACAGAAATTGTAAGTTGAAACGCCTGTGTTTACCTTAGTTCTCTCTAAGGAAAGACTTGATGTGGATTGAAGTGTTCTGGTTGAATGAAAGTTGTCTTTATCAGCCACAGGCACTGAAGAGTTGCATGCTAACCACAGAAATTGCCACTTAGACATTTTGCTTTGTAGACAAAAATCAGAAGGCAAATGGAGAAGTATGGGAAGAACATGTGTTTTCAAGCTGTCTGAAGCCAGCATGTCTAGAAGTACAGGAGATAATCCTATAACTTTGCTAATGCTGAAAGAGAAAATACTACACGTCCTGAAATTTTTGATGCAGTTATGGAGGTAACACTGAGTCTCAGCGTGTGGGATGGGTGCATGCACACGTTCACATGTACAGTAATTACAACAGCCTGAAATCGTGTCCTGACCACAGTGAGCTTGCTCCATTTCTCAGTAACTAAGAAAGGAATTTGGCCCTGTGAATGAGTTTGAAATGCTCTCAGAAGCATTCTTTCATGTTACAAGAAACATGTGCATTCTGTGGTTGCAGGCGGTGATGGCCGTATAGCAGAATGCAAACGATGTGCTCCTTGCTGCTGCTTCTGCAACCCAGGCTGCACCTGAGCAGTTTGCATTAACCAAGTGGGAGAAAAGAGGCAGAGTGCAAACACTGAGTTAGAGCTCGGTGTAAGTTAAAAGTTCTGTTCTGGTAGCATTTCTGTGTAGCTCTGTTGGAAGAATACAGAATGATCCTACTGCAAAGGGGTAATATGCTGAGAAGTTTTATAATGTTCTTTAAGCGCAGCAGAGATTACATAAGCACCACTTACAAGTCATCAGTGCCCTTAGAGACCCTAACATTTGTCTTTGCCCATTGCTCAGAATTGCTGAAGGTGGCTGGTGCCTCTGGAGACAGCCTAGTGCAGTTTCCCTGTACAAAGCTAGGTCAGCAAAAGTGGATTGCCCAAGACCCTGTTTGGTTGTGTTTTGAGTATCTCCAGGGATGGAGGCTTCCCATCTTCTTTGGATACTGTTGGATCACCTTCATATTTAAAAAAACCAAACCAAAAGAAGCTTATGTTTATGTGTTTCAGTTTTTGTCCACTATCTCTTGTCCTTTATCTCCCTACTTGAGAAGAGCCTGACTCCTTTTCTGCCTCCCACCATGTGTTTATCCACAGATGGGATTCCCCTCCAAGCTTTTTTCTTCTTGATGATAAGCAGTTCCAGCTCACTCAGCCTTCCCTTATGGGACAGATCTGTAGCCCCTTAATGATCTCCATGATCCTTCACTGGACTGACTGCCAGCATTGCCCACGTGTGCCTTGCCCTGGGAAGCCCAGCCCTGGACACAGCCCTGGGCTGTGCTGGGCAGAGTGGAAGGATCACCTCCCTCCATCTGCTGGCAGCTCCTCCCCATGCAGCCTGGGATCTCTTGGCTGCCTCTGCTGCAGAGGCTTGCTGTTGGCTCACGTTCAGCTTGCTGTCTGTCTGTGAGTCCTTCTCTGCAAGGCTGCTCTCTCCCCCAGCCTGAGCTGGGGCTCGCGGTGGTTCCTTCCCTGGTGCAGGGCTCTGTATTTTGTGTTGCTGAACTTAATGAGATTCCCATCAGCACATTTCTCCAGCCTGTCAAGGTGCCTCTGAATGGCAGAGGTGTTACCAGCTATTTTGTATAATCTGAAAGTTTGCTCAGGGGGCTTTGTCCCTTGTTCTAGGTCATTTATAAACATGTTAAACAGTATTGGCCCCAGTATGGTGGTCTGGAGTCACATCCCCAGTAACTGTCCTCCAGCTGGACTTCATTCCAATTACCACAACCCTCTGAGCCTGGCAGCTCAGCCAGTTTTCAATCCACCTCACTTTTCTCCACCCCATTCAGAGGTTGTATGAAGTTAAAATCTGTATCAGTAAGTAGGGACCCATCAAACCATTGCTAATTAAAAGGTCCAGATAAATATTTCTTGAAACAGGAGATTAAAAAGAAATAGTAATGCAGAGGCAGAAGGTTGCAAAAGAGCAGGGAGAGGAAAGGAGGTGGGTAAGTATGGTTTTGGGTGGGAATTCTGCTAATGAGCTGTGACTTAGTTTTTTCTTTGTCTGTAAGAGACTTGGAAATGTGGACTCATTTTTGGAGGAGAGTAAGTCAAAATGTTAGGAAGAAAAAGTTCACAATCTTGTTTGGAGATCTCAAAAAGCTGCACAGAAAACCTGAGCTGTGCCATGGCTTAGTTTCGCAAGGACAACTGGCTGAAATAAATGTATTGGATTCAAACTCTTCTTGTCCCCATAGGAGAACAACTTTCCTTTGATTGTTGTTGATTTATACAAAACTTTTCTCTCTTGAGTATGGGAAATGATCCAGTACTTAATTATTAGGCATTGTGGACCTCAAGGTTATGCATGCTATGTACACATTTATCTCAGCTGGTTCTCTTTCAATTGATACTAATTGGTTTTGTTGAAAGCAACGTTTCTGATAAGATGTCTTGTTATCAGGGTTCCTTTGAAGCTAATGAAACCCCTGAGACAGAACTGCTATGTATTTTTTAATTCCTGTTTTGAAAAAAAAGTGTTTATTTTGTTCACAGGCATATGAATTCCTGTATTGCAGCTCTCACCTCCCTTATTGCATGGGGTGTATCCTACTGGAGGATAGCTCTGGCAAGTTCTGCAGTCAATCTGTCTCTTGAAACAAACCAGCCAGGGAGGTGTTGGTCGGCCAAACACCACTAAAATTAGATGGTTAATTATAGTCAAGGTCATTTGGGAATTTGTGTTCCTGTCGGTATTTCTGTGACCAAACATCCTATTTCTGGGTACTGGAAATACTCACATACTTCAAATACCATAAAAAAGATACCCTAGAAAAGAGCTCAACCCTAAAATGAGCACAGGTGGGACTTAGCACCCAGGTCCTATGGAGCTGCGTCCCTACTTGGCAGCCAAGGCCAGTTTCACCTTTAGGACAGCAAAACAACCACTGATGGGGTAGCATCAAATAGATATGTTTCTATGCCTCCAAAAACATTCCCCCCTTTTCCACTCAAGCTCTGTCTGGACACTGTTAAGATATGTTTCAGTGCAAATGCTTGTAAGCAATTTGTGCTAAAAATGTTCTTTGTCTATTCTGGAAAATCAGTCTTTTTTTTGAAACTGTATTTTAAGACTGGTGTGTATAGTTTCTGTTTGTGTAAGGTTTTTATGACATCCTTGTCTGTGTTTGGTTAAAGTAGTGTTTCTGTGTGAGGTTTTGGTGCATCTGTCTGTCTGTTAATCCTGGAAAGGGACAGGATAACTTTGAGGGCAATCTGTTGCAATAGTGGTGTAGCATCTTATCAGGCCTTCAAGGCAAGAGGAGAATAAATGTTTTAAAACATTCATTTAGGCTGGCTGTCTTATTGGAAAGAGAGAGGGGATCCCAACAAGATTAAGCACACTATTTTGCAAAATTTGTATTTGATGACTTTATTTTTCAGCTGCTACTAATATTTTACAATTTCAAAAGAACTATTATGAAAAGAGGAAATAAAACCTTGATCTTCCAAAACACCTCTCTAAAGGATGGCAGCCTTCTCACTGAAAATTGATATTAAAAAAGTCTCATTTGTTGATTAATTTGAGAGCCTGGATGTTATTTCTTCATGGTTTGAGAACATATTTCTTGCCTGATCTTGACTACAATTGTTAGTTGTACTCTGCCTACTTCCATGAAAGCAGTCAAGGCTTTTAGAAAATCTGGTGATGAGGAGGAAATGTCTTGTTTCTTAACATTTTCTGTATGAACTAGAAAAAAATAATAAAGGGAACTGCACAAGAACAGAGCTTGCTTTTAGGTAAGAGGCTGTTGCAGGTAATCCTGTGGCAGCAGGTGCTGCTGGGATTTGTGAACTTGCAAGAGCAGTTGGATCCAAGTGATATTAGAGGCACCACTGAGATCTGGAAAGGTTGAACCACCCAAGGACAGGTTGACTGTCCTGTCTAATTACTGGATTCCTGTGCTTTGTTTGAAGCCAGGTTCTCATCTTGCCCTTCTTCCTTCTAGCAGCCTCCTCTAAGTTATGGTGGCACGGGCAGGGAGTAATTTCCTGTGTTGTTTTTTTTCAGTACTTCTAATACTCTAATACAGTTGGCATATGTTCATGGTAATACTCAAAACTAAACTTTTTTTCTTCACTTTATTTCTGAAGGTACTTGTTGTTCATTGTGTCACATATAAGCTAAAAAGAGCATTGTTTTCACAAGCTGCTAAGAACACCTGCAGCCTTTTCCTGAACACTGGAGATTTTAGGATGGGTTTCCTAGAAAAGTGGGAGGCAGTAGGTTGGTGCTAGCAGAACATCTTCCATTTACAGCAGACCTTTCCTTCTGGATAACTGTACAAATGGATTTTTCTTGCTTCCCAATGAGCAAGGGAGGGATGCAGTTGTAGTAGCCACATATCCATTATCCTGTAATGAAGTTTTTGTAGAGAGCTTTCTCTTTGATGGAATTGTATGTAAGAGCCAATCAGGGTAAAAGGTGCCTGTTTCCAGTCTTTATTCACTGCTAGACATTTCAGGGCTCTTGGCCTTTACTCATCCCTTTAAGTTTTGTCAAAATTTTCTCTGCTTCTTGCTCTAATGGATTGTCCATGGCTCCATGTTGCCCACGGACAGAGAGCAATGCATTTCATTCAGCACTAGTTGTCTGAAGGCACAGGTTGATGTACTTGAGATAAATGTCATCTTGGGTAAGGGGTATGGGGGAACATGCCCGGGTGGCTTGCGAGGAGAGGATGGGTGAAGGAGAGAGAAGAGGAAAACATCTTAGGTTCTTCATCAGGTGGGAGGAAGGTCCACCACCCCATTAATCAGCTATGGCTCTTCACTAGCTTCAGAGCATCCTAGGAACGGATAGAAGAAAATCTGTTAAAAAAAAACAAACCTAAGGTATGAAAGACATAGGTTTGTACTCCTGATTTTTTTTTCCTCTTTCTCTGCAGTATCAGCTTTTTCTTGTTCACAGAGAAACAAACAGACTCTTGTTTCAGGGGAAGGGGGTGGTGGGAGACCCGGGTAAGCAGCGAGGAATGTCCTGTTCGCCGCCTCACTCGGCTCCAGGTCGAAGACATGCAGGGGGGAGGATTTTAATGTATAACGAGCAGCAAAGTGTCAGAAAACAAACAACAATGAAAACAAAATGCAGCCAGTAACCTTGGGGCTCTGACACTGAGCAAATGTTTATCAGAGGAAGATTCTGCTGGACATCACCGGATAAGAATGAGTTGATGTCACTCTTGGCAAGGGCGGGAGCTCGTTTTTTTCCACACAAACAGCACAACACAGCAAGAGGAAGGAGAGGGAACGGTGGGAAGGAGGGGAGGGGAAAGAGGAAGAGGAGGAGAGAGCTGTTCGCTGTAAACTGTTCTAATAAAAATATATTAAAGCATGGCTTGTTTTGTTGGAAGGGGTCTCAGTGCTGGGACATAAATAGACAAAGGTTAAGGATGGACCAGGGCTCCTCCTACACTGTGGCTCTGCAGACCTGTACACAGATTCCTGACAGCTGTTGCGTAATTTGCTTTGACTTGCTCCCAGAGTGTACTACAGGCTTATTCCTGTGGCCCTCATTCAACAAAACCTCATTTGGCTTCAATGGGAACTTCTGCTTGAATAAAGAAGTTCAGCTTTTGTGACCTCTGGTAGTTTCCGCGCCTGGCCAATGAATAGGAGGACATCCCCTCACCCTCAATGTCTCTAGGTCCTTACTTTAAAGCTTCATCATATTTTATACTTCAAGTAATGCAGAATTTTCTCTGTAGACAAAGAGACATCACATAGGCAGCAGAACTGTGAAAGCTGCCTTTCAACAGGGACTACTATCTAGCCAAGAAGCAACAACTGGTAGGATTTGGTGAATTTGAAGGTGAGCAGTCTTGGAAAGCCCCTCAGAAAAGATGTAGATGTGATGGAACAGTTCTAGAAAAAACTGCTCCTAAAAATGAAACAAAAAATCTTCTTAAAAAAAAAAAAAAAAGAAAAGAAATCTTTAACAGCATCTAATCTATGGGTTGTCTATACTGAAATATCTACTGCTCACCATCCCTGTATGAATGCTCCTGCAGAGCAGAGAAGTGACAGGGATTTTAAGAAAAAAATGCTTTAAAACATATAACAAGAATAGTAGTTGTATGGTGTTTGCTGTGTGTTCATGCATTCTAGCTCAGAGCAGACCATTTCTAAAGTGGCTCAAGTTAAACTAGAAAAGAGCTCTCCTAGGCTGGAATAGGTGCCAGTACTGAGCCTTCTAGGAGTGTAGATGTGAGGTACTGTATGTGTCGTGTATCCTTCCCTTTCCTCATCCTCACCATGTACATAGATTGCTATCAGCAATCTGAGCTGCCCAAACATCTTTAAGGTGTTTGTGTGGTTATCAAACAACCCTTCAGGACACTGAGCACTTGTGGGAAATTGGGCCGTTCTCTTTCAGAACACTATAGGATGTAAGAACTGCATTGTTTAGAGCCCCAACTTTGCAAATCAGTTAAACAATATAAACGTGTTCAGCTGGCTCTCACCACCAGGCTTGTAGAGCTGCTGTGGCAGGGTAAGGAGGCAAAGCTTTGCATTTGACCCTCTTGGTATGGGGTTCCCTGAGGTGTGTGTGACCCTCTGGAAGCTTTTCCATTTGATCACTTCCTGCTAGACCACGCTGTCTCATTCAGAATACTTGGCTGGCTGTGGTGTGGAGGGAGCAGGTTGGAGTGTTCTCTGGTGAATGACCTTACTGGACTTGTGTGCACTTGAGACCTTTGCAGTGACTCAGCTCAGGGCATGAGCAAAGAACAGTGCATCAGCCCTCAAGCCACACTGGACAAGGAAAAGAAAAAGTTGTTGTGTTTGTGTTGGCTGAAGCTTTGGTAAGTGCAGGCTGTTTAACTTGGGAAGGAGGAACAGTCAGGTTTGTTGCATGTTCCACTCCACTGAAAGCTATCAGAATCAAGCAAATCATTCAACTGCTGCTGCAAGGGCTGTCCTCCTCTCCTAAATTAAGTCATAAGAAGGAGAAAAAATGTCACACATTCATTAACTACATGGTTGAATGAAAATATTTAAGATTCTAGTGAATTTTCAGGAGAGTCTTAAGTCAAAGCTCTGGACTTTCAAGTTCTAGCATGTTCTAAATTATTTTATATCTTAATTTTAAAGAAGCTGAAGAAGTAGATACTGTTACATGTTGCTGTTGTTTCTGTAGAGCTGGTTTTTCTATGCTTCCTTCTCCAGTACAGGAAGAGATGCATATGTGTCTGCACTACCACAGTTTGTTTTCTTACTGCTTTTAGACTTTTATTGTTAGAGTGGAGATGTGGAGTCAACATGTTGATATGTATTTATATTAGTAAGAACAAGAAATGCTTCATAATTTCAGAACAAAAAACGGTTCTTCTGCCATCATCCCTGTGGTGGTTCCAGGTTCCCAGATGATCAAAATTCTTCCCCTTAAACTTCAAACAAAGGTGTGGCCTTTACCAAAATCTACCTCTCAGTCTGTTTGAAAAAGCAGAAATTACTGCAAAAGTGGACATGTCTGTGTAGGACCTGATACCAAAACAGCATCTGGAACATCTACTTTCTGTTAATAGCTGCAGAATTAATTGCTGTCAGTGTCACAAACCAAGCTGTTTCAATGAAGAGAAAGTGAGCTTTATGGGCATGTATATATATTAATACTAACTCAGCAGCTGAGTAACCATTCAGTGTTTTTAGTTCTATTTGGCTGTTGTGCATATTTTCTAGCATTAGGAGCATCTGGTATTAGTATGTCCTCATGTACCATAATTACTCTCATTGGTGGTATTCCATATGTATGCTGTACGTATCCATAATATGATGTATTTTTCTTTCCCTCACAGTGCAGGAAGATAATGCCAAGAGTGAATTCTGTGCTTGGGGAGGTGCTTTTATTAAGTTTGCATGCCAGACTCTGCCCCAGACTGTGGAAGAATGTCTGTCTGTCTGTCTCCAGATCATCCCCAGAGCAGGAGAGCTGTTAGATCAGCTCTAACAGCTGCGAGGAGGGAGGACATACCTATGGCTTTGTGTTCTGTGCTGCTTCTGAGGCTTGCTGGCCCCCTTGTGAGCCAGCTTGGCTCAGCTGTATGAGGAGAATTCAGGAGTGAAAAGTAGGTCGTTTTCTGGTAGGTTGGTGGGCTGAATCCCTCTGTGCAGGAACTTAGAGAAAACCAGAACTGGAACAAGAAAGACAAGGAGGGGTGGCAGAGCAACAAGATGAATTCCATTTTTGGGAGAGCACCCCAAGATCTATTCACTATGTAGTTTTGAGATTGTGTCTTTAACAGGGACAGGGGACTTTTCCAACTGTTGGGAGGCTTTCCAGCTGGAAAGGCTTTGTAGGTATTGTAATGGACTTTATAAGTACCTTGAGGGAGATGTGATTTAGTATGAGCAAAACTCCACCTGTGGCGTATTTAAAACCTTTGTGGTGAAGTTTTGCTGTAAAATGACTGATAATTTCCATGACAGACATAGGAAATAGGTTCATACTGTGTGTGAGCACACCATCAGCAGGCTGTATATAGAAAAATAAAAAATAGGGGGGGGATGTTTTTACAGCTGCCCTGTTTTGAGTGGGTTAAGTGGAGGAATGAATGAATTGTTATATTCTGGCTATTTCTAACTTCAGAGAAGTGGTGCACGTGCTCAAGTCAGGCTCAAGAAGCTCCCAGGCTTCCTGACCCTGAGCTGTTGTTCATAGCTGATAAAAGCAGTGTTTCTAGATTGCAGTTACCTAGAAGGACAAATGTTGCTGTTAGGTATTCAAAACTTAATTAAGTAGCAGCTTATTTTAATGGTGAGATTATGCTCTTTCATAATATTTTTACTAATGAGTTCATTTACTAAAGTGCAAAAGGAGTGTAAACTGAGGAGGTGCAGTTTGCTTTATTTTTTTGCCCCTCCTCTGGGAATTTTAAAACACTCAGCACTAAGGATTCCTAATTGTGCTTTGTCTTTCTTCAAGGCACGTTGCACTTGACAGTATTTGACAGAAGATGATAAATACAGAGGTAATACAGAGCACAGTGGGCCACTTACTTCTCTGTAACTGTTGAATGTTTTAGGTGCCATAATAAGGTCCTCCAAGATGAGTGATCAGTTTTTTAAAAATACTGTCAGAAGTAGATTGTGTGTGTGTGCTGTAGCCTGCTTCCCTCCCCAACTCACTTTTAGGTCATTGCAGTATCCTAAATTTAATTATAATTTCATGGCAGCTCCATGTTTCCCTCTGAACTTTTTAGTAGCTAACCACTTAACCTAAAAAACCCCAAGAGAATCCAGTTAAACTTGTTATAAGAAAAAGTAAGGAGCAGTTTCTTAATTTCTGTAAAGTATATGCTGTATGAGCTATGTATGTATGGATTATATCAAATATTTCCTCAGCCCCACTTGGACTATCACTCCTGAATTGTGCAGCCATTTCAAGTCAGGCTTGTAAAGCCTTCAGAAAAGGAAAGTGTCATTCAGATTAAAGTTGCATGTGTAATGGCAGCCCACGTTGCTAGCAAAACTGCTGAGTGATGAGTTGTATGTGAGAAAAGAAGTAGAAAATGTCAACTCTTGCATTTACACCTTTACTCTTGTTCTTTGCTATATTTTCCTGAATGCACTTGGTAGGGATAAATTACTTTTCCTACTGTGGCTAGAACATGCCAATAGTATATTTTGGACAGTGCTTTAATGTACATTTTAAATAGTGCTTTTGAAAAAGAGGCAAAAGCCATGACATGGCCATAATTCTTTTTATTATGGCAATGTGCCATCATTCTGTCCACTCTATTGTGCTGGTACAAAACTGATAGGAAGTAAATGAGTTGGAGTTGATGATTGTTGTGAGTCCCTTCCAAGTCAGAATATTCTGTGATTCTGTGAAAAGTGTTAATAGGTACCAAAAATAAACTATTTCATGTATAGAAATGATGGTTATACCAGCATCATCAGTGGTTTGCAATTATGAAGTATTGATAAAACATTCAGCAGCAGATCCTATTACTTATTTTAAAGGAACTATTTTCGTGAAGGTTTTCTCTACCAATTTAAAACAGTTTTCTCCATGCATGGAAAAGAACTGAAATCTTGGACTTGCTGAACCTGTTAGTAAATGGCCTGTTGATCAGTCTTGCTCCATGTCATGCTGTGAAAATAAATTGCAAACAAGACTCAGTTTTACATCTGAACTAAAGAAAATGCCCAAAAGTAAACTGACACTGCTGCTGTTAATTTTCTCCAAACTTCTGGGCTCTTGGTGTAGCAGCACAGTGCGTGTGCCCTCACTGTTAACCTGGGGTTAGTGCTTGTACACAGGTTGATTTTTGCAGAATAGTAAATGTACCCCACGCTCACATGGGTGCCCTTGTGCTTAGAAGTGATTTTAGATGTCACCTTTTCTCTAAATCACAAAATGCTGGGATTTTGTTGGGTTTTTTCCCTGCAGGTATGGGCTGTGTCATGTGGATGAATACCCATGCACTTGTGCCTAAAATAAAATAAAGATTGCTGTGAGGCTTACCTTTAATACTAGTAATAGAATCAGTTGCATGTGTTTTAGCTTGTAGATTTTTTAAAAAAATATTTAAAAGAAATTGAGTTTATTTGATCCCATTTCTATTCCATCTACAGCCTAGAAAACTTCGCAGTGAGAGAGAGATACAAAAGGTAGTTCAGGTGTCATTATTTTAAGGAAGATGGGTGGATAGGTAAAGTTGAGACTCACTCAAGGCTTTGCATGCATAAAATAATGGAAGTGACATCTTGTTGCTGCTAAAATAGAGAAGTTCCCCTCTGCCCTTTCCTTTTCCCTGTCTTGCCTCTCCTGGGACTAGCTCTGGTATTTGATCTTGTGGTGCTCTGATTCCTTTTGCTACCCTAGAGGAAAGAGAAAACCACAGGATTAGTTGTCTGTGGTTTTAGTGGAGTGAGGAATTTTCTGTGCAAGAGCTGTGGTGAGGCACGTGATGAGGAGGGTGGGAGTTGGATCTTCCTTTCTGTGGAGCATGAATTTGGGAGGCAGAAGGAAGAAGCTGTTGATTTGGCTCTGGCTTTTATGAACCTGTAGTAGATATCTGGGAATCTGTGTGGGAGAGGCTGTGTCAATGCTCAGTGCTCAGCCCTTGTGGGGCTGTAGGAAATGAGACTCCTCTGCTGCCTGTCCTGCTGGCGTTTGGTATTTGAGGGCCAGAGAAGGGGAGGGATGTTCTGGTGCTGAAGTCATCAGGCCAAGGGACAGCAGCTTCCATGTGGTCTCAGATAAATCATCTAATCTCATGGTGCCTCAATTCCTCATCTTTTAAGATGATGTCAGTCTTGTGGCTTTGGGGTTTGCAGAGCACTTAGAATAACAGTCTGCTGTAACCCGTGCATATGACATGCATTTATGATCAGATGATGGCAGCTCTTGGGTCTCTCTTGGTGTGTTTTCAAGAGAAAAGGAGTTTGCATAGCAAATACAGTTTATTGCATAGCACAAGAGCATTGTCTCTTATTTTCCTGTGAGTAACCCCATCCTTTTTTCCACCCTTGTGTCTATTTTCATACTTTGAGGTCTGTTGTAGGAACTTGGCCATACGATATTGCAACTGTGTGGTCAAAACCACTTCTTTTCCATATTACTTCTGTGCTCTAGAAGTGAAAAGTTAGTGGGGAGATGGACTAA
The DNA here is from genome assembly GCA_013397195.1 of Hylia prasina. NCBI lineage: Eukaryota > Metazoa > Chordata > Aves > Passeriformes > Sylviidae > Hylia > Hylia prasina. Next base: position 34,645 of record VYXD01015339.1, read on the forward strand.
GCAGGATCTTGGCTGCTTTTAGCTGACAAAGTGCAGCTGTGTGCTTCCTTCAGAGTATACTGTGTACTTTTTTCCTTACCTGAAACTTCTAAAGAAGCTTCCAGTTTTGTGGCAACCTCTAGCAACTTTTTGAAGGTGTAACCCCCTGGGCAGTCACGTCCTTGCAGAGAGGCACATCTTAAGTGACTCCAGTCTGAAATCTCAGCCCCTGCAGAAGGTGCACTGTTTTCTCCTTTTGGACTTTCAGATTCCTAACAATCTGAATGAGGCAGCATTTCTGATTTCTTTCAGCTTCACTTTTAAAATGGAAGGTTTCATTTAGGCATTTTTTGCATCATTGAGAGACATTTGTGTTTTTCAGCAGTCTTCAAAGCCCTGGTCATGATCTGGCTCCATGGTGCTAACTGCTGTATGGCTCATACAAAGCATGGAGCAAAAATCATCACGTGAGAGAAGCTGCAAACTTCAGTGGTGCAAAAAACTGTGTGCACATTGTTGGTTATGTGTGGCCACCCCTGTGTGACAGAGAAAGCTCTAATGATATATAGAAATCTTTGCAGAATGTGAGTCCTAAGCAAAATGAATCTCCATTGGAAAGCAGAAGTATCACGACAAATACTTATTTAAGGCAAATAATAATTAATAACAGCAGTTATTCCCCTCTGCATCACAGTTTCTTTAATGTAAGTTATGTGACCTCAATTGGCAGAAATATGTAGGAATGTGGGAGGTTTGTCTTAGAATTGTAGCAGGCTGCATTTTTATAGAAGCCTAAATGTCCTGAATCCTCTTCATGTTTGTTTTCTAAGACACGTGGTGGTGGAACAAAAGGGGAGGTAATTTATGTATCTCGGTGACTAATGTCTTGCAGGCTTAGAGAGTCTTAGGAGACCCAGGTGGGGAATTCACAGAAAGCATATTTGAGCTCTGTGGTCAGAAACATTGCCTCTTAAATGATATGACAAGAGGAGAGTCCTCAGCCCATCTGTCACCCATGCAGAAGTAAATGTTCACATGGTACCAACTCCAAAGTAGAGGGGAAATCTGGTGCTACAGCCAACATTCCTTGCAACAATACAAATGTGTTCTTTGCTCACACAATAGCTATTCAGTTTGCCTACAGTCACTGTGCTCCCCCACTAAAGTTCAAAGGAATTGAAAATATACACAGGCGACAAAGCCAACTTTTGTTTTAGAGTGAATACGTATTTTAGTACAAGGTTTTTTTCAGTGAGATTTTTAGAAAATTAACTGCTCTGAGTAAAAAAATCATGTGGTCATCCACATGTCAGCTTAAAGATTTCTGGGTGAATAGTAGTGATTTTATTTTTATTTCATTTTTCAGTTTCTGCATGATTGACTTTTGCTAATTGCCTTTTTCTTAAGGGTGGCCTGAGTTCAAATTTGAATGTATAAATGTTGATGTTTTCTAACTCAGGTTATTAAAAACACACAAACAAACAAAACCTTCCTCAACCAAGCAATAAACAAACCACCAAAAACCCCACAACAAAACCAACCTTCAGAAAAGTTATTTTAACTGTTCAGGCTTTGCTGAAAATTTTAGTCTGTTCTTAGTTTTCAAGAATGAGAGAGGAAGTGCACAATTAGAATTCAAAGCATTTAGTCATTAGGAGTCCTGTAAATCTGATTGCTGTATCTCTATGCAAGTGTTTTGATACCTTTTATTCTGCTGCAGGTAGATGTGCAATTCTTTCTATTCAGTAGGTGATATTGAAGTGCTCCTGCATGGAGAATAAATGGAAATGAGCTCTCTATTTCAGCTAATAACAAGTTGCTGCCTCCAAATATGTGCAAGCAGCAACAGTCAAGAAACATGACTCGGTCTTTAGGGATGTAATTTCATCTGTTTCTTGTGTGGATCTTTTTTTTGTTACTTTGGAATCTTGAAGGTACTGGCAAGACGATCTTCCCATGCAAATAGCAACAAGGAAGACAACAATAATAGTTAATCTGAGGCCAGACTTTATTTAAGAAGCTGACCAGACTGGGTAGCTTCTACCTAAGAGCTTTAGAAATGCTTGATGAGGCAAGTTATGGGATTTATAGTTTTTAAATACCCTTGGAACACAGAAAAATTCCTGGAGACTTGAAAACCACGAGTTCTGTTTGAGATGAAACTAATGTTGCCTTAATTAGAGTAAATGAAATTACTCTATTATATGTACTACATTATTATTATATACTATAGTAACTGTAATCTACTCAAATTCATGTGGAATAGAAGAGCTGAAAAATTTAACTGTCTTGGATTAATTTTATGAAGAGGAATATGATAAAAAAAATGAGGGTAGCAAGAGAAGTGGGGAATGGCTGAAATAAGTTTCAGGCAGTACAGGTGGGTTTGAAGAATGGGAGAAGGAAAAGCAGTGTAGTTAAAACAGTGTGAAGGGACCTGTTGGCACAAAGATACCCACACTCCAAAAACAAACAAAAAAAACCCCCCAAACCCAGGTAAGGAGAAACTTGTTTTTGGAGAGCAAAAGATTACAAACTATAGTGGGTTAAATAGGAAGTCATCAGAAAACCAGAACAGAAATTTCCTTCAAAATGTGTTTCTACTTGTATGTACTTAATAAAAGCTTTAAAGGTGATCTGGAAGCTTGCTGGAGAGTGTGTGGGATTGTCTTCAGAGAAGGCTCTCTGAAAAGCATCGTTCTTGACAGGGATGAATGAGAAGTGTTCACAGAAGAGGTTTTAAAAAAAATGGTTATGTCCATCGTAATAAACCTCCAAAAACTGTCACCAGCATCAGGAATGCCTCTGTAAATCTGACAAGCCATTGCTAACCATGGTGTGGAATCTGATGCTTTATTTAACCTTGGTCTTGGGGGAAGAGGTGATGACATGTGGGATACACTGTAATGCACTTTCTTAAAAAGGGTGTTGGTGATTAGCAGGTCCTGCAAAGGGGTAGCAGTTTAAAAGCAACTGCATTTTTAGAGGTGTGACCAATATACTCTGCAGAAGAATTGACTTGGCTTTTAAAGAGGGAAGTAAGGCCTCAGGTTGGAGGCATTTGAAGGTATTACAGAGGTAATCCAAGAAATTAAGTCACCTGTGAGGGAGGAGACTGATCAGTGGGATTTTTGAGCTTGGAAAGAATGTTGGAATGAAGTACACCTTGCTCAGGCTTCTGTTGTGTCACAGCACAACTACAGAGTGTAAAGTAAGTGAGAAGGTTATTTTTCATGCTGTGTAAATAAGCATCATACTTACTGTCACAGGATATTGTGGAGATAAAGGTATAACTTTCAAAAAGGATTAGTGAAATTTAAGTATCCACAGCTTCACTGAGAACAGTTTTTTCTGCCTGAAATTTTTATTAATAACTTGGAAGACATGAAAAGTTGTTTCCCAAATGTCCATTGTTGTCAGATGTTGGAAGCAGTATTCTGGGCAAGATAGACTTCTGATCTGATTTAAGAAGGTGTAACTTCTGAAGTCCTCTTTTACATTCCACAGAAAGGTTGGTTAGCTGATGACAGCTACTCTTACTGGCCCTAAAGTTACTAACAAGACCCCACAAATCCTATGCTTTGCTGTCTGTAATAATAAATTAACAACCTACTTGTTTTCTTTTTGTAATGCCTGCTGTTACTGGTTGAAAAGGGGATTGACAAGTGGAAGTACAGAAGTCAAAAAGAAAAATTAACACTTTTCAGGTTGGAAAGCACTCAAGGTGGTGTTGGGATTGCCCACCAAAGCAGCAGAACCTAACTGTGGTGGGGTACTAAGTTCTGTGTGTGTGTAGAATCAGTATTGCGTGAAAAGCTTTCTTTCAAGAACTTCACTTCTAGTCATAAAAATGCTTTTTAAACTTTTAAACAGCTTTCTTCTGCTCAGTGGGATATGATTTGTTGGATGTGTATGTTGACCTGGAACCAACAAGGAGATGACTAAGTAGGAGGAAAACGGTTTTAACATGCCTCTGCTTTGCCAAGGAATATGGAAACAATAACAGATTTGTCAAGTCTGTGGGTCAGCTAGCCTTGTAGTGATATATGATATTTCTCTGTGCACGACATACTTGGTGTATTGAGCTGGTTTTTTTTTCTGAAGCACCATTGTGCTTTAGAAATGTGACTGTTTCTTTGTCCCAGCTGCTGTTTGTCACCTCCTGGTCATGCTGTTTACTGACCAGACGTGTCCGAGTAGGTGGGAGATTTTGATGTCTCGTCATCGTGGCAGGCACAGAGGTAGGCTGTAGTCTTCCTTGTTTTATGGGATAATTGGATAGCCAGGACTGTGCAGTGTTTGGCACTTGCCAACCCTTTCTGTCCATGCACTGGAGCTGTACAGGAGGCCTTCTCCTGTTCTCCCATTCTCCCATTCCTGTTTTCCCCAGGCACGACAGCCCTGTGCAGCCCTCCCTTGTCATGCTGGGGTGTGCTGTATCACTCACGTGCCAAGCAGCCTCTTCCCAAGGCTCCAGACACTGCACAGAGGATTCCTGGTGTGCTTCCTTCTTTGGAAGAGAACCAGCAGCTTGAAAAATGAGTATGCAGTTTAATAAGAAATGAAAGCTCTCGATGCTGTTTTCTTTTCGTTTAAGAGCAGAACTGTGCTCTTGGGAGGCCGGGGAGTAATAATCCCACAGAAGAAATCACAGGAACACCATTTCCTCAGTGCAGAAGGGATAGTATCCCAGTGGTTGGTTGCTCTGAGATGTGCTGGTGGCCAGGTTCAAGTTCTGGATGTTTCAGGAGCAAGCCTGAACCACTCAGTGACCTCTGTCTCTCCCCTTTTTGGCACTTGTAAGAGTGACCTAATAAATATGTTATTGCAACAGATGTGATCTCATATCCTCTTACAAACCACGTGTAGACCAGTCACTGAGGGATGGCCCTGTTCAGTGGAGAGGTCAAAATGTGGGACGAGGCTTTAAGAAGAAAGCAATGATTTTCAAGAGGAGAGATCTTTACTAATACATTATATTAATATAAATAAGATTTGCTTAAAAAAAATGCAGTGAATTAATTAAATCATAGAATGGTTTTGGTTGGGAGGGACCTTTGAAGATCATCTAGTTCAACCAGCCTGTCATGGGCAGAGACATCTTTCACTCCCTTTCACTAAACAGGGTTGCTCAAAGCCCCATCTAACCTTACCTTGAGCACTTTCAGGAACTGGACATCCCACTTCCCACCACCTTCATTGTAAACATAAGTTCCTTATGTCCAATTTAAATTTCTTCTGGTTTAAAACTATTGCCCCTTGTCCTGTCACCTAAAGGTAAAAGTCTCTTTGTCTTTCACAAGCCCCTTTAAATATTGAAAGGCTATGATAAGGTCTCCCTGGAGGTTTCTGTTTTTCAGGATGAACAACCCCAGCTCTCTGTCTTTCCTCACAGGGAAGGTGTTCCAGCCTTCTGACCATTTTTGTGTCCTTCCTGTGGCCTCACTCCAGCAGATGCATATCTGTCTTCTGCTGGGACCCCAGAGCTGGGTGCAGTGCTCCAGGTGGGGTCTCACTGGAGTAGGGCAGAGGGGAACGTTAATAAGAAATGTTATTATTTATGGCATGGTTAGTAAGTGGTTACAGTGAGCAGCAAAAAATGGTGGATTGACTTTCTGACAATGGAGTTCCTGCCAGGATGCATGGCCTTTTTGGGCTGTTGTTTACTGTACTTTTTCCTTTCTTGCAAGTTGAAAATAAGCTAAATTGTTCTCTGGCATTGTCAGCATTACCCCAGAGGTCTTTGGAGAAGCTAATTCCTTTGGTTTCTCCCTACTGCATCACCCAGAACAATACCATAGTCTATCTTTAAGCAGCATACGATGTTTGTTTTTTATCCCTTGTCCAAACATTTGTACTGGATTGTATTTCCCCCTCTGCCTTCTTGTGAAGAAATTCCAGCTGAATAGGGCATGTCTCCCTTCACTCGAGCTTGTGTTTTTCTGGGTAGGAAATGAGAGACATAGGTTTATTAATTTTTCTTTTAGCATTATGTAACCTGTACAAGGCTGTAAGTCCATGAGTTTAAGTAGCATGTTCTTTATTAGCTCATTTTACAGTCCTTGGCCTGTTCCAATTCAGAATTCACATAAGCAGCATAAGTTGGCCAAAGTACATACTTTGTGTTAATTAAATCTCTTAAACAGTGTCTAATTTTCTTTTTCCTCTTGAAGTTGGTGAGAGATTAAAAAAGAAAAAAAATAAAAGAAAATTAGAGGATGGATAGCATCATGTATTTGATCAGTGCAGAGACAGGATAAGTGCCTCAGGTGTATGGTGAACTCTTCATTCCTATGTGAACATTCAGCATATTAAAAGTTGACAATATTATTTGAACATTCATCCTGAGAATATTGTAAAAGATCACAATTTGTGAACTGAGGAAGCACTAGAACATGAAACATAAACAATTTCTAAAAAGTCTTATTTCTTTCAGTGCATTTGTTCCTGTCACAGTTTTGTACTTTACTTGAAAGTAGATTTGGAAAATCTGCAACTGATACTGATGGATCTAAGATTTTGTTTGAGATTATTCCCTCCAAAACATAAAAAATAATGTGACTGTTGCTACTACAGGATTTTGAAACTAAATGGTTTGTTTGCTCTTCTGACTTCTTGACTGAGGCAACACAATTGTAGTGGACAAATCAGTAAAACAAAATTACCCTTTTTAAAAATCTCTTATGATGAGGTTTTGTGTGGAGAGCAATTGAGAGCATCCTGGGAGAATAAGATGTTGAGTGTTGATGAAATGTAAACCTGCTTCTTCTTCATACTTGATGAAGTTACTGTCCTAGTTTTATTTTCATTTTGGTCTGCAAATGTGTTCAAAAAGGTTTAACTTGCTCATATTCATATGATACTTCTGACTTGCTTCTTGGTTTCCATCTTGTTCTTTAGCAAGAACTCAATGTCACCAGTTGTAGCTTCCAATAGGCATGGGGGCCATTCAAAATACTTTCCATTTTCCACTGAGGTACATTTTTAGAAGAGCTTTTCCAATCCAAATAACTGGCATTTATTACTTTTTAATTGCTTAGTGTGGTAGTTGCTTACATTTGCTGTTTTAATGTCTTTTCCTGTCTGTAAAATGAGAGTCCCAGAGGGCACATGCGTGCAGTCACTGAATTCAGTTTACAGAGCTTGATGGATGTTTTGGGAAAAGCATATTGTGAGTATGTGCAGTTTGTCACAGATGGTGTTCCAAGGAGAAAAAAGTTGTGCTAATGCTGAAGGAAAATGAAATGAAAGTAAGTAAATGAAACAGCAAAAAAAAGGATGGCCTGAGAGCTTAGCATCATTTTTTCCAGCTGCTGTGGGCAAGGCGGTCAGTGTGGCACACATATGCTTGACCTCAGCAGACATTCTCAAGTTGCACTATGTAGGCAACAAACAATGGGCAGGAGAAATCTCTCTGGGCAATTTTGCTCCTCTGAATATTAGCAGTGTCCCGCTTTTAAGTCCAATGTCTTTTTTTTGTGAGCTTTTTGTGAAACCTGGTCATGAAAGTAAGTAGGGATCTTAATTCCATATTAAAGGAACAAAAAGAGGTATATTGCTAGTCTTTGAGAGTGTAAAGAAAAGCCTTAGAAGGTAAAAGAGTTCTGAAACTTTAAAAAAGGCGAGGTAGGCAAATTGCGGACATTTCACCCCTAATAACTTAACTTAAGGTGGGCCACTTGTTTACTCAGGTTTATTTTGGGGGACTGGCGAATTTTTAGAGCTCTGGTCTTGGCAGTGTGAGTCTGGTGAAAATAGTGTGACTCCAGTGTCTTCTGGGAATGCAGATTTCAACTCCTTCCTCTTCTAGCATACATAAAGTAGGAGAGGGCTCATTCTTCTCAGTTTAGGATTGCTTGTGGAGGAGAAAAACCAGGACTTGCATATCGCTGAAAGCCAAGGAGATGTGCGTTACGGACCCGCATTTAGAGTCTGTTTAGGTTCTGTCAGGGAGGGCCAAGCTCTACGGTAAACTGTTCTATGCACTGCTGTAAATTCAAAACATCCTTAAATGATCCTGAACTAGCTTTTCATCACCCCTCATAAATCTTGTCTGCTGGGTTTGTTCTGCTGTCTCTCGGATTGCAGCCGAACTAATTGTATTGAACAGCCAGATTAACTCCGGGCCTTCCTTTGCTTTATAGGACTCCTCAGTGGGCAGACGTCCCCAACCAACACCAAGCTGGAGAAGCTGGACCCGCAGCAGGTGCTGCAGCTGTGCCTGCGCTACCAGGACCACCTCCACCAGTGCGCAGAGGCCGTGGCCTTCGACCAGAACGCGCTGGTGAAGCGCATCAAGGAGGTGCGGGGCGGGGCAGNGTTGGCTCTGCCCGAGGAGGCCTGGCCGTAAACAGCAGCTGCTCCTCTGGAACGGCAAGTGCTGCAAGCAGCTCTCGAAGAAGTAAAAGATTACTGAAGTTTTTAAGGTAGCATTCCTTATTTAGGTCTGCATAGCATGCATTTTATTGTGCTCCGTGGTTAGGCTCTAATTTAAGGAAGGAAACATCTTAACATCTTCTATGGCTGGAGAAGGTAGTACTTCAGTGGATTTGTAGAGCTGAAAATCCAGCTTTTCAAAGCCCATAACATGCCATCTCATTTCTGACCCTTGTGGCAAAAAGGTCTCCTGTGCTGCTGCTTTTACCACTAAACCGTCATTGGGAAACCACTGATCTATTTAAATATTGAATGATACTGTTTGGGATTGAATTAATTCCTGGGATGAGCATCCTGCTATGGGATTGTCTTTCTCATGCGTGACTACTGATGTCGGAAGCAGTAGAATGACTGCCAGATTTATTTTTTTGTTTTAAACAAGACAGACTGGTGTGGCAGGGAAATGTTGCTTGAGGTGTTTTCTCCGATACTCCCAGATGTGTAGAAGAGCTGGTGAAATCTGTATATGTCAAAAGTCCTTGAGACCAAATACCTTTTCAGTGTCAAAAAAATGTTTTTGAGCATGTGGTTAATTTTTATTCACGCAGTATAAACACTGACCTTGATTTGTTGTTGCTCTATTGGCTTAGAGTTAAGAAAATCCCACATGACAAAGTGGGTAATAAATTTGATTCATGGGCTGTTTTGAGAAGCTGCTGTCATCATGAAGTTCTAAGTCCAAAATAATGTGGGAAGCATTAAAAAGACCTTTTTACTTTGGTGTATCAAGATCTGAGGCCAGCTATTACACAAGATGTAAAGATATTTGCAGATGTTGGTGACTCAGATCACACAATCTCAGAAATGGGATTTAATTGCCAGCCTAATGACAGTGTACTGCATTAATCCAAGCAGATTGTAATTCTTTTGGCTGTTAAAGTGTGAGAGGGACTAGTGACATGATTTAAAGTCGTGGTAGACACCACCGGTACAACCTTCATGAATTGGGTTTGCCTTTTATAGGGCAAGTGGCAGAGTCCCTTTCAAATTAGCTATAGTGGTTTTGTTCTGGTTCATAAGGCTTGTGATTATCTTTCATCTAAAATAAATTAAATGATGATACTGAATATTCTCACTAGCTTCTTTATAACAGCCTCCTCTGACAAAGTGATGGAGCAATGGGAAATTCTGTAAGTCAGGGAACTGACAAATCAGCTGTGGTTTGGGGTTTTTTTTTTTCGGTCACAACTTTTAAGTAACTTCAGATGCTTTCAGTCCCTCTGCCAGATCTGGTGGGATTTTACTGTTCATTTTCCTAATAATTTTTAAATGTTTTTCTTGCTTTGGCTGTTCTGCATGTGTGTTCTGGAGGATCTGGGTGGGACTCACTTGGCTTAAATCATTCTTTCCGAATTGTTTGGGCGCTCCTTGATGCACTAAATTGAACCACTGCTGACAGTTGTTGACAACACAGGGTGCAGCTGAACCAGAGCAGAGGATGTCTCTCCTTACAAGTGTAGACAAAGGAAATCGCCTTTGGCTTCACCCATTTGTCAGCAATGATTTAGTTTTGCCATGTACACAAAGCTTTTGACCCTTAGTAAAGCGTAAAAATGAAAGAGAAAATCCAATGTATTGTGAAAAGTAGAAGGTGTGCACAAGCTGGGACAGTAAGTTCTTTTATCCTCATTTTGGTAGCCAGGATTTCCCTTTCCCTTCCTTTAACGCTGTGAGTAATGAAGTGTTTTTCTTCTGATAATAGACTTGTCAAGTGACTGATGTTTTTAACTTTCTACAAAATGTTGGTGAGCTTCAGTCTCTGATTTCCTACCATTAGTCTGAGGTATGTTCACTTCTCAGACTCTTAAATGTACTAACAGTCCTGCTGTATAATATGCTACACTCTCACTGCCTGCAGCCAGGATCTTTTTTAGTCTTTCCTTGACAAAATGTCCCAGAGCAAATATCTTTTGTTCATTGTCTGTGTCACCGGGAAAGAAGTTTCCTGGATTCTGTCAAAACCCAGAAGTACTGCTGTAAATTAATTGGTCCTCAATAACTCAGAATTGGCTGTGGTGGTTTGCAAATCGACACACAGTCTGAATTACAATGGCTCTGAATAGGAAAGAGAATGAGCTAAAGAAAAAAAACACCTGCTTGCATGATGCTGGTGACTGCAGGTCTGAGCAGACCCATCTGCGTGTTCCTGGTCTTCAGGGAGCAGTACAGTGTAGCTTTGCTCTCCATCCCATTTCCCACTGTAGCCAGGATTTCTTTGCAGTGTTGGCTGGATCCATATCTGCCCCTAAATGTAGAACCTGTGCAGCTTCCAGGTGGCTGTGACTGTTCTCTCTCTTGAGCAGAAATACATTTATCCAGGGGATTTTTTGAAGGGGAAAGTATTGAAGATGTGATGGAAGGTGGTTGACTCAGGTGCCTTTTTTCAGCAGTTGACCATACCTCAATGAGTTTTGGTTTTGGGAGGGAGCGATTTACTTATGATAAGAGGTTTTTTCTTCACTGTCAAGAAAAGAAAAGGAGGATGTGCTTGCATCTTTTTAGGAAAAATACTACAGATTTGCATTATAACTCACTTGAAGTTTTGAGGAACTCCCAGCTGCTGTGGGTTTGATGTCTCTTCACCAGGAGTGTCTGCCCCAGTTTTGTGATCTGCAGAGCGTTTCTGACAAGATTAGTTTGAAGGCAAATGTTGACCAGCTCTGAAGGTGTGAATGGGGGAAAGCAGCAAATAAGTGGGGAAAGGACTACTTTACATTAAGTCCTTATCAGTGGAGGATATGTGTTCTGGGTGCCAAGGAGAGAATTTCAAGAGTCATGTGATAGGGGATGGTGGATACCAGGGAATGGAAAACAAGGAGAATTTCAAGAGTCATGTGATAGGGGATGGTGAATACCAGGGAATGGAAAATAAGTAGAATAGGCAAAAGCTGGGGAACAGAGCTAAATTTTCAGAAAGGGCACATGATTTTGTGTGCCTTCAAAACAGTCTAGTTACAGTGACTTAAAAAAGGATTATTGTATGCACAAGGTACTAAGCTTCTCAAAAATCACATCTTACAAAATATCTGAAGGTAAGCATCCAAAAATTACTAGTCACATGTGAAATTGAGGCCTGTCTTCTTTCTATTGAAAGCAAAAGGGAAACTGAAAGCCCTCTAAGCACCCTTCAAAGGAGCTTTGAGTGAAAAGATCTTCAGCATTTCCTACCAGACTTCCAGCTTTGTCAGTGGGGTTGTGCTTTTGAAATAGCCCATGTAACCTTAAAGGCAAATGTAGTTCCTAGATATACTGTGCTTAGAATGTACTTGGAGATGGGTTACTGGGAGGGCTCTGATTATTTGCCTTGAAAACAAATGTTAATGCAGTGTTATTTGTAGCTTTTATTACCATAGGAATCCCAGACTGCCAATAAATTTGAAAAAAGGGTTTTTACAATACAAGATAAAATTTTAAATGTCTCAGTCTATGCTGGCACACATCTTTAGGGGAGAGTTGGGGGAAACCCCTCACATTTTCAAATATAATAAATATTACTTCTGTATTCACAATAGTTAAATAACTTTTGTCCAGGCAGGCATTAATATCAGTAATTGGTTTGGCATGCAGCAAATTGCAGTGTCTGGCTTGTTTCATACCTATAAATTCTTCTATGGGAATAGCTCATTATTTTGAACAAATACTCCAGGATAGCATGTATATGGATTTAACTTGTTTTGGTTTCTTCTTTTTTGTTTTTTTTTACTTTAGCAGCTTGCTGCAAAAAAGTAAATGTAATGGGCTTCTCTGTTATTAAGTTAAGTTGTCCAGAGATACATCCATTAATATTTGGCAAAGAAATAACTTTTGCAGCCACACAAACACAACATCACATCTGCCAATTCAGCTTTTTGAAATTATGAGCAGAAGTTCAATCATTGTTTCCTATAAGCAGCAAGTCTGATGCACTTGACAAGAAAATTTCTTTTATGTACAAGCATGTTGTAGCTTATCTCATACATTTAAGACTCATAAGTTGTCATTCAGCCATTCACGTCACTGCATGTGGCCAGCAGTTTGGGCTCTCAGGTGTCCAGAAATCCCCAAATCCTGACTGCTGGGCTCATGTCCATGCTCATCTAACACTTCAGCCTTCTTGCATGTATCCAAGGCATGTGCAGAGCACATGGAGGGAGGTCTGACCCACCCAGATGTGTTGGACTGGCAGAGCGAGTGTGTCAGGGTGTGTGAACCCAGCTTTGTCTGCAGTTCCCCAGAGAAAAAAGAGAGAGTCTTAGATAATCCTTTTAGCACTTCACACCACGTAGGAAATAGTTAAAACCCAGCTCCTTTGCATTCTGTGAGAACAAATTTTAGAGCATTTTCTACTGAAATATAACTTTCTTCTAGTGTGTCTAACCCTGACTAAACGCAGCAATATAATTCCCTTCTGAAAGACTTCTGTGGGACATGTGGAAAAGAAGACCTACAGCTATCAGGTCCCATCTGTGAAGCTGAGAATAAACAGCAGATGGCTTGCAAATGTAATGATGCTGACTATTTTCACTCTGAAATGAGAATAGTGGTATTTTCTGAGAAACATCTCATTTATGATAGTGATCATCTCTTTTCAAATCAAATTTTACTTGTCATGGGAAAACCAACTTGCTTAAAGCTAGTGATTCTGACATGTTGAAAGTACAAAACTAAAATTTATTATAAAATAGCCCCCTAAGGGTAAATAACATTTGTAATTGCTGTTGTCCTGTAACATTCAAGCTCTGGCTGGGTACAGGAGTGTTGTGGGCAAGTAATGTGTCAGCAGCATAAAATCAGGAAAAGAGGAGATTGCAGGTTGTGTTTTCTAGCAGAATTATTAGGTAGCCTTAATAGAAATAAGAGTTATGCAAGTTATCATTTAGGCAATGGATCTGTAACAGATACATATTTTTTCTTTTCCAGGAACAGCTAATTGAACACAGATCAAGAATGTGTTATTAATTACTGTGGAATTCTATTCCACAAAAGAGAGGTTTTGTGAGAACGTTGCACACATAGGTGCAATAATCTTGTTTGGGTGGGTTATTTGTATTTATTTTTCTTAAACTTGGTTATTTAGAATAGGTATGGAAGCATTTCTAATGCTCAGGATGTAACTTAACATTTTTTAGCCATGATAAATTTCAGAGGTGACTTTTTAGATGGATGTAGATAGTTCTATGAAAGCAGCAAATGAAAGCTCTAGAAAGGCATTCTTATTAATAAAAGACAATGAGCTAGGAATTACTGTGACCTTTTCTTGGTGACAGTTTAGAAAGCTTACTGGTAAAACTGGATCTTTTTGGTTTTTTTTTTTTCCTTTCTGCTTTTTCAGGAATCTTGTGCATTTAAGTCTGTTACAGCCACAGCAGAACACTGAGTTCAAACCCCAGGATCACATGCAGGGAGAGAGATGGTGCTTTTCACCTTGTGGTCCTGCTGGTTTGTGACTGTCAGGGTGGTAGTCAGGCCAGCTCATGGGCCAGAAGACCAAACCACTGAAGAGAGAGGCTGGGAAGACTCAGTTTGTTTTGAGGACTTAGGTGCAGAACTAAGCTTGTGATTATTGAGCTCCTTGGAAGGAGGACGGTGTGACTGCTGCTTTGCAGTGCCCTGAGTTTCACTTGCTTTTGTGACAAGAGTTTAGCTGCTTTGAAAGACAGAGATGATGGCTATCTGTGGTGTTGAGGGAAACATAAGTAAACTCAGACCAGCAGGATGGGACTGTGACAGGAGGTGTATCCAAACTGGAGAGCTGGCTGTCAGGGTTTGCTGCCCATCTTCTCCCATGTCTGTGAAGTGGGGCCCTGCCTTTCTTAAACTCTTGGAAGTCTGTGGGTGCATTAGGTGTGGGCAAGAGGTAGGTATTGCTTCAGTCATAGCTTTGGGGCTCTTTTTTTAGCACCAATCAGTGATAGCAGCCATAATTTAATCTTGGGGGCCTGCCAGTTGGCAGAGGGATGCTGGTGGCTCTCAGGCAGGGAGGGCTCCAGTTGGAGCTGGGAGGGAGGGGTGGGCTGAGGAGGCCACACTGTGTGGGAATGACAAACACATCCAATAACACAATAGGCAGGGAAAGACTGACATAAAGGTGGAAAAGCTTATTTCAAGAATAAACCTTCTTATTCTTCAGAATTCCGAATGCTTTTTGGTGTCCCAAGGCCTCACAGAATAATTAAATCTTGATCCTACAGGTGCAGCAGCTTATGTTGATACATGTTGTTACAGTAGATACACGTTGTCATGTATCTGCTGTAGAACTAAGGTTCAAGCATGGGTTTGTTTAGATCTTTATGAGTAAGGGCCTATTAATATTGCTGTAATTCAGTTCCAGAGCCAGTTAAAATGGTTACTCTTCGGTCTCTAACTTGACTGTGATCTGTGCAATGCTTAGACAGAATAGCCCTTAGCAATTGTTTACAGCATTGACAGATCACAGAGGGAACAAAAGGAATATTTTGGCAGTGGATTCGATCTTAGATGTGATAAGGAAAATCTAAACACAAACTACAGTTGTTTACCTGGCAGTGGGGCAGAGGAAGGGTACAGCTCCATGAGAGCTGTACTTGTGGCTGAAGCTGAAGAGAAGGGGGTGGGATCCGTGGCTGGGCATCTCTGCCCTGTCCCCTGGCACAGCAGCTGCCCAGTCAGTTTGTCACTTACCAGTGTGTGCTGAGTGGGAGAAACAGAGGATGTTCCCAGCATCAGGAAGTCATCGTGATCTGTTGTGCTGACTTTGCGTGACATTATCAAAGAGAGAGGAGAAGAGAAAAAAACCCCATTCATTGAGCACATTTGTTTTCAGGCAGTACAGAAAGAGGAGCTGTCTTCAGTTTTAAGTGTGTTGATTGAAAAGTATTTTCACACCAGCACATCGTGACTAATATTCCATGCAGTCATGTTCCCGCCTGCCACTTTCTGATGTGGGTTGTGTGCAGCTGCAGGAAGATGTTCATTTAACCCCAGTCAAGCACCTGACAATGTGAAGGAAAGGCTGCTTGTGCTCGGAGTGCTGTTCTAGCAAAAGAACTTTCTGGAACAAGGATTGCACCTTGAGAGCTGTGTATTTTGGAGGGGCAGCCATAGGGGCTGGGAGCTGAGAGGAAATTGCTGGGACAGAAGGACACAGGACAAATGCATGTCTGGCTGAGCTCTTGAAGGCTGTTACTAAATGTGGGGGGAAACAGAAACATCTTCTTGCCTTATTGGCATTTTAGAAGGGACTGGAGAAGCTGAGAATGTCCGAACATCCTCTTATGAGATGTATTTGTTTTGTTATGAACATCAGCAGCGCCTCTCTAGAAATTTGATTCCAAGTTTAATGAACTTCTGATTGCATTTGCGTGTTCTGCAAGCAGAGGAAATGTGTCTAGCTGCAGTTTTCAGTCTCTCAGTCATTGAACTAACGAGATGTGACCTCTGTTTCTGGGAGCTTAAGACACTCAGGTGCCCATGACAGGGGTACTATAAAACCATGCCAAGTAAGAAGTGTGTATATATATATGTGTATGTGTATATATATATATATATGGGTACTGGTTTGTTTTCAGTGTGGTCTCTTGAAAAGAATTGGGCATTGGCCAGTGCTGACCTCAGTCTTTCTGTGGGCTAAAGTAATGTCTTTATTCTGCTTGGCAGTGTGGGCCAAGAAGAATTTTTAAATGAATGCAAGAATTTATGGTGTGCAAGATGTCTGACAGTATCCTCAGTTGTTTTTGTGTTTCATCAGTGTGGTGTTACAAATGGGGCTGTGTAATGCAGAGGAGACTCAGGGCTGACAATGTGAATGGTGTAGTAGGAGGGGCTGTGCTGGGGCCCTTTTAAGTGAGGAAATATCCATCTTGAAGTGTTGTTGGAAGTAATTATTAATCTGTTTTTATCTGATGAAAGAAAAGCCCAGTAGATGTCATTTCATATTTAAATGTGAAGCTGAGGCATAAATTAGTGTCTTGCGGATGATAATCCACAGAAGAGGCATGAGCTTTGAAACAGAAACAGACACAAATTCTGAATGTTACTGGCTGTACAAAAAAAGTGTGTCATGCTGGAGGGTGAGTTTTAGGCTCATTTTTATGATCCTATGCTTCTGAAAGAAAAACTGAAGAAACTCCTCCATCCTTTCTGATGTAGGAAAGGGAGAAAGATCCTGTCTTCTACTCTGGGCATGTCCAGCCTCAAGTTTGCTGTTCTGACAGGAGGAATGATTTTTGCAAAGAAATAACATATGCATTAGGAGCTCTCATGCCTTCATTGAGAACACATCTTTTTTTCTTAACTCCCGATGGAGCAGAACCTCTTGCTTTGATGAAAATTAGGACTCTGACATCACATGCTGGGCTCTGCCTTCTGCTTTGTTTTGTTGCTTCTTAACAGGCCTCAAGTCCAGTCTTTTAACTCTCCAGAAACTTTGCTGTACCACTAAGCTGGGGATGTTTGTAGCTTACTGAGTGGTGATGTTGGAAGGATGGATTGGTGATGGTGAGGTGTCAGGGGCTGGTGACAATGCTGCTTCACATCTGTCACGTCTGCTGGGTTCAGGGAGTTGTCTGCAGCTCTGCTGGCCTGGTGTCGTAGGAAGCTTGAAGCAACCAGAGCAGAAACAGTGGCTCAAATAAACACTCTCAGATGGTTGCAGGATGGTGAAGAACTACTGGCTCTGGGCTGTGTTGCTGGGCTTCCCAGAGAGCCTCACAGTTTGGGATGGGCAAGAAGGCTGAGACTTCATTGTTTTCCAGATGAGAACGTGGCAGGGCTTTGTGTCAGGGACACAGGAGTCGATGGAAACTGTTCAGAGAAGGCAAATCCACTCATGGACCCTCGAGGGTGTCTTGGACTGCCTTGGCTGTAGGTGAGGAACCAGACTCTACCTCAGCTCCCCTTTTCCAGATGCTTTTCATTGCTACTGTATGATGTATGAAATTAAATAGATAGGAATGAGGTGGATTCTTATAAGTGTTCCCTGCTCATTATGAATTCCTGCAGGCCAGTGTTAGTCTCTGTGGTGGGTAAACGAGGCTGACCCTCAGAATCAGAAGGCCCCATCCAAATGCCAGAGGAATGGGACTGCATGCCAGGAGAGGTAAAAGCACAAGGTCTGGCACTAGAGGAGCTCACTTGGAGGGGGAGGAGGCAGGAAGGATGTAAGTGTGTACTTAGGCCTGCTTTAAGGAAAGCTGAGAGCGACATTGGCATTTATCTACAGGAATTAACATGTAGTTGCTGTTTTTTTTTTTAATAGTTAAAAAGACAGGTTCAGACTGAGTAAAAATTGACCTTTCCTCACAATTGCTCTACTTCAGTACTCCCTGTTGTGTCTCAGGCTGTGCAGCTGCTGTGGCCTCCCTCAGCAGGCAAACTTGGATGGTAGGTGTAAGGAAACCATAGAAAACACTCATTTCCACCCTTTCTTGTGAGGCAGTTTTTCTTATGGCTGTTGTGAATGTGTCCAAAGGTAGCAAAGTGCTTGGAGGCCACTCTGCATTTCTTCTTCCTACTGCAGGTCAGCATCAGCTTCTCCCCTCGTTCCTCCCCAGTAAGTGAGTGTTACTCATACACAAGTCAGCCTAAAAGTCAGCAGTTATGTGGTACATGAATGGAGAGAAAGGGGGGCCTTGGATGTTTTTTGCTTGAAAGCTTGGTAGGTACCAGCTTTGCTGCTTGTACAGTGCTGTGAGGCCATGTGGAGAACCTGCCAATGGAGCAGAACTTCAAAACCAGAGGAGGTTTCTGCCTGGGTCCCCACGCTGCTGCATTTAATGAGGTGTGCTGGCTTCTGGCAGGTTTCCCACTGGCTGCCCCTCCAGGCCACTGTCTCTCATTAGGTAGGATGTTTTTAGGCACTGGATTGAACTTGCTGGTTGTTGGTGGTCTGCTTTTTACACACTCCTCTTTACAGAGCTAGTGCCAAGCTACTAAATTATTAAGCTGGGGTTTTAATAGAAACCCCTGTGTAGGCTTAAATTGTTTCCACTCTATTTGGAGCTTCCTGCTCTGCTGGTTTTTATTTTGTCCCGTGCATGAAGGCCTGGAGGAGGAAATTCACAGGAAAGCACAGAGGCAAAGAGGAAGAATTCAACCTGAAAGCAGTAGAAAGTGCAGGTGAAATAAAAGGTCAGTTGGTACTGTATGCAGCTCTGATGGAGGTGGTGAGGGGAAAAATGCCTCTAATCCCTGTGACAGTTCAGCAGAAATTTGTGTATTTGTTTGCAATGCTATTTGTAACTTAGGTTTCTCAATAAAGTATTTTTTTGCCCAACTATTTTTGACTTCACCTCTTCCCCAGGGCTTGAAAGGGACATTTGTCAGTACATGCAGCCACAGCAGTTTATCCCCAGTGTCAAACCCTGCTGCCACCAGTGGGATGGCAGAGTTCTCTCTGCTGGGCCCTCTGTCCTCAGCAGGGTCCTTCCAGCATTGTACCATTTCCACCCCATCCTCCCTTGCTGCAGGCTCTCCCCTACAGACCCACAGCCCTTGACATGGGGTCAGGATTGCACCTGCCTGTTCAGTGCTGTGTAAGTCAGGGCAGGTCAGCCCCTGGTGTTTTCTTAGCACTGCACTGATAAATGTGTGCTGTCCCTGTGACAGGTACAGTCACTGTCCTCCATGGGATGGATTGTCACACAGTTCAGGAGAGGGATGTTGTTTGAACCTGTGCTTCTTGGTAGACCAGGAGTTCTCAGCATCGATTCCCTGAGGCTGCTTCGTAGTGACCAGTGACCTCCTTCCTCTGGGAGCAATTAGATGGGAAAGGTTTGGGAAAACAGTGGTAAGAGGTGGCAGTGGGCTAAAACTGCTCAGTGTGTGTCCTCTCCTGCTCTTCACTCCCAGCCGCTGTGGGCTTGTGCTGAGTCCCAAGCCAGGGGACTGCTTTCCACAAAGACATCCCAGTTGGAAGAGCCAGTGCACTGGACTCACTGGGGTTGTTAAGTACACTTACAGTGAGCCAAAGCAGCCGAGCTTCGAGTGTGCACTTGAGGGCTTGGAGCAACCCTGTTACCGAGCTCTTGGAACATGTGGTACATATCTTAGGGTATGTGAAATGTCTGAAACCATCTGACTGGGCTTGTGTGTAAGGTACTGGCAGCTACTGGCTGAATCCTGCCTTGAGATTGCAGGTCTGGCTGAACAGAAAAATGGGCTGTGAATTATAAAGGCTGCCTTCTTCACTCAATGGCAGGAACAGTGGTGCAGTTCCTGTCATTGTCATCATGCTCGAGCCATGTTTGGGTACTGACTGTGTTTAATTGCATGGCTAATTTACTTAATGTCTCTCCTGGGGTCACTTATAACACTCTTATTTTTGGATTTCAGGGAAATTAGGGACACTAGCAATCCATTGTGGTTCTCTCAAGGCAGGAGTTTTCCAGATGACGATGGTAATAACAGCTGTGGCTTAGTTGCAAAGTAACCTGGCTAAACTGAGAAAAATTAGCACTAGCAGCTGTGGTAGAGCTTAACGCTTGCAAATAAATGATCTCCAGCGAAAATATAGTTCAGGTGTAGGCAGAGGCCACGGGTTCCCTGTGTTTGGATAACTTGGAGGATGTGTGTGTTGGTTTATTGGGAAATCCCTGGCAGCGCCTGTTGGCTTTCAGTCCTGCAGATGAAGAATTTTCTGATCAGGTATTTAAGTATTTGGGCGGAGAACTGAGGTCATCATGTGGTCTCCCTGATCCCGTTCCATGACAAACTGGTTATGTGCCTTCCGAGGTGCTCCTCTGTACCTGTCTGTTACCTCCTGGAGCATCCAAGGTGGTTCCTTTTGGGAAGGACAGCATGCTGAAAGGTCTGTGGCAGCAGTTGGCCTAATGAGCCTTGCTCTGCTTGTTGTTTTCACACAGATGGACCTCTCCGTGGAAACTCTCTACAGCCTCATGCAGGAGCGCCAAAAGAAGTACGCCAAGTATGCGGAGCAGATCCAGAAGGTCAACGAGATGTCCGCCATCCTGCGCCGGATCCAGATGGGCATCGACCAGACGGTGCCGCTGATGGAGCGGCTGAACAGCCTCCTGCCAGAGGGGGAGCGCCTGGAGCCCTTCTCCATGAAACCTGACCGGGAGCTGAGGTCGTAGCGCTCCGGCAGCTCCCCCTCCTCACCTTCCACGCTCCACGCTGGGCACGGACGCGCTTCCGGCACTGGCAGGTGTTGGGAGCGGGCAGCGCTGCTGCCAGACTCTGCCAGGGCACCAGAGGGAAAGCGGCCTCAGCCGCCAGAGCCGCAGCCAGGAGTCCGGGAGCTCCTCGGAGGAGATGATTTACTGTTCTCTCATCTCCCTCCTCCCGCCCTCCTGTCTCCTGTGCCACCACGCTGCCTGTGCAGATACATGTGTTTCATTGCTGTGACTGCTTGGGGTTTACAGAGGAGGAATTTCCTTTCATCTGATTTATTTTATTTTTTTTACTAAAGAAGTTCAAAGGGATATGGGGTATGACAAACCCTCTAACATGTTTTCTGTGCCACCGGGATTTAGACAATTAGATGGCTGGAAGGTATTTCTGAGATCCCCTGGCCTTGGAAATATGTGTGTTTTATAGGTGAAAGTGTGGGAGCCAGGAACTGACTTATTAAAATTTAGCCATTATCATAATTAACATGGTTTGCTTGGCAGGGTTTTGGCATGTCCTTGAGGCTCCTGTTTCTGTGGGCTCACTAATTTATGAGGCTGTAAAGGAGTAACTGTTCTAGATATGTATGTCTGTTAATGTAAAGCAGTCCTTAGTGTTCCTCTCCCCCTTGCCCTGACAATGTCCCCATGCCCCAGCTGGTGGCATTTCGTGTCCCTCTGACAGGCACCGGTACCAACCTGCTCACTTTGCATCCCAGAGTTGGACACAAGGTGTCTTTTTTATTGAGACACTCGAGTTACCTTGATGCTGTCTTTTATCAGTGGGGTGCAGCTGCTTCTTGAAGTGTATGAGGGTGGAGGGGAGAGACACAAGAAGTCCTTTGGCTCTTTGTGTTGGTTTAGCTGCCCTTGTGCTGAGAGCTGGTGGTGGCACCCTGCTGAACGACTGAAACCTTCCCAGCCACCTGCTCCAAAGGCAGCAGGACGTTCTTCCCTCCTCCCAGGTGAGCCAAGGCTGAAGAGCCCATGAACACCAAGGGTTGTTGTGTGTCAGGAGTGCAGTTCCAGCAGTGAGGACAGTCAGAGACAACCCAGCTTCCAGTACAGCACAAGGTGGGGTCACTTGCCAAAGGCAACTTGCTTCAATACATCTTAGTAAATAAGAGCCTTTATTAAGCAAAAGGTTGTCTCTGAGCATTTGGACATGAGAGTGCAATAGGTTTTTGACTGTAATAATTATTGCCTGGTGGTAAGAAGCAACAGGCTGTTCTCTTGCTGCATTCCCAAAGGCCACATAGTGTGAATTTTTGTCATTTAGACAGCAGCCAACTTAGATGTGCATCTGAACCATGGTGGTGGTTGCATCCCAGGGCCTGCTGAACACTATTTAGAAGCAGAGTCCTGTAGAAATGAAGCCCCCTGGAATGATGCCCTGGGAAGTGGGACTGACTGCTTCAGGGAGAGCAGGGAACTCAGCAGGAGGGTTTTTAGCAAAGGCAGCAGGTCTCCTTGCCTGCTGCTCCCACCCCAGAGGTGTTGCCCAGGATAAAACATCAGAATTCCATCCTTGTTCAAGCTTCCTGCCATCTTTTACACTTGGACTGTTAAAAGCTTACATGAGACTTAACCCAGGAAAAGCTTGTCATGGCCATGCCCTTGTGGGTCCTCGTTGTCCATCATGGAATGCGTCTCTGACTCCCACCATCAGACACACAAGAATATTGAGCTGCTTTAAATAGTGGCTGCAGCCATTTTTGTCCTCTTTGTCCAGATGATGCTGTCTGGATGTTTAAAATGTGCGACATTCAGCTGTCTGCCAGACAGGATCATCCGTGTCCCACACCCTGGTGTGCTGGAAGCCTGTGCCAGTGGGAAGATGCTGATACTGGACCTCAAGGCAGATGCTCTCTCCTGTAAGACACTTCTCTGAGGCTTGTAGACGTTTGGCCTCAGGCCATTAAGTATCAGAGGAAAGCATTGCTCCCTGCAGTGCTAATGAGGGCCAAGGAATTGTGTTCCCAACTGAAGGCTGCAGGAGCGAGTGCTGCAAATCACTTCCTTCCTCATTTGCCAGAAAACACTGAGGCATTGGGCTGAGAATGGGAGAAAACGTTTGTTCCTAGGAACACTGGTCTTTGAGCTTGTGGCTGTGCTGCTGGGCCTCACAGAGAGAGCTGCTTGAACAGCAAGGGCAGGTTGTGGAAGGCATAATAAATGAACTAGCATGAAATTAGAGCTGAAATGTGAAGACCAACCTTGTCCAATGCTCATGTCATCAGCTTCATTCCATAGGTAATAGTCTCTTGCATGGGTACTGTAAGAGGCATGCACCCTCTAACTGCCCTTGAACCATGGTTTACAGTTTTATTTAAAACATTGTCACTGCCTTCAGGAACTGTAAGAGTCTTTGGCCCTCTTGCTGAGGGGGAGATGTGTCCTGCCACATCTTCTGGAGCTGCTGTTTGTTGCTTGGCCGCTCCTTGTTGGCTTTGTTCCACATGCTGCTTTCAGCTTCAGCTCAGATGCAGGTAATGCTCAGGGGTAAGACTGATGTTTCCCTCCCATCCTGTTTAGCAGGAGCTTGGAGATGTGATTGGAATCACCTTTCTGCTTATGAATTTCCTCTTCCAAGCCAAAGCTCTTGGAGGTAGCCTCAGGTATCTTTTGCGAATGTACCAGCTGTTAATTCTACCACAAATTTAGTGCTGTGAACAGGGAATAATCTGGTGTGCTCCCCTGAAACCAGACACTGCTGCCCTTTTCTGCCTTCTGGGATGATGCGTGGTCTGGGGTACAGGCTAAGCTTCTTGATACGTGATCTTGTGAAAAGCTGGGGAGCAGGATGAGTCACTGGAGCTGTGGTTCCTCTTTGGCCTGAGCTGCTCTGGCCCTTTCCCTGACCCTGCTGTTGCAACTCCCCTGGTGTGCTGCCACTGGTGCTCCTTGTGTCACACGCTGGTCACTGTGCTGCCCATGCAGAGCAGGTTTGCTTTGTCGTTCTCATTGTTTTTGTCACTGAATGCATTGACAGGGTGCTAAAGGGCCAACCTACCTGCAGGGCAATTCCTGTGAAGATCGGCTGAAGGGGAGAGAATAGAGTTTTTGTGTTTTTTTTTTTTAATATATGTATTTTAAATTAAATATATTTAAATATACTTAAATATTTTAAGTGTGTTTTCCCCTCCCCTAAGCTTTTACACAGAGACAGTAGAAATACACATTTTCACAGGCCCATTGGTTGCATGAGCCAGCCCCTCTGACAGTGTGCCAGTAGTTTCTGAGGTACTGCTGTAATGTCCCTCTGTTCCCAAGCTGCCAGAGGGTATTTTGATTGCCAGCCTTGTGGCTGAGCACTCCATGGTTTATGGGTGGTTACCCTGTTCAGCTTCCTACATGCTCCATGTTCCACAGCTCTAGCATTAAAACCTTTGGTGTGGCTCTTTTCCAAGTGTGTTGTTTCTCCAATTGCCTTATTACTCATTCTTCATTCCCACTTCCCACTGCGGTGTCTGGGCAGTGCAGGCATATCTCAGCTTTACTTTGCACCCACTCTGCCATGGAGGTGGCTGATTTCAGCTGCCATGGGATTGAGAGGAAATGTCCCCTGAATGAAAATAAATGCTGGTTGGCTTTTTTTCCCCCAGTGCTGTCCCAGTTCTGGTTGGCAGTGATGTCCAGTGTGAATACAAGATCTGAACAGCAATGCTTCGGACTTGGCATTGGGAAAGTAAAACGGTGATGAACTCTCACCTGCACAGGTGATACTGAATAAAGAAACAGAGGCAAATTTACAGGGTTTCTTTTTGGTTTGCTGCTGTTTTGGTTTTTTTAATGGCCTGATGCCCCAGTCTCATTGTTGCCTGTAGTGACACAACTTTGGCTTTGTACAGCAGTGGAGCGTGGGTCCCTGGAAATGGCAGCTGAAATCCACTCCCCAAAGTGAGCAATCCCTTGCAGCAGGACAAAGCTCCAGAAGTGTTAAATCAGGGTTTACATGCCAGGAAAGCAGCCCCTTCTCAGAGGGGTGTGTGTTGCAGAAGGCAAGAAATAGCTCCCTTTCCTTTTCTATTTATGGTGACTCTTACTAATATTCTTGGAAGTGCAGAATTAGCTGAAGGCTTTACTGCAGGAACACTTCAGTTTGCCTCAGAGCAACCATTTGGCCCTGAGGGCTAAGAAGTTCTTTGCAGGCAGGGTTCAAAGGGGAAGTGCTGTTGCCAGACAAAGCCGATGTGTTAGGAATACTGTTCTACCTGAAGTCTCCGTTGTGGGTTTGTGTGTATAATGTAATTGTGGTATTGTGTATGTTACGCTGTCTAAAAGTGCTAGAATAACTACTTTTGTCACAGATCAATAACAAATACAGACTAGCTGGGTGTATTCCTGGCTAATTAACGTCTGGCTAGGTAAGTTTGGTTGAATCACAGTGATTTTGGATTTAAAAAGTAACAGTCTTAATAGGACCCTAGTGCTGTCCCCCTTGTTCTGGGCTTTTCATGCCCCCACTTTCTGGAAGAAGTCGGTTTATAACTTGTGCTTTGAGTCACCGCTATTGAGCACTTAGCTGGTGAATAGTTAGTAAAGACAGTCGTTCCCCTAATTACCACATCTCTACTCTCTTTTCCTCCCCAGCCCCCTCAAAAGCAGGGTTACCTGATCCCTGCTGGGGGGAGGTTTGCTCTGTTTTCAGTTCACTTCATTCTAGGAATGTCACTGTGATGGTTACATCAGGAGTCCAGTGACCTCGGGGACCTCTTCCCAGTAATGCCAGGCAGTGAAATGAAAATTAGGTGTTGATGACATGCATGAGGCAGATTTCAGTTGCCCCTTGGGTTTTGACTGGAGGTGGAGTTAGACTGTCTCTTCCCAGAGCTGTCTAGTGGCAGGGCCAGGGATGGAGGCAACAGGAGCAGAGCAAAGTCCTGCAGAGCAGGCAGGAGGAGTGCTGAAAACTTAAGTGAATGCTTCAAAAAACAGAACTTGAGGGAGCAAACAGAGCTACTGCAATCAGAAGTGGACTTTGGAGTGGGGTGAGCAGCTATATCTTAGAAGATTGTCATGTCAACCTGTTGTGTAGGCCAAGCAGCTGCTGATGCCATTGAATTTGCACGGTTCTTGTTTTCTTCCCTAAGAGCTGCTGCATCTTGTTTGTAGAAAGTAAGCACAGAAGCTCACACAGCTTGGTACTTGAGCTCTGACTGATGGTTTGGTTTCTTTTAGAGAGGCTGAAGATTTTGTATTTCCCTTTCTGGGATTGTGCTTTGAAATTCTCAAAAGAAAAGGCTTCTGTTACTGCACCTGAGTTAGAAGATGCTGTTACATAAACTGGCAGCTTTCCCCTCTAAGGGTACAACTGTGGCAGCCCCCTTTAATTCTAATCTATGCTATATTTGTGTTAGCCATTCTCTGAAGCAGCAATGGGGGATGTGCTCCAATCTCAGTGTGCAGAATTTGCACTGAATGCTTCAAGACTGACTGCATCAGTCAAAACAAGTATTTAAACAAGTAATTAAATTATTCTTCAAATAAGTAGTATGGGAGGGAGGCAAGAAAAAAGCATGGGGTTCATTCTGGGTAACTTCAACAATTTCAAATAATAGTTTTGCCAAGACCACCCCAGCTGCCTGAGGAGCAGGTTATTCTCACCTGGATTAGTGGAAGGAGTTAATGCAGACGTGCCACTGCTGCTCATCAGTGGAGCAGAAGGGATAAATCAGGGACAGGTAAGAATCAAATGTGGTTACTGGTGCTGTAAAGTCACCACTGCTTGTGAGAGGTGATCTAAAGCTGCTCTAGCCCTGTCATTCATCAGCACACCTGCAGGGAAGGGGGTGTTCCATAAAAGACAAGGTCCCTGCTCTGCTGGCTGCTGTGGGGAGCAGGTCCTGCTGCAGGTAAGACACTCCACAACTCCTTCCTCAGCCTTCTGTATAAACAGGTACCATTTCTGATTTTATTTCATCATAACATACAGGTAATGCTCATGACACAACAAGATGAGAAACTCACATCTCTCTGAACCATTTCACCAGCTTGCCATACACCAAACATGCCAAGTATGCCACACACCAAATGCCATACATGATATTCATATTGAACGTGTACACATTTTTCTCTGTCACATCCTCCACTTTGCTTTCCAGACTTCTGCAAACGGTTTCCAGTATTGTTCAGGGACAGGACTGTAGTTCAGGGACGAGCCAGGGCACCACCCTGTGCAGGACACAGGGTTAAGGCTTCCTCCTATGGGAACCTGCCCCCTGTAAGTACTGAGCCTACACCTTGGATTCATCCAGAACACATTGGGAATCACCAGGAGCCACAAGACCAGATTTCAGTTCCTCAGAAGGCGATCAACCAAACCAACTGCAAACATACAAAGAAGGGGAGAACACGCATGTCTGAAGGAGCACAAAAGAGGAAGATCCCTATCTGCCTCTAGGGATTGATACCTGTTAACTCCCATTAACTGGTTTAAATCAAAGCCACGGGCTTTTCCTGAAATGTGGCTGAGAGGAGCCCTGTTCAACTGTTTACACAGGCAAATACACAGCTGAAAATAGCTGTGATGTAATCACTTCCACGGGAGATGTAAACAGAGACAAGTGGCAGCACGTTCAATGAACAGCCAGCACCTGACACAGTGTCCAGGGTGATGTCAACCTCTCCTGTGCCCAGGCCCTTCGTCCAGCCTCTTGCTCACACAGCACAAAGAGCCTCTGGGCTCAGTGACTCCTGGTGCCTCCTCTCTCTGTGCCTTTTGCACTTTTTAGGATCAAGTTAATCAATGTTGTAGCTTTCAGTGCTATTTTCAACGGTCCATTGTAGGAAATTAAAGTCACATCCTAGCCACAAAACAAACAATGACAAAAATCTTCTCCACTTTTCAATATAGTAAAACCTGAGATTTGAGTCACAAACTAACTAAACTTACAGTAAAAAACCCCACACATAACCCAAGCTGCTGACTTGAATTAGGGCTTCAGTTTGCTGCTGACAATTTTTTTTTTTAAAGCTGTTGGCCAGGGTTAATTATTTGTTACTACAGTTTCCAGCTGCCTGCACTGAAATGGGACAAAACAATATAGTTTCCCCTCAACACACGTGTTCCGAGGGGTGCTGGGGAAGGCCCTGGGGGCAGGAAGGATGCAGCTTTACACAGTGGCTCAGTGACCACAAACCTCTCATGGCAATGTGCACACGTAGCCCAAGGTGAGCAGCAGCCAAGGTGGGAGGGGAAGCAGCTGGGTCACAGTCAGAAACATGGGAAAGGCTGTGCCTCATCTGTGAAGCCAGGGCTGGACACCTCCTCGAGCTGGAGGTGTCTGGCCGGGGGTGCAGAGGGTGAGGACAGGGCATCTGCAGTTCCATCCTGGGACTGCTCAGTTAAGGAAAAAAGCCCACCCCAGCTCACTTTTACCTTAAAAAACCCCAAACATTTGAATTGTTTTTCAGCAATTGAATTGTTAATGGGCAAGAAAAGCATGTTGTGGCCACTTGCACCAGCCACTTCACTTGCATGTAGCTCTACCTATCAACCACTCCTTTATAGCTTAGAAGCCAAAGCAGCTACCCCTCTCCCAGAAGCAAGCTTAATATCAAAAACACAAATACTGTATCAAAAGACTGAGGGAAACAGTCCTAAGTTCATTCATCATCTTTTAAGAATCACTTCTGAGCCAACTGAAACACTTGTGCGTAGACAGCTTTAAAAAAAAAAAAAATCAAATGTGGCCAGTCATTACTTGTTCACATTGCTTATGAACTGACTACCAGCATGTGGCAGCCATAAAGCCCTAGTTTATTTTGTGTATTTTTGAGGTACTGGGTTTTTTTTTCTCTGAAGCAGCTCTCTAGCGAATCACCTAAAGCCTATCCATTAGAACAATAGTTACACCAGTATTTACATTTGTCTGAACAGTGTGTTCAGACCAGCCTTGCTGTAACCGGTCCCTACGGCCTTTGGAATCGCTCCCAGTCTCCTTTTCTTACAGGAAAAAGGTCTCCCTCCAGAGGTTGGCTCAGTGTCAGGGCTAAGGTGCACTGGTGAAGACATGGGGCATGGGGAGGGGAGAACAAAACTAGTTCTGACAGGTAGGAGCGTGGTTCAGCGGAACCAGAGAAAGGGTTTGACACCAGGAGAGCTTCCTTGTTAAAAGCCACTGAAAGGGTGTGCAATCCATTGCATAGAATTGCTTCCTCTGCCAGGGAAAGGTCTGTGAAATGTTCTGCCCTTCTCCCGAGGAGGGGAAAAGCCCAGCAGCACACTTGGTCTCCTCGGGCAGAGGCCGTGGTCACTTCCCTGCAGTACCAACCTTTCCCTGGCTCACAGCAAAGCCTCCGTTTCTTCCCTCCCTCCACCTTTTTACCCAAAGTTTCAGATTTTCAGGGACCTCTCACGCGCTGGGGGAGCGGCCGGGAAGGGGAAGCAGCTCTGCCACAGTCACACGAGCCTCCGCCCCTCAGGACACTTCAATGATTTCCATGCTGCCTGAAAAACTTGACTGACTGCCTACTTTGCCCAGTTCCTCTCTGGATCTGTTGTCCGACAGGATGCTCTCCCCGAACTCCATCTGGCAGCTCCTGCGCTTGAACTGCTTCTCGAAGGAGCTCTCCTCGTGCCAGCTGCGCCGGGAGTCTCCGCGGTCGGCCTGGCGCGGCCGGCGGCGCACGGCGCCGGGCTGCTCGCAGCCCGAGGGCAGCTGGCTGCAGCTGTAGGCGGGGAAGGCGGCGCCGCCCCCGAACACCGCCGAGGCCGAGTAGAAATGCGAGGACTCGGCGGCGAAATACCAGCTGTTGGTGAGGGACGAGGGCTGCGGGGCCAGGATGTCCGAGTGCCAGCCCTTGAGGCCCAGCCCCGCGGCGGACTTGGCCAGGTGCTGCTGGCTGGTGGAGAGCCCGAACACGAAGTTCGTTCTGTAGGTGTCCTCCACGCTGCCGCTGCGGTGCAGGGGGTACAGCAGGGGCCGAGGCGCGGCCGCGCTGCCGCCGGCCCGGCCCGCATNCCGGGCTCTGCTCCGACACCTCCTGCACGGGGGAGAACTGGCACAGCTTGCTGCCACCCTCCAGGGCAGCCGCGTGTTTGTAGTACTCCAGCGTGTCCTCGGAGGAGGCGAAGCCCTGCACCGATGCCGTCACGCAGCTGCTGCTCGCCGAGTAGGACACGGATTTGATATCCAAGGAAAAGGAGCGCTTCAGCCGGTTGCTGTCTTCCACCTTGTCCAGGGAGACGTGCAGCCCGTTGATGCCCTGCACCAACGGGCCGTCCTCCAGCGGGGCCGGGTGCCCGCGGGGGCCGGTGCCGCCGTCCCCGGGCTTGGGCTCCAGCAGCTCCGAGGCGGCGGAGAAGGAGAGCTGGCTGGTGGAGAGGCTGCTCTGCCCCGCCTCCAGCGCCTGCACCTGCTCGCTGCTCTTCTCCAGGTGCAGGAGTTTCAGCTTGCTGATGTGGCCAGGCTGACCGCTCTGGTTCTTGATCTTCTTCTCGAAGTCCAAAAGCTGGCCCAGGAAGTTGAAGTTGGGGGAAATGGTTGGCCTCTTTTCTTTCACAAATCTGGTAAGAGGGGACAAACAAACCGAGAATTACTTCAAGAGCGTGCTGCTCAGGTATAAGTTAACCCTAAACTGAGTGTTGTGAACGCCTACAGCCTATTCCTAACTTGGACTGAGGCTCAATCAAGCATAAGGTAACTTGCGGATGGAGTTAAAAAAGAGAGTTTAAAGCAAAATAATGCTCCGTGCACGCTCTCAATTGTCCCTGTAGCTTAAAGGTGGCTAAAAAATGTGGGGGGAAGGAAACACTTTAACTCCTCATGATATCCGCAAGTGATTCAAGTGAATAGTTTTCCACATTTACTTCCCTCACTGAGATCTTTGCTACCTTGTAGCAAGGAAGATTAAAGATACTCCTGGAGTTTAGCAGGAGCAGCATTTGAGCTTTAGGCCGGACATCACTTCCCATGTGCTACAGAGTGGACACCTTCCCCACCATTGCAGTGACATCACATGTTCCTGTCACCTCTCTCATGTCACTATTGCACTGCCTACCCTGTTTGTCGCTGTTAGGAAAGACAGAGCCCTGGTACATTCTGACCTTGTCCAGCAAATGCCAGCGATTTCTACCCCATGCTGTTATTGACCACTGATGGGATGAACAAAACTAGAAAGGTGCAAATGCAGCATTAAAACAAAACCCCTCTCTCAGGCCCTGCAGGTGTTCAGCAGTACAGGGAAACAAGATTGCCAAATCCCTGGAAGAGCTCACCTATTTTGGGGTGTTGCAGGAAGCAGCCTGGCTGGCACAGGTGTGCCAATCCATTCATGCACTGCAAGTGCAAGGGTAGTGAAAACGATTTGCTGAATCAGGATTCTAAATGTACAAAAGACTTGTAGCTCATGATTTCTATTATTTATTTCAAAGTTAAATATAAATACGTATTTCCTACCTGTCTGATTTGCAATATAGATAAATAAGTACTCTGCTTTTAACAGGCTGCAAAACAGAGTTGCCCAAATCCCTCCACCTCCAGTTTTGGTGGGTTTTTTTGGTTTTTATTTTTTTAAGAAATGTTCCTGGAACTATGATTAACCAGATGACAAGAGAATTAACGACCTTGAGGAGCTAAATCTAGTACAAACACACATATAATGTGTCATTGAGAAAATTAAATACTATTAAAAATAAAACCTGTCTGGGGAAGTGTACAGAAGATGAGTGTGCAGTCATTAAAAGCAGTGTGAGAAAAATGGAAAGGTGTACTTCTGTATGTATGTACATGCTAGCACATGAAAAATGTCAAAACTTGCATGTTTATTACTATTTTTTTAATTTGCCAGAGAACAAACAATATTAGGAGTAGTCAAGCTGACACTATGACCTGGAATATCAGATTGCACAAGCTGACAGTGGAAACTTCCACCAAGAAGTGTAACACTGGCAAACGGAGAAATCTAGCTAATCTCCTCAGGAGAAATTCTGTAGTTTGTCCTCTTAGCATTTGATGTGAAAGCTTTTAGCAATTTGCTCCCAGGAATTCATAGTCTTTGTTCATTTTTTCCAGTCAATGTTAGTTGTACTTGGGTTAGTCCTAAAGCAAGATCCTTCTTGCCTGTGTTCTGGTAGCCTTCCCAACACTCTGTTATTTCCACTGTCTCCTCATCTCCACTTTCTCTTGTCTCTCCAAAATACTGGACAGTCCCAAATTTAAAACTAGAATTTTTAAAAATGAGAAGAGTAGGGAAAGCATGCTGGATCCCCTGACAAGTTTTAAAGCTTGGCAAACTTTTTCATCTCAAAATGTGCACTATTTTTTCCAATTGGAAAACATGTATAATGTTTAATTCTTGTGTTTATTTCTGTTAAATAGTCCATTACACAAAAGATTTTAAAAGTTTATTTATTTGACTTCAAGTAATAGTATCACCTTTTTCTTTTTGTAATAGTGTCAGACAAACATTTTATTTAATGGCTTCCACTAAGTCAAAGAAAAGTATTTTTCTTTTAAGTTTGACCAACAAGAGATCCCAAACCAATGAGTGAAATGTTCTGCAGATGATTCTCCCTGAACCATATGAAAGGAAATAGGATGAAATATAATTTAAAGTTCACAGAAGTTGCACACTGCTGAGAGGAAAAACACTTAGTGGGACTAATCCTTCACACTCTGTTCATGATTTGGTTAAGATACAAACTAGCATTTAATGCAGAGATTTCATGGAGGAATTTAGAAGCTCCCTGAAGAAGTTCCTTGAAGTGTGTGCATTTTAGAAGTGTTTAGTTCTCTACAGCTCTGCCCTCAGTCACTACAGCCTGAGACCAGGCAGTTTTTTTTCACCATCACCCCTTGCACAGTATCTGTCCACATCCACTGTAATTCATGCCTGTTATCTGTACCTGAAAAACTGAGCTTTTAGCTTCTTAACCAAACCTATTCAATGTTGAAATTCCTGCACAACCCAAGCTACCAGCAGGCTCTAGTAAGGAAATGTGGGAAGTGTCCAAACACAGCAGGACAGACCTGTAGCTCAGGCACCTCTTGCATGCAGCTTTTTCACTGCACACATAATGACATTCAACAGCTTAAAAGTTTCTGTGGAAATCATGCTGCACATGGCAGTATCCAGTGTTCATCTCTCTGTCCTTATCCTTCCCTGTTTTAGGGGTGGTGGTAATAAACACACAGGTGATTCCAAAGGGGCTCCTCTCCCCCTGCTCCAGGGCAATTACTCAAATTGATTCTGCATAACTCCTTACAGTGATGCACCAGCTGTGCCAAGGAGCCCATCAAAAAGAAAATTATTCACTGTACAATGCAACAAAGCAGTTGGTTAAATTAAATACAGAAGTAATGGCAAACAGCAACCAAGACACCTGGCAGGCAGGAAAGTGTTCATAATCCAAGTAGAGAAAAAATGGGATCTCTAAAGGAAGAAAGGGAAGGGGGTCTCCACAAATATTTCCAAATGCCAAATGACGTGATACTTCAAAATACTTTCTCCCACAGTTTTTGTTTGACTTAAAGAGCAACAAAGAAGCTTTCTCCACTCCTGGGCATTTCACTTGCAGGCAGTTCTTTGTCAACACTACCAAACACCAAATGCAGGAGACAGATCCAGCCCAGCATTTGTCCTAAGTGTGGCTCTAAATACCCTCAGTTCTCTCTTCAGCCCTGACCATCTGCTGTCCCTGTGGCTCACAGGATGCTGTTACACGTGTGCTGTAGCTCTGTGTGTTTGTACACACAGCTGTGGTTCAGGAATGGTGCTCCCACAAAAACACCCCCAAACCATGCACTGCTCCTCTGCAGCAGGATGGAGAGGAGAATTGGAGGCACAAAAGGCAAAGAACAATTTACTGGAAACAGTGATAAGAAAATGAACAGTAATAGCACAATAGTAATGACAGAGGGTAGGAGAAAGAGGCGAATGATTCACACCATGTGGAAACCACACAGCACTTGACCCCAGAAGGGACCCTTCCCCTGCTCCCAGCAGTGACAGGAGGTGGCACGGAACAATCTCCAGGTCCTGGCCATGGCTCTCCTGGCTACTGCAGAAATTAACCCCATCCTGGCCAGAAGCAGGACAAGACACATACATTGAATAGGCAGTTTACATGCCATGTATTTCCCTGCCTGGATCAAAGACCATTCTGCAGTGGGCAGTTAATATTAGCTGTGTGATATCTATTCAATACCATTCATTTGTTTCTGGAGGAAACCTATGCATAAAACATAGTGAACTACCAGGTAAAATGTCTGCTTCTACCCTTGGTCACAGAACCTTTTATCATCCACACTAAAAACAGGGAACAGGCACAAGAGTTAGTAGGAAGGGAAGATTTGTCCCTACCTGTAAGCTTCATCCAAGGACATATCCATTCTTTTCATGATGTATGCAATGGCAATTGTGGCAGAGCGAGATATCCCAGCTAAACAGTGCACCAACACACGGCCATTGGATGCTTTTGCTTTTTCTACATGGCAAAAACAAATTGGCAGCTGTCAAACTCAACAGCATCATACCGGAATGAAAAGTTTGCAAAGAAAGCAGTGTTACTGAAAATTATTCAAATCTTCCAAGTGAACTGCTAATTGGAAATCTCATGGAAGCTTGAAACAAAACTCACTTATTTTCTCTAGCACTGTGTAGTAGCATTGAGTATAGAAAAAGCATGACTACACACAGGAAACATCCTGCAGTCACAGCATAGCTCAGTTTAATGTGCACATAAACAGCCCTATTTAGATGTCTGGGAAAGGTGATTGTTTCTAATTTTATATACAAGTAGAAAGCAAGCATTCACGACGGAACAATTTGGCCAATTCAAATCTGGCTAGTTCACTTCTCAAAGGTAAAGACAGAAGGTTTATGTCCAAATTTCTAATCCATTCTCTGCAGACAAACATCAGGTGTGTGTACCAGGCTGCCTGAAAGCAGCTCTGAATTGTCTTTGTTCTGTAATGCTGGAACATGCAGTGGCAGAATCTCCCCACTTTTTGCTCCTGTGCTCATGAGGTGATGCTGATCATGTCCACAGATCCTGAGGGTATTTTCACACCACTCAGAAAGCAGTCAGGGCTTCTCCAGCCAAAACAGTGCAGCAGACACACACAGCAACCCAAACACTGAGAGAGAATTAGAGTTTTCTACTCACCTATAAAATCGACTGATTTATCCAACCAAGGCAAAATTTTCTCACAAAAGCTGTCATTCACAGGCACTCTGAGGAAATGGGATTCTGGAATAAAATCAGGCTTTGGACAAGTATTGCTGGCGTTCAGGACGTAGCCAATGTCATTCTGCTGCATCAGCTCCTAGGAAAGAGAGGAAGATTAAGCCTAGAGAAGTCAAATGGTACCTTTGGCACATTACAAAGCTAAAGACCAAACTGAAATTTGTGCTGGAATTGCTCTAGCTGTGTAAGGGACATACTTCTAGGAAAAAGACAATTCCTCAGCTTTGAATTTGTTTAACAGCTTCTAATGAGACATCCAGTGTGTCCAAATAATGTATGTACTACAAATCCCACAAAAACAAAGTTAACAAAGAACAGAAGTAATGGTAGAAAACCTTCTCCTACTTTGAAGCATCACTTCCAAGAGAATGAACTTTTTGCTACTTTGGTTTAAATTCTCAGCATGCAAGCTGACAACAAACACTTCCCACATGCAGTTTGCTGACCTGAATATGTGTTTTCCAGATCACATAGCTAGGACTGAAATTGCCCCATCACAGATATTGGTGGGAAATAGGAAATGAAATGGATGCCTCCTGCAGTCACCTCTCAAGTCCAGGAGTGTCTTGTTTCTAAGGGAATGTGCAAAACTCTCTCAAAACCTCAAGGAAAGAGATGAAGGTCTTGAATTAAACCATTTCCACACAGCGCTGAGTGGCATTTTACAGGAGTCCTGCTCTGTGATGTACAACTTCAGTTTCCAGTCCCTAGGCTTCTTGTCTCTCAGAGAAAAGTCACAGGAACAAGCAAAGACACTCAGTGTACATTTAAGAGTCAACTGGGCTTTTAAGAAGTAAGTTTCCATGACTAAAATAAAAGAGAGGCCTCATTTCTGCATCTTGCCATATGTATGGTATTTGGAGTTGTGCAAAGTAGTTTGTGATGCAGTGGGCACCTTAGTGCAAAAACATGTGGAAGAAGTACTGGAAAAATAGAGATGGCTCTACTGCAAACCATCCAGTCTCCTCCAAGGAAACATCTTGACACAGAAAAGCAATTTAGCATGTTAGATTAATGCTTATCAAACTGCCATGGTTCAGAGAGGATCCAGCAGTAAGTGAACACTTACACTGAACATAAACACTGGGGAGCTTTTGGCCAGATTTCTATGGAAACTGTTATCTCAAAATAAACACTTTAAAAAAACCCCAAAAAACCCCAAACAAACCAACCCCCCCAAAATCTGGTTTTAATCCTTTTGCTTTCATAGCAGATATATAATAAAGTTTGTCAAACCATAGGAGCTGCAGCATGAAGGAATTCTTACGCTGCTGATTTCAACTGGAGGTCTNCCAAAATCTGGTTTTAGTCCTTTTGCTTTCATAGCAGATAGGAGCAGCAGCATGAAGGAATTCTTATGCTGCTGATTTCAACTGGAGGTCTAACAGTAGAAAAATACAGCCACAAAGCCAAATGACTGATTCTTCCCCAAATTCCTTCTGCAAGCATAGAGATGTTTCAGTGAGGAGAAACAGGGATATGCTTATTTAGCAGAAGAGCTGGAACTCTATCTTGTTCAGTCAGAGCTGTCTAACTCATGTGATGTTGAGCACAGGAACCTCACAAACATGGCACAGCGTGTGTAGGAGGGATGAACACACACAGAGGGACATCCACTCATAAATTAAATGCTGAGTGAGAACCAAGAGATGCAGGGTAGAAGGGAATCTACATCAGTTACTTGCAGAGGAAAGTGCAATAAGTCCAGCCAATAGAAGTTGTAAACAGGGAATTTACATGAATTTCTGCTAGGGAGTGGATTTTTGTTGCCTGGAGCAAAATGAGCTGCTCCTCCAACCTCTCATCCAAAGTCCCTCAGTTCAGCACCTTCAGAGGCTGGAGGTGTGGGCATATCAAACCAATGGAAATGCATTATGTCTTGAGCACACCCATCCAAGGGGATCAGGAAATGGACAATTCCTTGCAAAGCAAATCATCAGAAATATTATCTGCAGCAATGGGCAAAATAAAAAAAAAGGAAGGAAGGAAAAGGGCTGTGTGTGTCAAGGTAAGTTCTCAGCCTTAGTGCTTCTTGCCTTGCTAATTTCCTGGGTCACACTCCCAGTATAGCTCAGCTTCTCAACAAATGCCAATATGTCCCTGTTTACCCCTCTGCCTTCCTTCACGTCCCCCAGCTGAAGCACCAAGCTCCCTCCAGCCCTGCATGCCTTCCACTGCTGCCACACCTTCTTTGCCTGGATTTCACACACTGACATGCCTAAAAGCAGGAGTGCTGTAAGGAAATACAGGAATATTGGGAATTTTCCAGTGGGAATGGGATTCCTGGTACTAACTGGACTCCTGGTATCTTACATGTGCCAGGGAGACCCCTGATCCCCAACGTCCCCACCTCACTGTCCTGGACCACACAGCTTTTCCTTCCAGGACCCCAAAGTTCTCCAGCAGCAAATCCTGGGAAACAATTACTGGCTTTAGGTCACTGAGCTGAAATACTGACCCCAAACCAGCTCACTCCCTGTTGTCACTGCTTGAAGGTGAGCAAGGAGCAACTGGAATATCCAGGACAAAAGCACATGCAGGGTCCTGAAATCCCAGGTATGAAGAGGGGCGTGAAGGTCTCACTAACAAATGGACTGCCATGTTTGTTAAAGACATAGCTAAGGGGTTGGTGAATTGGAAAGAATAGAAAACCCTATTATTTCTTTTAAAACTCATTGATGGGCTGCACAGTCCAACCATCACCACTGCACAGTTATGCCAGGTTTTGGATGTGGGATTGATTATTCAAATGGAACAAGAAGGTTGCAGACGCCAAGTCCGAAATCCACAGGCCAAGAAAACCACCCCAAAATATTAGTGCTTGTCTTTCAGGCTGAGACTACAGAAAGAAGTTATGCTTCCTTCTGTTCTGAAGAATCAATCATTCCCACTGTGACATGCTCCAGTGTAATAACCATAACAGTGCCTTCATTGTGAGGCACCCAAGAGGAAAAAGTGAATTACGATGGGAGGAAGATCCAGAAATCCTAATGCTAACAACTCTGTGAAAAGAAGGTAAATGCTCTTTTGTAAGCTTATTTACATTTTATGACTTGTTTAATCTGAAAATTAATAGCACCTTAAAATGTTATTTTGTTCCAGGAAATAAAATCCAGGTCTGGAAGAAAAGAATAGTTATGCAAGTGGGAAGGCAGAAAGTTTTACATTTTAAATGCTGATACAAGCCATGAGGTGTAAGTAGGAAGCTCCTTCAGGCCTATAACCACACTACAGATTTCTTTCTGTCACACTGACTTTCAGAAAGGACACTGCCACTCCTATGTAGGCTAGAATACAATTTTCCTCTCTTTCACAAAGAACAAGGAAGATCTGTAAAAGTAAATACTGTCTTGCAATGCCACCAATCTATCTCAGGAGAATGACTACAATGTAGCACACTGAGACCCGAAACAAGCAAACTTTCCTCTTAGAAACTCTTAAGGGTTTTTATTTTATTTTTACAGTTTCAACACCGCAAAA
This sequence comes from Hylia prasina, assembly GCA_013397195.1. Taxonomy (NCBI): domain Eukaryota; kingdom Metazoa; phylum Chordata; class Aves; order Passeriformes; family Sylviidae; genus Hylia; species Hylia prasina. The sequence goes on from VYXD01015339.1 coordinate 72,817, forward strand.
AATATGCATGTTTTCAGAATTAAGCATTTAGAAATAAATCTGCAAAAAATACTAAAATTCTCCTAAGACTTTCCTGAATGAATCATTAGTTTTGCTAAAGGACAGAAACCAAGCATTTGTGGCTGCACATCTTTCCTAAATAAAGCATTATCAGCAGAGGTATTAATGGTAAATAGCATTAGTATTCTGAAAAGGTCATGAATATACAGATTGTTCTGCAACAACAGAAGCATTTCCCTACTCAGGCACTTGGAGTTAAGCTTATAAAGATTCTGAAAAGATAAGCTCATCTTGATAAAACCTGATGAAAATTCATATCTTTAATTCATCAGTAGTGCTGATTAGGAGTTTCTTGCAGATATTTTTGAGATGATTTCATTTCAGAGAAATTGGTATGTCTAGTGAATGGAAGGAACCATGAGAACTCACAGCACTTGAAGGCAAAAATAAGGTCAGTATACAACTACATCTTAAGTTTGGGGAATCTTAATAGAATATTTCAGCTTTTTTTTAAAAAAAATCTGGATTTGAATAGGAAAGAGCTATTTTAATCTCAGCAGAAAGCTGAGTTCCTGTCCCAAGTAGCCCCAGCAAGGCCATTAAACCAGAGCTTGCAAACATAGCCACTTACTGCTCCTGCACTGTCCTAACAGAGACAGCACTTCGCTACTTGTCCCTGGTTTTTTTGTTTCTGGCCCTCTACTTTTTAATGTTATTTACTTCCCAGATTTCTTGCCATGTGTTTCTGGGCAATCAGTGTAGTCAGTCACCCTCCTTGCTCTCCCCAGTGCCCCTGTGCAGGATCCAGGCTTCCCAGAAGCCAAGCATGTTGCAGGAAGAGCAGCAGAGATCCTTTATTCGTGTTTCTAATGTGCCAGTTAAAAGATTTAACTTTTAGTTAAATCCAGAAACTGACTAAACCCAGGAAACTGGGAGTTGCTGGTATTGGGGAAAACATCAAGTGCCTTCTAAGAGGTAGAAATTGTAATTTGCTCACACAGCTTCTTAGTATTTTCTGATAATTAAGATGGAAGGCATTTTGCATTTTCCAGAGGCAAACATGGAATCTGAAGACGTAGATAAGAGGTAGATGAGCCACTGGCACTCAGATCTAGTTTAGTGCAGCCAAGAAAAGGAAAAAGTTCAAAAAATTAGTAGATCTGAAATCAAAAGGTTTGTATTTGTCCTAAAAATGGGTAAGAAATCTAAGAGGTCACCAATAGAAGAACTTCCAAAATGCTGCCAGGGATGACACCAGGTCGTAAGAACTTGCTGAACACCTGAATAGGTGGTGTGCTGTCATTTGTGTGGTTCTCCATACAGCATGGGAAACACAGTAATCCTTGCTTTTATAAATCTGACCAGCTCCTGGGGTTGTTGCACTAATTCCAAAGTATCTGGAGCTGCAGCGTTTCCTTTGACACACTCTGAAGTGAAACCAAGACTGCAGACACACTGACACAAACAGCATAAAAACATCTAATACCTTATCAACTGAAAGAGGGGGGTTTTTTAATCACTTAGTTCCTGCTGTCTTTTGTCTGAGGACCATAAATTACTTCTGTGGTAGGAAGAATAATAAGCTGCTTTGACATCCATCATAAGTGAATCACTGAATTGAATGTCTGACTTGCTACCTGGCAGTAAAGACAAGGAAGATTTTAAAGGAGAAAGTAGATGCAATGACTGCTGACTATCCTCCACTTCTATGCTTTCTGCTAAATCACAATTACCTTCTACATGATTGCTTGTGTGTCAAAAATCCCCTTAAAACAATTGTGAAAAATCAAAAAATAGCCTATTAATGGCCAGACTGGGATGGAGCAAAGGTAGAAGAAAGCAATGAAAATTAAAATGGTCAAAGTACATAAATTTTATCCAGTTACAGGACTACTTATGCCAGCTCCTGGCTTAAGGTTTGCATGTGGATAAAAACCCATACACATAAACCTTGCACATAATTAGGGCCATGTTCTAGGGTGAAGCACTCCTTCCCTCTCCCTCATCCATGTATTTAATGACAGTTTATGAAGGTTGTTGGGGATTCAACGAAATGAATAGGACTGTCAGAGAGCATGGGAGGCAAGAGGGCACATGCAGCACAAGGAATAAAAATTCCCTTTGAAGGGACCCAAGGTGCAGGTTGAAAGCAGTGTGAGCTGGCTCCTCATGAAGGCAAACATCTGTGGATATATATAGGAATAGAGACCCACGGCAATTTGAAACAAGCTCTCTTAGACATCTGATAGTCCAGCATCCTACAAGTGCTATATTTGATAACTTTGCTGACTATTTTAAGTTTTTTTTTTTTTTTGCTATTCTTTAGGAGCAGAAATTACTAATTTTTACTAATCTAAATTACTTAGAAACAGTAAAAAGTTTCTTAATCCAGTGCCACCATAAAAGCTCATTTTAAACAACCCCACTGATTTCAGTAGGTGCATGAAGATTTGTTTGCAGTAATCCCTTATTACACAATTCATGGTGTTTAAACACTATATTTTCCTAGCACTTGAAGGGGATACTAAAACCAGACAATCTTCCTTTGTCCTGCTGTAACCATGAATATTATTGTGTCAACCTCCAAGACTCGCCAAAACAAGCCACTCAGAGCTGTGACAGGAACACACTTGACCTGCTCTCATGGCAGAGGTGCTAGTTTGCTGTTGGTGGATAGGTTCCTGAGGAATGCACCATTTCAGCTGCCCCAGGATGAAGGAGAAGATGCCCAAGTTTCACATCACATGACCCATAGATTAATTATGTGGTGTGGGCATCACTGCTTCTCCCACTGCTTTCCATGGCTTGTGCATTACCTGCATCCACTTCTGCTTTTTCACAGCTGCAACGATGCACCATGATGGGAGATCCCTGGAGATCAGATACTCATTCCAGTGACCCACGGGGCACCCAGGATGCTCACCTTGTTGAGGACATCTCGCTGACACCCAAGGTAGAGATGAGGCAGGATTCTAGTTGGGCCAGTGTTGGAAACAGGCAGGCAAGGTTGAGAAATGCAAGTAGGGATGAGTGTGGATTTTCCTTCACAGAGGCCAGGGAAAGAGCTGGAGAACTCAGCAAATCCACCTGTGAGAGGAAGAGCAGGTATTTAGTCTACAAACGTGGTGGTGCCTGTGCCAGTTCTGGGAGAGCAGCATTTAGCATGGGAGATGGGGAGGCACTGGGGGGCAGCAGGAAAGCCTTGGTAGAGAAGCTGTACATGTGCTTTTTCCTTAAGTCAGCTTTGTGGTTCTCCAGACAAAATGGGAAACACAGTAATATTTAATTTTTTGCTCCCTAGAATATAAGAAGAAATACAAATCTTTCTATGGAACCATGTATCAGCAGCCAAGGCCTGGCTATGTATTCCCACCTTGCCTGGAACATTTATTTCTCTCCCTCCGCTTCTCAAAAGTCTTGGATGCTTCTTCACATTCTTAATATGTAGAAATGATCCTTCAGAAAAACAGGCACAGCACCCACCACACCATGAGCAGGCACACCTTTTAGTGTCCACCCCAACATGAGGCTTTCTAGACACTCCCTTCTCCCATATCAGGTTTATACTGAGAGCTCATTAAGAAAAAGTTATGTTTACTCCATTTGGTAAAAGCATTAATATGCATTTAGTAACGCTTACTTTTAAAATCCTACATTACTATATTAAATCCAACAGTACTAATTAAAATCCTGCAGTACTGCTTTGTGTGCTGCTCCACAAATAATGTATTTTATCCAGGATACTGGAAGAAGTTTTATCTTTGAAAACCACATCAAGCCAAGGCTTTTCCATCTTGAGTGGGGGAGGTGAAGCAGAGGGAAAACTTGCAAAGCACAGTGAAAATTCCCAGCTCTTTCCTCCCAGATGAGCAGAGTTTTAACTGAAGGAAGAGTAATTATAACCTGTTCAGAACAGAGACCTTTTTATCATCAAGGAATTGAAGCACTGATGTGCTGAATCTGCCAAATGCTATGTTCACTATGTTCACTATGATTACAGTTTGAAGATGTGAATTAAAATTACTCAGGAATAAGCTAATGTACTGTTTTGCCAGGGCTTGCATTACCATTGCCTGAATTATGCCTATTCTTTAGATTTTAAAATCTGTATCATTAGTAAATGTAGAAACACCAAGGCAATAATGTGTAACAACCCATTTTATCTAATAAAAAAAAGCCAGCAAGCAGATTCTAGAGCAAACATTTTATGAACAGCTATTCCTGCTTAGTCTCCTGCATAAATAAATAAATAAACAAAATAAATAACTTGCCTATTTTGTTAGACAAGCTAAGGCACTGCCCATCAGGAGCACATATCCTGCTTGTTCCATTGAATGAGAGGAAGAGTTTGCAAAACAATTCCCTCACATACTTGCTATATTTTCTTCTGTATGGCCTAATGTTCTCCTTTCTGTTACAGGAAGCATTCCTTGAATTTATAGGCAGTATACACCTCTGAGATTGAATTTAAGCAGTTATTTGAGAGGGTGGTGAAGAAGAGGAAATCAAATATTTGCCTGGGTTTCATTTGCTTATCCTTTATTTGCTGGGAGCATTGTTGGCTGCTTTGTGGATCCTCTCACTGACAAGGCTGGAAATAGAAAAATCCTTACAAAGAAGTGGCGCAAGCAAGGATTTTACATCTGCACTATCTTTGCAAAAGGCTACATGGGAAAAGTTCATCAAAAAAGGTTTCTTCCCAACTACATAGGGATTTGTCTCATTTCTGTGTGAAACCTGTGACAAGAAATTAAACAAGAAGCTAATGTGCAAAACACCTGAGATTTTGGGGAGATGGAACCCGTGCTCTGTCACCATAAGGAGCACTCCTTTATTTCATTTTTATTCCAGGACTCTATCAAGGCAAATTGAAATGATTCAAGATTAGATGCTTCAATACTTCCTCTAAGGCATTCATCCTTTCAAAGTCACGTTTCTTCTTTCCTGCTCATGCTTTCCTAGTAACTTGTTGCTTCAGTACCTTTACAACCTGAATTACACTCACAAAACTCTCAAGTCTCTAAAGTCTGATATTATACTGCCTGCCTTTACATGTGCACCAAGTGAACCCTCCTTTCCTTTGAGAATATTTTAAGCTGGTGTTAATATCTGTACTGGATTGATTTGAGAAGGCACAAACCCAGTGATTTGTTTCAAATATTAAGCTGTCTTCCCTGCCATCCTCTGTGACCAGGTTTTCAAAAGGTTAGTAGCTTTTCAATGAATCTGGCTTTGATTTATGGCACTTCCCCATATGAAAAACCCATTCCAAGTCAGTTTAAAAGCCCACAAGCAAGCAAATCTCAAACCAAGAAAACACACTCACAAATGCATCCTGCCTAAGTACCAATTCCTTTAAGTGACACAAACTATCAGGTATCTGGAACAACAGCATCCACATGTATGATCACTGAGCTCTCATGGCATTATGAGACTCATTTCTGTTCAAAAGAACTGTACTTGTCACTATTGCTTGCACTAACTTACAAAAAAAATATATATTTAAAATACATAGGGAAATGTATTTTAAAAAAGCCTCAGCACCTAAAGAGGTATAGAGAAAAGGGATTTATTTCAAATGTCTCTGTTTTCTGACACAGATGGTGGCTCCCCAGAGCCCCCAAAGCTGAACTTCATGACCAGTCTACATGAAGAGCCTCTTATGAGGAAAGTGTTTTAAGCACTCAGATCACCTGTACACTTCTGCTGTAAATGAAGCAGTTTTCAAAAAATAAACCTTGAACACTTGGAAAATTAATTTAGTCTACAGGTAGGAATGCAGAACAGAAGATTGAGCCTTAAAAGAAAAATGGGACAGGTTTTGTTTCAAATTCCATAATTTGGGGATGACCTTTGCAAGAAGACATTAAATCTCCTTACCTACCTCAGTTGGAACAGGGCCATTGGCAGCACTGTGCAGTTTGTTTTAATTAGAGAAAATATACTTTTCTTCTGGAGCTAGTTCCTAAATAACACCCTTTCTCCCACCACTGCTCCAGCCTCATGTGAATCATAAATCAATTGCAAGAGCATGTTGAAACGGTGGGGGGGAGGAAAGCAAAAATCCACAGATCATTAACAGAGCTACTGGGTTAATAGAGTTTCACTGAATTCTTTGATAAATGTCACTGGGCCTTGGAAATAGATGACTGACAAATAACTCCAAAATAGTCTCTCCTCGATAGCTCTGAACCACATGGGTTTTCTGTATTCTTAGTGGTAAGCTGAGCTGAAACAGCTCTCTTGACACTCAACAGGATGTCTATACAGAACCATGTCAAGGTGCCAAAAGCTCTCTGGTTTTGCAGCCCTTGTGTGTGGCAAACAACCCAACTCCTCCCAGTCCTTACAGCAAAGTGTTTTTTGCTTACAAGCCTCCACATCCATTAGCAGAAATCTGGCAAGATCCAATAAACTACTTGATTGCCCTGTTGCTATGGTTCTGCAAAGTGGTGACTACAGACTTCCCTTTGATCAAGGCTTCCCTAACTACAGCTGGGATCATAAAGGTATGATCTCTAAGGGAATCTTGGTATCAGAAGTGTCAGCTCGCTTCTCAGCCAGCTCAGGAAACAAAACAGGGCCAAACCCAGAACGGATTAAAAAAGTTTCAGCAAAATTCTGCGGTAAAAGTGATTCCTCCTTATAGATTCACTGCATAAGTGCTTATATAAACAGAACTCTCAATTAACTTTGCTAGAAACAGGAAGAGGCAGGGGAAGAATATGAGATCAGGAGGCAGCAAATGATAGAGAAATATTGCTGATTTGGGAAGAGCTTCCTTTCACTGAGGGAATGGAATCCATCCAGATCCTTATGATTGCTTAGTTTAACTACCACTAAACACAAATCATAAATTAATCCAGAGGAATGACTCCTGAGAAGCACAGGCAGTTACAGCAGCTCGTGTCTCTGTGTTCTGTGAAACAGAGCAGGAGCATTCCAGTGCTGCCAGCTGCCCTGCTTCAATCAGGGACAGAGCTCTGCAAATCACTTGGCAGGTTTGCAAATGAAAGATCAGCTAAGCCCAAAGGTCTTGATTTGAACACTTAGTACAAAGTTGTGAAGTTCATATAATTTTTCATTGTTTTTATCCAATGTTTAATAAAACCTTTCTAGTCAAATGACACCATAACAGGACAGGTGGATGGTTCCTACATTCATTCCATGTTACACAGGTTTCTCTTCTTCCTCCTGGTCTTTATATTTCCTTCAATGGAATGTCAAACCATTCAGAGATGTGACCATAATTAGACAAGACAAATTCATAGGGAACATACTAATTAGTGATTTGGCCCAGGGAAGAGCAAAAAGGTTAAACAGAAGCATCAGTTACTAAAAAATCAGTTTTCAAAATGGGATCATCATTCTTCATTCACATCACAGACCACAGATGTTCCCTCATATATCCATCCTATCTCTCAACTTACATATACTTCTAACATATAGGAAAAAAAAATTCAATCAGGAAGCAATCCTAACCTCTCTTTATAGTTGCTCATAACATTACTGTTGAAACAGCCAATTCTATAGTTCCTTTTCTTCCTCAGTGTCTGCAGAGATGTGCACCAGAATTTTTATCCTATATCACCTAGAGAGAGCTGCTCTTGCTAACCAGGCACGTGCATACTGACAGAGCCCATAAAGGAACAGAGATCTGACTGTGCTTCAGAGATAAGGTGGGTTAAGTTGGGGTGTGAAACTGAAGAGCAACAGCTGAAGTGCAACTCTCAGTTTTCTCACAGCTCTGCAAGGAAAGGGAAGGATGAAAATAGGGGACCTTACCATTAGGTGTGGCTTGTTTTTTCTGTGTAACTGTCCAAGTATGGAGACAATTCCTACAAAGGTGAGAGCTCCATGCATTCACAAATGCTAACAGTTAAAAGTGTAGAAACAAGCTAACAGTGCATTTGTGCCATGAGGATTTTGTACTATTTCTTTGTAAATGCAGCCATGAAACCTAACTTGGAATGAAAGAAAGGTGAGAAAATAGGTGTTCACGTCACTTCACATGTTTGCAGTGAGCCAGCTACAGCTTGATGGAGAACCCCAGCAATTGCTTCTGAGCCCCAGAGCCTTGCAGTGTGGCCCAGGCAGAGGGGAGAGGAGATTCAGCTGGAGAAGAGGTGGTAACCAGGATGAAAGTCTCTGGCACCTTCTCCAGCTAATGGAGACCAACTCCGAAGACAAGAGGAGCAGCTTTCTATTTCCAGGCTACATAAACATGTTTTTCATCCAAGTAACTGAGGGGCTGCAGAACCAAGGAATCCCACCTGCCACCAGTGCCCATCTCACAGCAGATCCTTGTGAACTTCCAGCCAGGGCTCCCTGAGCTGCTTGGTCACACCAGCAAACCCATTCCAAGCTCAGCTTTTCAGGGAGAGACACTAATTTGAGGCTCTGCACTGTACCAGTGCTCATTTCATATAGCTCACAAGAACTTCCATTATGTTTTTCATTTAATTACTCCCTTCGTCAAGCCTTATTGAAGCTGACCAAGGAGCTTTTGAAACATCTTTTGTGGGTGACAGCAGAGACACAGGCAACATGGCAACACCTAAGAGCTTGGCTTCCCTAAAATTCCAGGCTAAGAAAAGCCTAGAAAGTGTTTAATACAACATCCCTGCAGCTCCAGTTGGCCCTGCAGCTCCATGTGCCTCACCCAGGAGGTACAGAAAGATCCTGTCTGGTGCTTCTGATGGAGATGTAGGAGACAGTGGATGTGTCCTTTTTTCACATGGAATCTGCTGGAAAAGACCACCGACAAGGCACACTGGTAACAGAGCAAACTTTGGCATTTTTCTGAAGTGCCATTCAAATTAGATACTGCTCCTTTTCCCCTGCTTTGGATTCTGACTGTTCTGAAAAAGCCAAAGGGAGAAATTGGTTTTCTTCAGTGAATTCTTGAAAACAGATTAGAAGCTAATTCTTCCTTTTAGCTTTTAGATCTAATTAGATCTAATTGTCTGCCAGTACATCAGTGTTAATTCAGCATCAAAAAACATTATTTTAAAGCAGGGAGTGGAAAAGGTCTGAGACCCAAGTGATGGGTCAGAAAACCAAAGACTACATACATATGCTAGGACAGCATTGCAAGAAGAAGACTTTGAAGCTTATGGATTTAACAGACAATTTCACCTTTATTAAATCCAGAATTTGCTCTTTCATTAAGGACACTAATTATTCATAATTTTATATAACCACATACTAATAAATATTATATTGCTATCCCTTTTTAAAAAGGAATATTGCTATCCTTTTTTTTCCCCTTTCCCTTTTCATTTAATTTTCCCTTTTAAAGGAAATAAAGAATAAAAAAGCAGAAAAATTTGCAACTACCTCTAAAACATAATATCAGGCCCTATGATTCTAAGTAAGCATCACCAAATACCTGTATTCACCAAAGGTATGCAGTGGAGTAACTCATATTTAGAGCTTTTGGGGCTTTTTTTTCCCTCTTCTAAAGAGCAATTTAGAATTTGTTACTGTAAATACTGTTTAGTGCCAGGCCAGTAAGGTAACATCAGTGAAAACTAGGCTAAAAAAAATAAATCAAACAGCACTATAGCAAAGACAAAATATACAACCCCTGAAGTTTTACGTTTGCTTTGCCTCAGAGGCTCTTCGTGCTCTTTCCCAGTCACGTTCCCCTCGAACATTAACATGTTTATCTAAAAGCTGCAGTATAGATTTTTTCCCTTGCCGTAAGGAAGGAAAGCTGTGAACTTTCTGACTCACAAGTTTTATGAATCTGCAATGTTTCCACTCTGTTTAAACGAGCTGCAGACCTCCACGGGCCATTACAATTCCCGCATTCCAGCTCCGCTCCGCAGGGACCCGTGCCATTTTCCATTACATAAGCTCAGGCTGGAGAGCCCCATGGAGAGAGCTCCCATCCCATCCCTGTCCCCCCTCCTCAGCCATGGGGAGTCCTTCCACAGGATCCAAGGTTTCAGAGTTTGGGAAAGCCAGGGGTGTTTTTATTCTGGTGGCATTCGGAAAGTGACTCCGTTATTCCAGGTGTTTTACAAGCACAGTAGCAAGGGAAGTTCTTTGCCCTGGAGGGTTTCTGCCTTTGGTAAGACAAGGTTAATAGGCAGGTTAAGAAAACAAGGAAGGGGAGATGTGTGAGAATGGGGTCAAGCTTTCCATCCCACCCAAGTGCCATATTCCAAGTGGCAAGGCAAGTACAAAGAGCAGAAGGGACACCCACACTCGCCCTTTCTGCCTTTAAGGGAAAAAAAAAACCCCAAAAATCCTTCACCATCATTTCAGTCAATTAAATTTCACAAGCGTCCAGAGGTATCCAAAACAAAAGCAAACTTAACAAGTTATTCTTGGGTTCGAGAAATGTTATGTGAGCTCTACTCGAGTCAAATTTTGCTCTCTCTCAAAAGTCAGCAAGTGGATGCACATATGAAAGTAATAAACCCTACTCCCATTCTTCAAGTGCTTAAAACAATTATGGCACTAAATGAACACTGAAAATTGCATTTTAAGTACAGAGGGTGGGAGGATATTCACAGAGGCCTGGCTGTAGCCAAGGATACTGGCTTTTCTAAGCTCTCTTAAAAATTGATGGAGAGGGAGACTTTTCAAGGGGGTGGTTCAGATTCTCTCACTCTCGTCCTCCCCACCACCACCGGCTGTGCACCGTAGGTTATGGGACCACTTGGAAGAATACTGCATTCCCTCAGCAAGATTTTTACCTCTCTCAGCTTCCTTATAATGGCATCAACTGGTCAGAATATCAGGAAAGCTGGCACCATTGTGCAGCAATTTCTCCTCCTCCAAATGCTGGCAGGATATTTAACAGCTCATTCTCACTGTACTTATTTAGATTCACTGATAACCTGATTATTTTAATTGATGACACCACCATTTTAAGGTGTGCTGGGGTACTCTGCAAAGACTTCTACTTAGGAAACATTCAGAACATCAGCAAGCCACAACTGAAAGTTGTAAAGCTCCAAATCCAAATATTAAAACGTGTCAGGATGTTTGCCAAGATTTTATCAAACCTTATGCCTGCTTTCAGTCCACACTGAACCACATGGAACCTCCTTACTTGACATAGGGGACTGCAGAAACTGGGAATAAAGCCCTGTCCCACAGCCCTGATCCCTTCAGCACATGGAAATGACCAGCTCTACCTACAAGAGAATATTCTTCAGATTTCCTGCTCCCCTGCCACAAGGAATGCTTCTTCTGGAGATAAAACAGGGGAAAAGCATTGGTCGTTTCTTATCCAGCTTTTCTTTAGGCAAGTAAGACAACACAGTGGTGAATGTACCCTAGAGATACTTCACTAAAGATTTCTTTAAATGGGCTTCCAATTTCAAATATTTCTAAAACAAATGGCAGGATAAAGAAGACTGTAGAAGAGTTCCTGACTTGCTTCCTTCTCCTTGGATCCTCCACGCAAATCCTCCATTTGGTACACACACCTTGCCAGGTAAGGGACAGGTCAGGGGGAAACAAGAAATTGGGAAGTTTCAGCAATAACACACCTTTTGCCACACTCCCTGGGTAATCACTCACTGCTCTGTTTCCAGGACCTTTGTCCAATCTCACTGAACTCACTCTGCCTAGGATGTCCTTCACTGTCCACTGCATATGACCCCAACATTTGTCACTGAATAAAAACCCAATGACTTATTTATTTATTTCTCCTTATTGCTCCTTTGTGCTCTGCAGGAGTTTGTCAGAGAGCTCTAGTGAAGGGGGAATCCACCATCACATTACTACTGATATTTTTCATAGCCAGAAGGGTAACAAGAGATTAGAAGGCAATTCTCCACCAACCATTGTTTAGGGAGGGAGGCATACAGTGTTTCAGGGTTAGGCTATCACAATTTTTAATGACAGTTTGTATATACAGAAAGGTTTTGTTTTGTTTTTTCCTGTTTTTCAGAAAGCCTTTGGTTTAGATAAAGTGCTCTGAACAACAACAACAAAAGTTTTAAAAAATCAACACAAAATAAAAAGCTGTGCTTCACCTTCTTCACAGGAAACATTTGAAAGGTAGCTGTCTTGAAGACATCTGTACTTGCATGAGCAGAACTAAGCCAGATTAAAAGCAGGGGAGAAGTAGTATTTAAGGAAAGTAGAATATGAATGCTTCCATTCACATGGTGGAATAGAATTTAATCAAGACTCTAGATGTTTACTGCCTTAATAATGATCATTCAAGTAAAAATCACTAGTCTCTCCTAACTGTTTCTGCAGAGCAAGCAGGAAAATTGTAACACTATTAAACTAGGAAAAGGACTCCAGTACAAGTAAATCCAATTCGCAACACATGAGAAGGAATCAAGTGACATCCCTGTGTTTAAATCTTACTTAACTCAGAGGAGTAGATGCCATGATGGGAATAGAATTAAGCCCTTGGTGTCCACATTTCATTATTTTGTGCACTGTTAAAAATTCAGAACCAAACAGAATATTTAATCCCTGAAAACATTCCTCACCAGATTATAAATATTTTTATGATGTTACATCAAGATCTTAAACTAATTGGTAAGGGTTCCTTTGAGGTCTTTACAATAGTTACTTCAATGAAAAACAACCTCCAGGGCAGAGCACACCTTTATGCACAATCTAAATAAAAAAACACCTCACTGAGTGCTCAGTAATGGGGGGTTTCAACAAGAACAGAGGCAGGAATTTCAGATATTCATTAATTGCTCCTTATTCTAGCCTAACAAAAAATATTTTCCTACCCCAAAATGTTTACTTAAGGTCGTTATATTAAATAAACCAGATTTAGTGGCATAGGGAAAACTCAAGTCCAAAGGTTTTTCTTTTTACACAGTACATTGACCCCTGCCCTCATTATGGGCCATAAACATTTATGAGAGTTCATCATCAGCTTGCTGAGACAACATATTTTATCTAGTTTCCAACAGCCACATATCAATAAACTCCAAGGAACTTTCTGTAAGACTGAATCTACCCAATTCTCCTTCACCCCCCATCCTATAAGGTTTCTTGTGTGTGCATTGAGTAGCTAGATTTTTAACAGGTGTAAAAAAAGAAGCACATGAAATAAGCACTTAACTGTAATAGATCAGTAATAAATAATTTCCTTATATTTCTCTTTTTTTTCTTATCCTCCTCTTCCACTGGTTTTAAAGTCAGCAGTTGTTTCTGCCTTCATAAATATCCCCATCCTAGCTATGTAAACAAATACAAGAGGAAATTCTCAAACCTGATCTTTGCCATTTGGGACACTAAAATAAAAGTCCTGATTTTTATAAGGAGGATTTTGACTCATTAGATTCCCCAACTAACCCTTACCAGCTGTGTGTGGCTAAGTTCACCTCAGCTCATGTGCACTACCATCTTGCTTGTGGTTTAGATAACATTTTCATCTTGAACAGACCACATGCTGGAGATGAAAGGAAAACAAAACCATTTCTCCCAGCATCATTATGATACATGCAGCTGGTGACTGCCCAGATGATGCACTGGGGAGCTGGGAGCACTCCCTTCATGGTCCTGTCCACTCCTGTGAGAGCCACAGGCAAGTCTGAGAGTGGAGACCACTCTTTTCAGAGGGCCCAGCAGATGAGACAGAGGATCAAAGGCATGTCTCACACAAGTGAGGAACAGTGTAGAGGAAGGGAAGTTCATCATACTTTCCTGTGCTTGACCCCTCCCCAACACCTCCCTGCCATGAGGTCTAATCCTCAGTTTTAAGAGAGCTGTTTCTACCATGGAAACTAAATTGAGGATAGTGTGATTCCTGCCTGGAGCTGTAATCTGCTTCAGGTTATTAAAAAACTCCTCAGGACAGCTGAGCAGAGTTGGGAATTTGAACAATAAAAGCATTTCTGAAGAGATACAAACTGTTTCTAGACTGGCTTTTTTACAAATAACAATTTTCAGTTTAAGAGAGTATTAACCACTTATTTCAGCAGTTTTGCATTAAGCATTTATTGTGCCTACACATCACACAATTCTTGGTGGCTCATATGTAAGAAGAGTTACTTAATCTAATACTGTAGTCCATCACCCACAGGTGTAATTCTTAGAGAGCAAAGAAAATAAAATCACCAACCCCAGCCAAAGGAAAACCCACTTGGCTTACCATAAGTAAAGCTCACATGAGCACCAAATTCACGTCCAAGTGCAGAAATTATTTACTTTTGCTGTAATCACTTTGAAAAGAAGTTGAGAAAGTACCACAACCTCTCACTGTCATCTGAAGTCACTACAGACTGTAGTGAAACCCTGTTGCTAAGAGGAAGCATCTCTCTGGAGTTATTTCCTTTCTCTCCCCACTCTTCAGTGCCTGTGTTTCAGCAGTTCTCAGACACTAGGTGTCTAATGTGCCACAGTGATCTAATGCTTCATTGGATCCTGATCCACTCACTGCAATGGATTTCCTATTTAGAGAGCCATTCCTCTTCTTTCAGCCCTGGATCTACTTCACTCCTCTCCTTGCTCCCTCTTGTGAACACTGTCTACTGCTCCATGACAGAAACAATGACACAAGCACACGCTGAGACCAGCAATTCCTCTATTATAAGGAATTGAATTTCTACAGGTGCTTTGATCTGGATTTAAAATAAAAAAAAAAAACAAACCAACACACAAAAACAAAAAAAGGAGGGTGAAGGAAAAGACCTAAATAAAGTGCTACCACTTAAGGAGCTGAAGCTTCAAATGTCACACAGACTAATCTCTGTAACTCTGGGAGATAATTTCCTTTGTTCTTATTTTAGTAATTATCAATTCAGTAAGGAAGAGATTTTCTTCCTACCATGTACAATACTTAAAAAAACAGGGAAGCCCATTTCTTTTACTGTTTTTTGACCCTAAAGTAGAAGACATATGAATCTAAAAAACCTCAGCATTACTCCATTTACATTTACACAGAGTAATGGCATAATATATCCCCTGTAAGGTGCAATTTCTAAGCACTGCATGTATTATGAGTGTCACTATATGCAAAAAGAACTACATAACTGAAGTTTATACCAGCACTTGCAAAACTGTACAGGTCTGCTGTATCAACAGCATTTTCTTTCTTCTCTTTATTCAAGTGTTTCAGAGGTTTCTTTTGGTACATGTCACCTGAAAGGACATGTTTCTTTTGTTACATCTTACCTGAAAGCAGATACACAGAGCTGAAATTCTTCTCCAGTTTGCCCAGGAGCACAGTAAGAAAGCAGTCAGATGAGAGAGAGGTCACATCTTTAGAGCTTTGGTCATACACCACCACTTCCTGCTTGCAATCAATTTCAATCTGAAACACAAGGAACTCAGAGTAAAACAGGAAGGAGGATGATGATTAAAAGCACCACATTATCACCTCCATCAGGGTTCCCACATATGTCCCACTTATTTATATAAGCAGTTCAGATATATAGATTTCTTATGCACCTGTTCACTGAACAGTTTTTATTTTATACTCCATAAGCCTCTCAGATTTAATTCCCTGGAGAGTTTGTAAATGGATTATTTGCTGCAAGATGAAGCCAAGTGAATTGCTCTACCTTCAGCTAGGCTGGTGGATTTGTTTAAAAGCTGAGCCTTTTAGAAGGTGGCCCTGCCTGACTTTCTGCTTCTGGGGGTTTTGTACATAAGCAATAAAGAGACCTTAAACTGCCTCTAAGCCACACACATTTTGGTTACCTGTACAACTTTATACATAAAATACACTTTAGATAATAAAAATAAAAAGCTTCATTTTTTATATCACAAAGCAAGAACATCGTAGATTATTTTTGTACCCAAAACATGTGAAACAAATATCAATGGATTAAAAACACCCAATACCCCCTCCACACATACACAGAGATACACACTTATTTTAAACAGCATAGCTGTTTTCTTTTCACTGATAACACTATTTAGAGAAAATCACACCCCTCCTCCCAAATAAACAAACCACAAAACAAACACCAAAATTCATCAAATTTCTCCCATGAAAAGCCCTTTAAACACTAGAAGCCAGAACTGACAGGGAGGTAATTTCTTTGCAAACCAGATGAACACTTGCTAAGCAAGCCTCACCACCACAGACCCCCAAGAATCCTTCAAAGTTTAGGAGAGAATGTTTCCTGCCTTAATTACACACATTTGAGAGACTGTGTTTGCAAGACACACAAGAACCCTGAGAATATTCTTTCCGAGTAATTTCTAAATCCCTCCCCTTAACTCTGTCTGATTCTACAAAGAATCCCAATGATAAACTCCGTACTAACCAATACCCTCTTTGGTCAGGTAACATCTCAACTAAACTCAGTCCTTTAATCTTGCTGGGTCTTGGTTATTTTTTATTTAATGAAATACCCAAGGAAAAATTATTACAAGTTGCTTTCCAGCCACTCCTTTAAACAAATACAAGGAACAAGAGGAAAATGACCCCTACCTTGTGTTTTGCTGAATGCTGAATGAGCTCTGTGATCAAAACTTTGTCCTGCTGCAGCCTGCGCTTCATGAGCTTGGAGCAGTTGATGTTGATGGCATCCAGGATGTGGGAGGTGTTGTATTCCACAAAGGGACGGCTATCAATCAGCAGCAACTTCTCTGTCCCTCTCTCCAGCAAAGCCACCAACTTCTCAGCGACTATGAGTTGGGTTCTGATCATCTCATCGGCCATGACAACAACAAGGCCTCTTTCCCCACCTCCCTCTAATTTACTGCGATGATGTAATGGCTGTGTACTCAAAGGCTTAGCCACACCATTGTACTAGAAGTGTATGAGGTCATGCTGGTAGTGACTGGCAAAAGAAAAGTTAATTCCATTTTCAGAAAGAGCTCTTGGACTGAATGTCTCCTCCTGCTTCCAGTTGATGTACAAAGGGTTGGCTCCACAAAGCAGCCCCTCACGTCTGATTCATGGGGAGATGACTACGGAGTAGCCATTTCACAATTCACACAAAAGATGCTTTCTGGCTGCTGCTGCATTACATCATTCTTTACCTTTGCTCCCACCCATTAGCTTTACACCAGACTGAGGGCCTGTAAGAAGGGGAAGAGGAAAAAAACCAAAAAACACAAACCAGATGAGGCCATGAAACTTCGCAGAACAAAACATTCAGCTCTGAGTCTTAGCTGTACAGTGGGCCACACCATGTAATAAACACATTCCTGAGGAGTTCTCCTCTCTGCTCGATGTGCCAAACACCTAGAGAGAGCATTGGCAACTACAGGCTCTGAATCCATTCCAACGATCTTGCCTGGACAATTATCTTGTATTTCAGGCAACATACCCTGCCTTAATTGCAGACTTCTGTTGCCACTAGCTCTGCCTCTTCACAAGACTTTGTTAGAACATAATTAAGAGATACTGCCCTAAATCATGGTATTACTTTCAATAGTAAAACTATTTAAATGCATTTCAACACTGCACCACTTAGTAAGAAGTAAAATTCGTTTTTAAAGCACTTCAACATTTTAAACATTAAACATTTTTAAAGTTTAACGACTTGGAAAATATTTCACAAAAGAGCGCTGCAAGTTGGGGAACTGAAACTACACCAAAGAAAGGACCAAACTTACATCCATCTCTCTGAAGGAAATGCTTGAATAGAAACCCGGACAAGATGCCACATCAGGACACAAGCATTTTATTTGAATTAATCACCAGAGATGGACAAGGTCTCACACTACTGGAAGGTAAGGCAGCGAGCACTCTTCTGCTCTTCCTGGAGCGGTGTGATGCTTATGTGAGGTGTGTAACCCCCAGCACTCATGCTAAATAATCTCTGAAACAATTTCTATACTTCTCTAAAACTGGATCCTGACAGCATCTGAACAACATCAGCTGAAAGAGCTGCAGCAGCAGAGCAGTAAAACCCTGACACCTTTAGCCCCCTCTTTGTACCACTGCTCCACAGTTGCCCTTAGGCTCCTCAGAGTCTCCCAAAACATGCTGGTGTTGATGCACAAGTCGTCCTAGGAACACTCCTCAGAAAGGAGCCACCATGGGGCTGGGTCCTTCAGGGATTTACCTCACATTTCAACTTAGATTTTATAGTGTTCACTTGCTGCTCCCATTTGAAATGTTTGTTTGTTTTTTACCTTAATTGCAAGAGAAGTAATGAATTCAAACTATTGATAGATTTATATTAAAAGTCCTGTTATATCAACAGGCCAGTTGCATTTAGCAGTGGGAAATCCCAGGTCCAAAGACGTTTTACTCTTTAAATATACTGTACAAATCTACATTTACACAATCTTAAGCAAAATAAATTCTGCAAAAAGTACAAACTTAACAACCCAAAAGAGGAAACTGGAAGTTGTTTCATGAATTTCATGCGGCAATACAAGAAAAACACCACCTTCCATGTAGACAGACATTAGGTTAACAAAATGTGATTTTCCATTTGTCCTGATTTAGTGCTATTGTGACAGTGCTGTTCAGCTTGCCCAGATAAATGGAAGGACACAGCAGTGAAGTGCATATTAGTGCTCTAAACTACAGTAAAAAACCTGGAAAATATACTATACCAGCTTTTCATTAAATGTTTTAAAGAACCCGGTTGGCAGGTATGCTCCCTGTCAAAGAGGAGTCATTATACACTAGTGTCAGGAAGGTACAAAAGACAATTGATTATCAAAATGACATTTTGCAAGGGGGGAAAGGAAGAAATCTTGATAGTTATGTCAATTTCACACCCCCTCCCCTGCCCCGGAAAATAGTATGCTGCAATTTTTAACATGTCTCTTAATATGCCCTGTCACAAATTTTGATTCTCTTTTATTCACATCAAAGGTTGCCAGATACCAAATCCACTGAATTCAATGAAAACTTTTCCACTGGCTCCAGTGGGAATTGTCTCCAGCTTCTTTGTAAGCTAGACAGTTTGTTCGTGAGCTAGACAGTTTGTTTTGATGGATAAATTGCTGACTTAAAGTCCAAGTAATAACAGGAAAACAAAGCAGCTGAGAAAGTTCAGAACTCTAAAACGGATGCTGTTAGAAATACTTAATCTTTAATTTGCAACTTTCAGTTTGGGTATGCTTCTTATCTTCTAAAAGCTTACTGTTTGCTGTTTCAGCCTTCACTTTCATATAACAGAAGTCTGTTTCAGAAGACTCTTGTGAAGAACTCAAACCAGTCATATCTGGTGACAGGGTAAAGAGCATGTAAAGAACATACAGTAAGTGGGCTTCAGTCAAGAATCCTTTTAAATAGCCCTATTACCTTAACATACCAAGTACCTTGAAAGGCCTTGAAAGCTCATGGCTTGAAAGCAGTAAACTCAACAGTAATGTCACCTCGAGTTATTGCAATTGAAGTCCTGTTTTGACAGGAACATCTCAATGGTGCAGGGGAGAAACAGCATTTTTATGAAGTACATGTTTTTCTTTTAATTCTCTCTGTTTCTAGAACTATCAGAGTTTGGGACTCTTCCCTGGGACCTATCAAAATAAGAACTGGCAGTCTCTAGCTTTAGGTAAACACTTGAGCACTCATCCCCTTCCTCATGAGTGCTCTTATCATTCAGCTTCTATGAGGTGCTAAAACATCTGTTTAATTTTTAATGCATTTGTAAAAAGATAAAATTAAATTTCTTGACTGTTCTCTTTCTACTTGTGACTTAGATCTCAATGGCATTATAGTGTCTCATAAAATGATGTCATATAATACATTGCCCCAAACAGGTCATTATGCTGATGGCCTTAAAGCTAGGAAGCCACCCTCATCACAGGGTGCTCCATGCTGAAATCAGGATTATGAAAAGTGATCTGTAATCAAGCCATGGGAATCCCCCACAGAGTCAGTCATGCATCCACTGGGAACACTGCATGGCTGCTTCCTCCTTCTGGAGGGACTGCAACACTGGCACTTTTAAACAAGAAAATTTAACATTTAACTCACTATGGAATGAAAAATATCTGTTCCACACTTGCCCAGTACCTTTACAGCTTTTCCTTATTGTTTAAAGAACCAAACCAACAAACCTCCTACTATCCACACAAACAACAGTGGATTGCTAATGTTTACAAGTATGGTTAATGCTGCCACAGAACTGCAGGATCTCTTGCCTCAGGGATTCCTGTCCCCATCCCAACTGGCTCAGATGCAGTGAAATAAGCAAGTGCCATATTTTCAGTTATGTGGTTGTGTTTGGTTTTCCAGTCACAATAACTCACATTTTGTATTCACTCCTAATTTCTACTGCTATCACTTTGACTCCAAGCAATTCCTTTCCATCACAACAGGATGACTGTTGGAGTTCTCAGGTGTTGGCTCATACAGAGTCACAGAATTATTTAGGTTGGAAAAGACCTCCAAGATCATTGAGTCCCAATTGTTAAAGTAACATTGCCAAGTCCACCACTAAACCATGTCCCTAAGCTCCACATCTACACATCTTTCAAATACTTCCGGGGATGAGAGGCACATGTGTTAGGAATATATATTAAAAACTCACAGAACAAGAGTCTTTAAATCTACCCCAGGTAAGGAACTAGCAAAGGGCTTCTCGAAGCCTTGCTACAATTTCTGAAAGACTTCTGCCTCATGTAAGAAGATAACCTTGAAGTTGAACCTTGCTGTCATAAATGTGTGGCGACGTCACTAATGCCTGCTTTGTCAGGAGCCTGCAGCAGTGCTCCCACACACGTCATGCAAAACACCAACAAAATCACTTTACAGCCCCTGAACAAGGTCCTCAAGGGCAGCCTTTATGAATTCACAGACAAACACACGTACGTATGAGAAAAACATTATCATCCCCTAGAGTCCTTTTCATGGTTCTTAGAGTGGGCACCATTGTGAAAGAAAAATCGAAAAGCTGCATTAAAATGCACATGTAGAACATCCCAAACTGCAGGACACAAGCTACTGCTGGCTGTTACAAAAGGGGTGTTTGGCTTCTGTGTTACTGGGAGTGGCCAATACCATCAGCACCAGTCCCTATTACCACAGCCACACATGGTACTGGACAAGCAAGCCTACACAAATGAGAGAGGAGCTCCAGATCCAGGGACCACAGGGTGAATTCCTACCCCTGCAAGAACCTTTTCCTCTCTGCCAACACCTATGACAGGCACATCATTCCCTCACCAGCCTCAAAAGGATGGAAATTAATTGTGTTCTGGCTGGTTCCTTTTCCCAGAACTATGAGAGACTAAGTGACAGCTGGGAGAGGTCCAACCCTTGCTCAAGATGCTACTCAATAGCCAGAAACACACAGTGCCTATGGAGCACAAAGGAAATTAAATTTTTAATTAAAAGTGAGGAATGGCTGTTCTTCTGAAGCAGTAAATTCCAGAGATCAACAACTGTATAATACAGTCTGGGGAAAAAAACATTAGCTGAAGTTAGAGAAGCGTATGTATCACCTGCCATTGTGCAGAACACACAGGAGTGAGATAACAAATGCTTGTCAGTTCAAAGAGCTCTGTTAACAAGGGCTCATGTCATTCCCTCAGCTCAGGGGAATGAGGGCATCTTGGGCTTTCTGGATGATTCAAATAAGTGTCACTATCTCATAAACACATCATTTCCTCATGCTTCCTGGCAGGGAGGGTGAAGAACAGACACTTTCCTCCACCCTCTGAGCACGTTCCACTTTGGTGCAAGACGGGACAGCAGCACAGAAAGTCACTTAAATAGAAACACATAGATTTTTTTTTTTAATGTCACTCATGTACCATGTTCATAAAAAAGAAGCAGTTTAAAAAATTTCACCCTGTTTTCCTTTGCTTATCTATGGGTGCTCCCTCTTCTACTTTTAACATATTTGTACTTTGATCTATATATGCAGGCCAAAGGCATAATGTTAATTTTTTCTTCCTTGTAGAAACATCAGCCACATGCATTTTAGATTACACACTGTACAACCATGAGAAAGGCAAGTATAATGCACTGGAAAAAAAAAAAACAGGTGAAGGTGGATTTTCTGTTCAGTACTCTCTTGTCCTTCATCCTGCTTGACTAATTACTCAACTTTGATTACTAGTTCTAAAGAGAAGTCTCCCTGCTTCGTTTTGCTCACCAATCTGAAAACAGACACAGAGAGTCAGAAAGGAAATCAACCTCTCACAAATACGCTGCATAAAAAACCATCTAGTTGAGATCTTCAAGCTCACTCTATATCTACACCTACTGCTCAGCAGCATTTTTACCACTGGCACTCTGAGACAGCTGGGCTAAGCAAGAGGAATGGACCTTCCATTTAGCAAACAGATATTTCCTGTCATACAAATGATCATATTTGAAATAATATATTATTTCAAAATAAAACCAAAAAGCACACCAAACCACTATGTTTTCCTGACCTACTCAGCACAGCTCTCAAACATCTGCAATGTTCTTGCAAATATCATCCGTGCACCAGCACCATCTCTAAGCAATAAGCCAGGTTTACCATCACCTGCTTTTACCAAGAAGCCAATCTCTTTGACATTCCCAGGGAAACAATAAACATTTATTAAGTGTGACCACAGGGAAACCTGACTGGCAGAACGTGGCCTCATGGGAAGCATTAGAACATGCTGTTGATACATTACATCACTCTATTCAAAAGAGACCCAGACTTAATCTGGGGACTCCCTCTTCACCCATAGGAGCAAGAAGCTCTTTCCATTTCAAAATACTTTTTCACTGCAGGTTCACAGCATATAGGTCTGTGGCAACCAGAATGAAAGATTACTCAATCCACTTCAAATATGTTCTATGATACGTTACATTTTTAGGTGCCTGTTGCCTGGGTCACTAGACAACCAGGAAAAGTGTCAATGGAGTTTTAACATATGATTCTCCCTCTATGACCTCCAAGTCAAAGCAACTAAAAATTCTGGAGTATGATTTTTTTATGAATTCATTATTATTTCATGTCAAAAGCTGTTACTTACCTACATTTAAGTCACAATTTACATGGACTGAACAGGACAGAAGGTGGTCCACATACAAAGGCCAGCAGAAGGAATTACCTAAACATAGGAAAATAATAATATTAATAATAATAGTAACAAAATCCTTATTACAAGATTTAAAAACACACACACAAAAAAAGAACCAAACACCTCCAAACCAGGAAATGGATTTTACACTTTCAGTGCATTCATTTGCTGTACCACTCCCCCAAAACACATGAAAACCTAGGTGAGAAGTTATTTATGAAAGCTGACATTCATTTACATAGAATGGGTCCAAAATAGAAAGTTACACTACATTGATTTTCTAAAAGAAAAGAGAAAAAAAACACCACAGCTAATCTCTCTACTGTCTTTAAATTTAAAAAAAAAACCCAAAACAAAACAAACCAACAACAACAAAAAAACCACCAAACAGTTGGAGGTGCTTTAAAAATCCCCAAGAAACAAAAAACCAACCAGTGACAGCTTTCCAAACTCTCTGACACATCTCACTGCTATAAAACCAATGTATAAACTCAGCATTAACAGGTGATGCTTTTGCATGGAATTAAACAAATTCACAACCTCTTGATCAGTACCTATTAATGTGAAATATTGCCACAAGTAAGTGTGATTACAGCTGTATTTTGCCTGGACAGAGACCAATGAAACAGGACATTTGTGTAATTAAGCCAACCTCTCCACACTAAAAAAACCAGCACTGACTGGAGACTGGTAACACTAGTGTCACCAATAATTACACACAGTCATACCCATACAACTTCTACCCAAAGCACCTGCTGTCCCAACAGGAACAAATTAAATTACAACTTTTACACAAAGAAGCAAAAATAAACACATCAGCATCAGTTCCAAACTGTTTCCTGGGCAGCTAAACCCAAGATTCAAATCATGGCTGCCAAGAGATGACAGCTTCCCTTAATCTCTGTGATAGAAACCATGACAATAAATTACTGTCAAGCAGTGCCTTGCTGTGAGATCCAGGAGTGGCTCTGAAGCACAGAGTAAAGGATATGACAAGTGAGAAGAGCCACCCCAGCAAAGGGCTGGGCATGTTATGGTGAACAGCCTGAAATCCCACAGCATCCCACAAGGAAAAGGACTACAAAGATCAATCACCTCTCTGTCTTTGGGCAAATGGCAGCAGCAGAACATGGGGTGAGAACCCTTCAGACAGATACTGAGGTTACAATCCAGAGCAGGCTTTGCACACTAGGCTCATCTCTTGACTGGGACCCTGGAAGAACCCAAGCTGGAGATCCTCTCTCCCCATCATCAGTATGTGGGCATGTGCACACGAGAGCATCAGGGCAGAGAGCTGGATGAGAAGATCTGCTGAAGTCTGGGCTGGGTCCTTTTCCCCCCTCCCCTCTGCCTGCTCCAGATTCTCATTCCTTTCTGAGCCTCAGGAAGAGGCTCTGCAGACCTCACTTGCTCCTTCCAATAATCCAGTGGCAAAAGCCTGGCAGAAGGCAGTAGAGAAAAAGAGAAAACTCATTCTACTCATCATACTTGTTGCTATCCCCTTTTCTAACCTCATCCCAGAAATTAACACTAACGTAATGTTCAGCCTGATTAGGCTCTGCCTAGAGACAGAGCCCTATGATCTGAGACCACCTTGTTACAGCCCAAGGAAACAAAAGCATCTCCCCTTTTGTTCCTTAGTGCCTCATTGTGCAGCTCCTGAAATCCCTCTGAAAGCTGTCAGGTAGTCTTCACATTCACCAGTACTTGCCCCTCTGTGCCATCCATGCCATGCCATGACTCCTGCCAGCCACATCTCTCTGATGTTCTTACAAATAAACTGGCTCTCACCTCAGGACACTATATTCTGTTTTCCTCACTTTAATAAATACACGTAAATCAAGTGTTTAAAACAGCCCCCAAGAGCCCTCATTTTACCACAGGGAATGATTAATTTTGCTGAAGAGCAGATGAGGAACATAACACATACTCAATTTCAACACAGTTTACTAGAAGAAGGTGTCACATTTTAAGAACAAGATCCACTCATGATTGAAGACCGAGCTGCTGCAACTTCAGCCATAATCATTAAGCACATTTGGAAATTCCCTGGCAAAGCTGTTTAAGAAACAGACATTTCCTGTAATTTTCAGAAACATTTTATATCCCCTCCTCCTTTTTAGTCTTGGTGGTAAAGAGGGGAAGAGAGAGGATACCATATTACCATTAAGTGAAATATGAATGAGCCACCCAAGTTTCAAGTGGAAACTTCAGCTATTTGTGCTTAGGAGAAAGTTTCAAAAATGTATTTCATCGTTGAGGCCAGGATTTTTCTGCTGACTTTAGAAAAAGAAATATACATCCTTTCAATTAGGGTGAGTTACAGAAGGATATAAACTTGTCTTTATACTTACTTCTGGCAAATAAGTCCTCCAGGCCTTATTTAAATACCTTTTTCTATTTTCCAGAATTAAAAATTGAAGCCTTTTTTCCTCCTCTCTTGCTCAGGGCCTTCCCTAAACAAACCAAACCAGTGGGGTCATGCAGAGCATTCCTCCCACAGCAGAGAGTGAGGAGATTCCAGCAAGAGAGAAGCCAGGGAGAGATGGAATAGTCAAATGTGACAGCATCCCTCTAAGGACCTCACCACCTTCCTCTTTTTCTTAAAAATCAGATCTTGTATGAAGTATCTGGTATAAAACTTTTAAAGTTTACAGTAAATTAGAAAATTATTTCACGTATCTATGTAATCCAAGTCAGAAGAGATTCCAGTCCAAAGCCACAGCATGTAACACATGAATTCACAAACCAAATGAAACTGAAGGACAGTTGCCTATCTCCACAAAACACATCACGAGCACTACTTTGGCCCTGTACACCAAATGGCAAAGATTGACCATGTAATTGTGACCAATTGTCCACACCTGGCACCCTCTACCAGCAACTGTACTGTAGCTTTCAAAGGCACAAAGACAACAAAGCAACACAATGAAAAACTTAAGGTGTTAAACTAAGTCATAAATCCTCAAGCTGTTGCAATTCCAGCATATCTTTGCTATTTGTGTGACACAGGTACTTTACAGCAGCATCTTTCATGACACCAAGGTTTGCATTTCCTACACATTCTGCATGGCCTGTTCTGCAGCTCTGAATTGCCAGATCTGCAGCTCTGCAGACCAAGACTAAAGGTGACTTCTGTATTTTACATGGTCATCTTTTAGCTGAGAAACAGATCAAGAGGAGGAATGCTCCGAAGACTAGTGCTAAATAAACATCAAGCACAGCTGTTGTAATAGTCCATGCTACTTCTTTAAAAGGCTTGCCATGAAACAGGGTAAGATGGGACCTCAGAGTCTTCAACTAGTGGAAAACTTTTAGATATAAGGCATTCTGCCTAATAAGAACCTTTGAGGGGGAGACATCCAAATAATATGGCCCTGCAAATAAGGAGCCAAAAACTATATCTAAAAAAAGGCCAACTCTGATCTGCTTTGTGGCCACTGTATGATAAAAACAGAAAGCTGAAACTATCGAACAAGGACTAGGATGGATTAAAGACAGAGGATAACGATGGTAATTCTATTAGGGAAATTAATCAGAATAGCTTCTGGGCAAGGCAGGGATGAATTTCTTGCAGCAGACTTTTTATTGACTCTTCTCTTAAATTAAACTGAATGACTAAAATGAGTCAATCTCCTTTAAGAACAAAGACTTGCAAACTGCTTGCGTGGTACGGTAAAACGTGGGTTAAAATGTTCTGGTCTTTCACCCATTTGAGGAAATGACACCAGTTCTCCCGGAAGGCAACATGCACATTCAACCCCTTCACATCAGGGCATGAGAAAGTTTGGAAGGAATTTTTTTTTTTTTTAAACTGTCAACATTAATACTTTGTTTCTTCCTGCTTGTGTTTGAAAATACAGCGCTGTGCTATGCTGCATACATGTCCTGTCAGCTGTACAGGGCAATATCTAGAAGCTCAAAAAAAAAACCTAATAAAAGTGTTAATTAAGTCTGTTGTCAAACTCATTTCGAAAGCCCTCAGCATGCTCTAAACAAAATTAATATTGCCACCAGTGTATGTTATATAGTGATAAAAGCATCCAGAAGCATCTTCAGGAGGGAGGCTGGGCCAAATAAAACATTGACATTACACATATGTAATCTCAGTGCTACTTATTACAGAAGTTAAATTTAATTGGGTTTCTCCTTAAATGACATTTACATGGCAAGGAAACAGAATAGGTGGCAGAAAACAGCAAGTCCACAAACATGGTACAGCCCAGCCATCTTGGAGTGAGAGTAGAAAAGAACACTTTGAGGAATATGCTGTACAGCAATGGCAGAAGTAAATCAAGTTGTTATACATTCCCAGAAATTAAACAGTTGCAGTAATCCTGCTAAGAGGCCTCCTGTTCTGGGCTGTTCAGAGTAGTGAGTGGTTCAGGCTATGATATGGAGTGACAGCTGACTTGCAAATGAGGCACAGAAAAATTAACAAACCCCTAGATCCAGATGATTGTGACCCAAATCTCTCTCACCATGGTGTAAGACTACTG
Source organism: Hylia prasina (assembly GCA_013397195.1). Lineage (NCBI taxonomy): Eukaryota > Metazoa > Chordata > Aves > Passeriformes > Sylviidae > Hylia > Hylia prasina. Next base: position 100,188 of record VYXD01015339.1, read on the forward strand.
ACAGTTCACACTCTGGGAACAGAACATGTTTTCATACCTAATTTGTAGACACAAAGGTAGTTATGATGGCTTTCTTATTAAAATTGCTTCCAAATATTAATTCAATTGACAAGATGGTACCCACAGGGCCTCAGTCAGAAACAGAAGCAAGAGTCATGGTACCTCACTGAGCTATGATCCCAGTCATGTGCTCTGGTGTGTCTTTCCTGAAGGATCCCAAATGTTTCTTTGAATTTGAATCATGTTGTACCAGACCTGCAGCAGTGCCAAAGCCACATTTCTAACATGGTAACCACATGGCTGAAGAGAGAAGCCACATACATCTGTACAATGGGAGAAGGAGGGCAGAGGATGACTTCTGTTCCCCAGATGTACCTCTTGCATCACTACAAACTTTACCACTGGAGTAGAATCATGGAGTCACAGAATGGTTTGGGTTGAAGGGACTTTAAAAACCATTTCATTTCAACCCTCTGCCATGGGCAGGGACCTTCTACTATCCCAGGTTGCTCCAAGCCCCGTGCAACCTGATCTTGGACATTTCCAGAGATGGGGTAGTCAGAGCTCCTCTGGGCAACCAGTGCCAGGGCCTCACCACCCTCACATGGAAGAACTTCTTCCTAATACCTAAACACACCCTGCCCTCTGTCAGTTTGAAGCCATTCCCCCTTGTCCTATCACTCCAGCCCTTCTAACATCTCTTGTAGGTTCCCTTCAGATGCTCCTGCCTGACGTAGAGGATGAGAAGTGACCTAACCACAAAATACAGCAATCCCCCTTAAGAACAACTGACAAAATGCGACCGCCATTTTATGTAGTGGGCAAGAACCAAAAGGGATCAGGATTTCTTTTAATTTTGAAGGGGAAAATGCACAATACCAAACCAGGGGAGTAAATTACTTCGTTATTATCTGATAGGCATCTTACTCAAGGACCAGGGTCAACAAGAAATGTTTTATAGCAACCTCTCTCGGTTTATAACAGAATTTTGTATATCAAAGAGAAACAAAATATACTCCCTTAAAATACACCAGTATTATCCCGTTTGATGTGTGCTTATATGTATGCACAGCTCTGTACAAATCTATAAATAAAATATTACATTTCTTCAGAATCTGTAGAGGTGTCCTGTTTTACATAGTCCTTTAAAAAGCAACCGGAAAGGCGCTGACTGCTGTCGAAGTAGTCCCAAGCTTGGAGAGCTTAATATATTTCTGCAATAACTGAAGCAATACATCAGCAGAATGGATCAACTTCAGGGCATGCAGAGCCAACAAAAATACTTGGAAAGAAGTTTATCATCTGCAAACTGCAAGATCCTTGTATTGCTTAAGTATTCAGCAATGGTAAGAAGCATCAGTTCCTTGTCAACAATCATGGATACATCAATAAATAAAACTGATTAGTTTCATAATAACTTACTCATTCTACATAAATTCCTGCTGATACCATTGGCACGTGTTCTGGTAATTTTCAGACAGACTTCCAGTCTGCATGTGAGCAGCCAAACAGGAACGAGCTGGGATTTGGTAGCAGTCCTGAGGTTTTTACCTCCAGAAACTGATCCTGAAGGATGAAGGTATATGATGGGTGGTCCTTAATCACTTCCTTTATGTGAAAACTGAGGTCAGAGTAGAAAAAGAGCCAAGGAAGGAAGTCTGCAGCACCCCTCAAACATCCCCCCCACCTTCCCGAACAACTCCTTTAACAGTTCAGAGGGTTAACTTACAGTTTAAATGAAGCAGTCAGAGGCTGGGATAGAAATAAACAGCTTGCACAAGCAAGATACTGTGCTATTAAGTTTTTATAAGTGACTTAAAAATTAGGTCAGTCTAATTTGTGGCTGATACTTTGTTCTTTCACTACTATGAACTCACAATGATGTCAGTCTCATGTTCAAACATGCCACATTTAGCAGCGCACAGGCTTCCTGAGAGACTCTCTCAACCTTCCTTTGTGCAAAAGGCTTCTGCCAGGTTCTTAGCTCATACTTCACTGACTCAGGCATGCCACTCCAGTTTCAAGGCAGTTACACTGGCTTCCTGTCAAATACTGCACAGTTTGGGTTGGTTGGTGTTTTTTTCCTTCCTCTTCTATTTATTTAATTTTCTCTAACGTTACTAACTCAAAGTTTAAGAATATGTGTCCATATTCAGGTTACCATTTTAGACCTCACCTTCCTCACAACATCCAGAAGAAAACCACTTGCTAAAAGGTGTGGGAAACAGGTGTTTTTAACTAGTTCAATAATTTCAATAATTAAAGGGGGCCTACAAGAAAGTCAGGGAAATGCTTTTTACAGGGGCATGTAGTGATAAGAGAGAATGGCTTCAAGCTGAAAGAGAATAGGTTTAGATTAGATATTAAGAAGAAATAGAAATTCTTCCCTGTAAAGGTGATGAGGCCCTGGCACAGGCTGCCCAGAGAAGCTGTGGCTGCTCTACCCCTGGAAGTGTCCAAGGCCAGGTTGGACAAGGAACATTCTCCCAGATAGGCACAATCAGGTTTTTGTGCAAATATCATCTTAAGATGAGGGCACAAAAATTCTTGGGTGAGAGTAAAGGAAAGCCCTCTAGAAATACAATGGTAGGTAATAAACTACAAACCAGGTGACTGTTCAAAAATGGCCATCTGCAGGCTTGTTCTTAACAATCCCAATTCTCACCATTTGACTCAAGTTTGTGCCTGTCACTAAATATCTATACTAAACATTGACTGCAGGGAAGATGCACAAGTTTCCCTCTACAGAGACTTTATATATAAACACTAAGCTGGAGCAGAAGGAAAAGAGGAAAAAGAGTGGCCATTTTTATGCTGCTAAAGCATTTCTCTTGGGGCTGTGGGAGATGTAATGCTAGCCCAGGTTCTCCCCCTCTCTCATTTATGAGGTTGTGTTTCACAACTTATTTAGACATTTTTATTTGTGGACTTTAAAGTATCATGTCAGTATGTTCAAACATGTATTATATATACATGGAAGAATGCTATTGCATGAACCCTTAATGTGCTCAGAAAAGCATCCCACTCTGTCTCAGGAAAAGACACATCATCCCACAGTCATTTCCAGCACCACAGTAAATCCCAGGTACTTTATAAAAGAAAACAGAGACGTGGTCCACAAGAACTGCATATCCAACAGATTCCCACTGTTCCTACTGCATCTGCAAGTGCCCAAGGATACAGGAAAGGCAAGTCTTGCAGAGAGAGGTGATATCTTTTATGAGAGAGGTTAATATGAAGCGATAAGGAGAGGGAGGGCACGAACTCCAGAATGCACAAGCCCTTCCTCACATTCACTGACGTGAAACAGAACCAAACCGTGACACAGAAACAACAGCCAAGGCCTCCAACACATCTCCACATCCAACCTGTCCCTCTTCCCAAACAGGAAAAGAAGTCCAAAGCACATCCCGAAGCATGTAATAAATTATGCAGTGAATCATATTCCTTATGGAAACTGTCTGGCTGAAGTCACACCACTGGAAATATGTGATAAAAGACAGAAAGAAAACTAAAAGATAGCCTCAAAGACAGGACACTCCCCCCACACAAATGTTTGGAGTTAATATCAAGACAAGAAAATCCTGGAGTCATCATGAAGTTACTAGATTTTTGGTAGATTTTTCCCGTAAACAAACTTTTCCCTGGATTATAAAGTTGTTTATTGCTATTAACTGACACTTGACCTAGCTTTATATTCACTGGGTTTTTTTTCAAGATTTAAGTGAAGTTTGTGTTCCTGAAACCTTGCCTGTTTTCTCCAAATAAGTCAGTTGAAACAGAAAAAATTCTTCTTACAAACCCTTCTTGTACCCTGTTTGAATGAAGTTTGTATTTTCTGAAAAATTAAACAAACAAAAATCCACCCAAACTAAACCCCCCACAAAAACACCATAGGAAAATTACTTTCCTGTAAAGTACTTTACAGGTTACTAAAAAGCTTTGACCATTTCCAGATACAATTTAAAACATAGTGCATTAATCAAAATTCTAGAATTAGAAGTTTCATCCTGCAATGCAATGAGGAGACAGTAACTTAGGTCTTTTAAAGTAAAATTGATTTTCTTTTCCTGGAGTTCCAAGCTGACTTAGGTAGCAGTGACAAAGATAGCAGGTGAGATTAAGCACATTAACCTTTATAAAGTCATGACAGAGATAGTTAATATCTTTGTTGCCTGGGGTCATTTTGCTCATTTTTTAAACTTTATTTGAACTGCAAAGAAATCTTAGCTGGAACTGGTTTACCCCCCAGAATGGTGTGAGCAGTTAGGTTCTCCCCAAGAACACCCAGTGGCATAAAAAGATTAACCCTGGTGCTTTGAACCACAGAGTAAAAGGAGCCAATTCCTACCAAGGAACACCAAAAGCAGACTAAGGCTGTGCAGAATAAGGCGAGAAATCTTTTCCAGCAAGGACTTCATCCCTGACTGCAAGTGCCCTCTCTGATAGGATTCTAGCACGGGTCAGAATGCGCAGGAAGAGAGCTGAGCGCACGCACACAAGCGGAGGTCACCAGGAAAGGGGGGAAGGACAAGTGCTCCTCCCACCCTCTTCAGGCTTCTTCCTCTGCAGCCACACCACGGGGCTCAAGTCAGGACAGGAATGCCTGGGGCATGTGCTTCCAAAGGCAAGTGATCCACAGCCTGGGAGATGGGGAAAATCAAGCACAAATCCAAATAATTCTTTAGAACATCTAGGTTCTGATGTAGATTACACTACCTTGGAAGAGGCAAAATAAACAAAACCTATGAATTAGATCTAGAAGAAAATGTATCTAGGCTACCTGTGGCTACAAGGCCTATCCAGGACTAAACATTCTCTTTAAACTTGTTCTCATCATCAGCTTAAAGCACAGTCTTGCCAAGGTTTAGCTTTCTGGCACTCTATTGAAAGCATAACCACGTAAGACCTTACTGAGAACCAACTTTAGGTTTGGCAGGGAGACCACCTGGCATAAAAGGTGTGCTTAAGGCCATATCCATGAATTTTAGTGAAAAAACAAGAGGCTGCAGGTTTTAGGGTTTTTTCTAAATGCTTTTGGCAACTAAATTATTCTGATATTCCATGCATGCTTCAGTGCAGGGACAGCATGGAGGGGAGACTCTTAAATCTAAGACTCATGAGCTACCTCTGAGCCAAACCACCAGTGTGGTGCTCAAGCCAGCCTTGATAAAAAGGAGGGTTTATTTCTGCAAGCTCACCTCATGGCACAGCTACAGAGCTTTCCATACCCAAGATAAACCTTTCCTCCTTGGCAATCCACAATGTAGGGCAGATGGACTAGGCTGAGCATCACCAGCTGCACTGTTCCAGAGTGCCACATCCAGAATGATTTGTTCAGCAATTGCTGCCATTACAGTACCAAACACTGGACAAAGCAGAGATCTCTAAGCTTGTGTTATTACTTCTGCTCAAATACACAAAGAGTGTAAGGAATGGAAAATAAACTTGCCACCAGCACAAACAGGTTGCTGCAGACAGCAAGGGCTGTGTATGGAATTGAGTGAGAAATATGCTGGAATAACTAAAGGAGAGGAAAAATACCCTAGCGCTCCAAGAAGGTGAACCCAGCCACCAGATATTAATCTATAAAATTACAGTATTCCCTAGGAAGTGATACATTATTAACTTTAAACAAAGCATGCACTGCTTGGATGGGAAAAGGGAACTTGGCCATACAGAATTCCCACTCCACCGGTACAAATAGATGGTGCCTGGGCATGAAGATCCAAAGTCCTGCTGGACAGTCTGAATATTGTCCCATACGCTGGACTGCTATGGATTTTTGGTGTGTTTGAGGTAAAATTCAAGCCAACAGTGCCTTTCAGCACAGGTCTGCAGAGTCAGGTATGAGCTAGCCCCAGCGTGATGATTACTCACAGTCTCAGCACAGCGTCCTTGTTCTTACACAGCACAATAGGGACGCTCATTACATGTGCACCTTCCTTGGGGCTGTTCACTCAATCAAGGAGCAATTATTTAACCTCAATCCCATCTCTTTTGCATTCCCATTAAAGAAAATCTTACGCAGAAAGGTAAGAGCTTGGCTGGGAGTCCTTGGCCCAAACATCCTCCTGCCAGTGCTGTACTGCTTGCCAAGCCCTCACTGTTTGTACTTCAGAAGTCTGCAGCAGACAGACTGTGCCAAATCCGAAGAACTTTCTCATTAAAAGAGAAAACTAACAGTAGCAAGTGCTCTCTATGCCTTGCTAATCTTGTCAAACTGTACAGACAACTGCAGGTAGTAGAAGTATTCTTAGGAAGCTTAATGACAACTTTAGAGGCCAAGCAGCTCCTTCAGGTAGACTGGTCTGAAGAAAGCAGCAGGGAAGAAACTGTCTCTTGCTGTACCTTTAGCCCCTCACAAACAAGAAAAGGACTCCCCAGGGAAACTGCCCTACTTCAGATGGCAATTTAAGTAGCACAGCTCTACCCAGGAACATAAGCTTCTCTCTCTGCCTGAGCAATGAAAATACCTTTGCAGCCAGCACCTGAGCTTGTAACCACAGAAAAAGCATGATCCTTCTCTGCATGAGCTACTTAAAAGCATTTGAGCTCTCTCTTCAAAAGGAATAAACAGACAAAGTTCAACAGCTCCAAGAAGAACATCTGAAAAAACACTCACCCTGTCCCAACTCAACAAAGATAGAGATGTGCAGTAAAATAGTAGTGGCCTGCTCCACTACACTTGGCACCTACTACTGTATGTAACACCTACAACTTAAAGCAGTGGCTCCAGACAGGCAATGAATAGTCTAGGTAAGTATCTTTTAAGATGCCTAGCTTGAAAAAATCATAGCCATATCCAAAATTCTTTTGGTGAAGAGCTGACATCAAGTGAAAGATTTATTGACTTAGAACTCACATTTCTTTTTAGGGATAAATGATCACAGAGGACCAGACTAAAAATTTAAATATGGGTGCCTTCTTTTTGTATTTTTAAGGCATGGTCAAATCCTCCTGAGGCCTTTCACAGGCTGTATATCCACTCAGCAAGGCTAAAGCTAATTCCCATGGTACTCCACCCAACCCCTGCTTTTTTCAGACATTCAAATGCATTCAGGTCTATACCCGAGAAAGCTTTTCTAAGGAGCAAGTTCCCTGTCTGAACCCAGCAATTAGATTACCAGCAGTTTCAGACACAGACAAAATTGCAAAATCCACCTCTAGACTACTGATGCCTCAAGCAGGAATGGTGATGCATCCACCATGGCAGAAGCATTTGGAACTTCTCAGAGAGCAGCCTGGAGGTAACAGTGCCATCAAGTTTGCTGAGATACGCATCTTCTGATTGTCTTACAACAATTAAGAAAACCTTAAAGTTAAACAATTATGAAGAAGAGCAACGCTAGGCCACCTTTTGTGATTCACAGGTTTCAACTAAACCATAAAGAACAAGAGATTAAACCTCCTGGAAGGTCTGGTAATTTGTTACCCTATTTATATTGTCATCATGATGAACTGCGATTTGATTTTAATTTTTGAATCCAGAGGAGTTATTTAATCTGCTATAAAACTATATATATAGCTAAATTGTTTGAGGTTGACATCCTCAGTAAGAGATAAATAAATCTGTTGGTATCATATACAAACAGTTCAGTGAACACTCAGCATAACATATTAGCACCTGAAAAGACACAGTCAGATCTGAAAGTTCAATCAGAAGACTTGGCCATTTGTTGTAGCTTTGAGTTTTCTAAGAAAACCAACATTCTGAAAATAAATCTCCATTCAACATATGCCATGTGCACTAAGTTCCCAAGACAACACAGCAACAACAATAGTCAAGGGGATTTATCCTGATAGAGAAGAAACAAGTTTACATGACATGTTTTAAGGACTGTCAGGAACCACCAGGTGTAAACCAATCAACTTGGCAGCTCTGCTCATCTTAGAGTGATGTCTCAAAATGTAGCTCTTAAAGCCTCTACAGCAAATCTAATCACACATTAAGAAAACCAGTTCTGCTTGTAATACAGCCTCAAGAGAAAAAGCAGAAAGACAGGTATTTACACCAGAAGTTACGGAAAAAAAAGTAGGTTTATTTGTTAAAGACCTACTTTACAAGTGTCATCTTGTACACGTCAACTGTTGGCATCATCAACAAAAATAAATTCTTGTTTTTAACAGAAGTAACTGAAAAGACAGGCAACTTGAGATGTCATTACACTTTCTCCTGGATTTTAACCACCACACATTGCAATAAAAGCAGTGACAGAAAGAAAACATGATTAACTGATGGCCAGTCTAGAAAAATGCAGCACTAGGTAGTGGTTTCACCTTCAAATCAAGTCAGTGCATGTTTAAAAAATTTCCAGTACCCTCCTGAAGGAATTCAACTACCTGCTACAGCCAACAGGCTCCCTTTTTTCAGTTTTCTTCTCTTACACCATCTTATGTGATGGATTTCTCCCCACACATCTACATTGAAGTTAGACTTTTCATTTTTCTACTTCATCCTAAGACACTTCAAATCACACAAAGGGATGAGAAATGCTCACCTAGGCACATGATCTCTTCTCTAGTAGCACAGTAGTGTTTCTTTTTGCCTTAACTATGCTGCTCACACCTACACACTGCAGCAAATACAATTTTTCAGACCTGTTCTTTGACCAGCTGCATCTTTATTTTCTTCTTAAGCCATAAAACACGAGACCATCGCCTGTGTCACATTCCCTCCAAACCACTCTTTGCTGAACTGTCCACCAGGACTTTGGCATCAGTACTAAGACTGTTTGTGCTGACCAGTACTGCCTAGGTGAACACTTTGCTTCTGGGACCACCAAACACAGCAGTCCATGGTCTGTTCACTGGCCTCCTGGGTTGTGTAATAAATCTCTTTAATACTGCATGGAAGGGATACACTAAAAAAAGTGTACACTAAGTAAAAATAAGCTGTGTCTTTGGTTTTACATGCCAAAGGAAACAAGATTAGTACTCCACAAAGAAAATAACCAAGTTATTTACCACTTTGGAGTTTTACCAACTATTTGATACAACCAAGCTAAAGCTGGGGATTTTAGGATATTTTCATTACAACTTGTTTTTGAATAATTTGGTCTCAAGGCAGCCCTATTTTGCAGAAAAAAAGATGCAAGCTCCAATATCTTTTCTCTACTTTTGGAGTAAAACTTTTTAAACTTCTTAATCATTCCATTTCACAACAGTGGATTAAAACAAGATGAAGAAAAAAGTATTTTGATAGCAAGGTCCCTGTGTTCAGCGTTCACAACAATTCTGTGGCTGCAGAGATGCCGTGTCATTCCAGACAGAGTGTATCTCAAAATGGAAACCTCCCCAGAAGGAATTCAGAGAATTGTGCTCCCCAAATGAAATGAACACAGCTGACACAGAGACAGAGAGTGCACTCTACTGTAGGCCAGCCTTCCTCATTTCCATTGGTAAAATGGCACTGAAGTCAACTAAAGCTCTCTGTACACAAGGAACCATAAGTTGCCATGAAGGCTGATGAGGAAAAGACTTCTCCTAGAGGAAAATAAGAACAAACCAACTCCCCAGAGAGTCTGTCAGGGGAGGAGGGGAGTAACAACAGGAAGGAGGAAGAAATCACTACGAATCTGGCATCTTTAATTCAGAAAAAATATTAGAGCTCTTGCAATTCCCACAAACTAAACAAGAAATCACACGGTTACTGTGGAAAAGGGGGAAGAGTCCAGCCAATTCTGTTTAGAGAAGGAAGTAAGGGGAATACCATGCCAAGCACAAGAGGAATTTAATTTGATGGAGAATCTACATTTCAATTTAGCCATTGAATCACTGCAGGTCATGCCAAGGGACATTTTTTGTTCCATGTTTGTTCTTTACCTGGCAATAGGAAAATAAGCTTTTCCCCTGCTCCTCACTAGAAGGATCTTACAATACGTTGGAAAGGCATCAGCTCACTGCTGAATGACAGTGCCTGTAACACAACCAGTTCACCACACTCCTGGAAGAGCTCCCACCAAAACCCCTGCCATGCTGCTGTGCTTCAGAAATGGTGGTTAGGACATCGCTGGTCGGTCCAAAAGATCCTCAGTGCAAGAAGGGAAAGGAAATGAAAAGCTGCGTGTTCAGCTCCCAGCTGAGTCTGGAAGTTGTGGAAGGTATACATACCACTTCACAAGGAAAGGGAACAGGAAGCCATGAAAGAAAAGAGTCATTATGTTGAAATGGTAACATTTTCGTGAGGTTACACAGGCCAAATGAGCATATCCCAGAAAAATGTGAATCAAAGCCTTGGTAAAGGAACAGAAAGCAATATAAGTGACAGCAAAAAGGAAAAAAAGAATGAAAAACCAAAACTTTAGAACAAAAAGTATCAGATATAAGAAAAAGCCTAAGAGCTGATGCACAAAAACTGAAGAGTGCAATTAAATTTGATATTAGTAACTGGATAATAATAACTGAGAAAGCAAAAATAGGTTTCTCTCCAAGAGCCTGCCTCGCACAGGGTGCTGACAAAATGTAATTTCAAGATGGATTAAGTCAGGACTGACACAGCAGAAGAAGAGGGAAAAAAATTGATTAACTAAGAGTAAGTCACCATGCTCTCAACATTTATGAGGGGACTAAATATTTAAGGGTTGAGCAGAAAACAGAAATATGTAATGGCCACTAAAGCCAGCTATTCCAGCAGAGGTACAAAGTGTTTGTAGAACATGCCATACATGACAGAAAAGAAGAGAAAGACAGAAAGATTGCTGAACTTCAGTACCAGAACAAGGTAGTTAAATGTAGCAACATAGAGTCTCTGGCAGACCTTGTGACAGGCATAAAGGAGAATATGGCAAGAAATAAGGGAGGACACAGAACCACCCTTCTCTCCCAGACCCAAACCCACCATTAAATTTGCTCTTGTGTCTTTGAGCATGTCAATTCCATTGCTTGCAGGGACTTTATGTAGACTTTCTAGAAAGCCCACTTTGAAGTCTATAGCAAAAAGTTTTTTTAAAAATCCAAATTTTAAGATAAATGTAATATTTACAACCATATGCATCCATTCCATACCCGAGAAGATGGGAAAAAGCCCTCAGAGGAGTAGTAGACATAAAAAAAAAAAAATTGATGTGTCTGTTGATAGTAACAACATTGGATGAAGGCACTGGGAATTAGCCACTTTAGATTTGCACCTGGCTGAAGGGCAGAGCCATGCTGACATGACAGACAGGCTACTTCAGTTGACTGGTTTGCACAAACCCACATGCAAATTTGAAACAAGTCAGCAAAATGCAGTCTTCATGATCTGGCAGGAGGAAAAAAAAGTCTCTTCCCTAAATGACAAAATGCTCTTCCCTTCAGCTGACAAAATGTCACCAGTAACATGACTAGTCCCAGCGTGCTGTAGGGATGGCAGGTTCACCAGTAGGATGTTCTGGATTCCCATCTGCACAAGACAAGATCTCCTGCAACACCATCTCTTCCAATGTGGATGCCATCCCATTACAGCAATGCCATACAGCACCAGGAGCTCTGCAGAGCTCCAGCTGAACCTGCAGGACCCTTTCACTCCAGGCAGGACTCCAAGAGTAAATGCACATCTACTTAGAGTAAATGTAAGCAACACTCAAAACCCCCAAATGATTGAGATTGAAACTATATAAAAATACAGCATTAGGATTAAAAAGAAACAGACACCACCACTTGAAAAGGAATGGGAGTGCTAAATGGAGTTGTAGGTTTAATCAACACTTCCCCCAGCGCAACAGGCAGAGATGACACAAGCTATTAACAAGTGAGAAAAATGGCAACTCTGAACACACTGGCACCGTTTAAGTTAAGATGAGAAGGAAAAAACAGGGTAAAAAATGAATAGCCATTACTAGCTATCCATTCTCAAAGCAAAAAAGAGATTTTTCATTTTACCAAATAAGCATGATATAAAAGAAATGCTTTCAAGTTTCCACTAGGAAGAGGTTTTTATTTCACTTCCCTTTGAAAGACCAAGTAATGAATATCCTTGTGATTTCTGATCAGACAGATACACCATAATTTACCAAATGTACAAAATTCACCTGCCTACTTCAGATAGCTATGACCACTAAAACTACCTACTACATCAAGATCATGTATCCAGATTTTCAAAATTCATTATCCCTAGAAAGAGCCCAAGAAGCCTTAGCATCTGCAAGGCTATTTTGTTCTGCTAGCTAATTCATTGCTTTTCTTATCATATAAGCCATCAAAAAATCAAAAAAGTCACATTGAGTGAAAGTTTTATAAGATACAAGCTGCTCTGGAGAGAGCGTATGGGTATATATACACGTGCATGTTCATGTACATGGTTTGTATGTGGGTGTATATATGAAAACACACATACATCTATGTCTACGTTCTGGCCTTGTTTTAGAGTATCTTGACAGAACCCAAGCTCTAAGCTTGTCAGGTGGCAGACAAGAGTTTCCAATGGAGCACAAAGCTCCTGGTGCCCTGGGAAACCAAGCCAACCAGAATGCACAGTGGCAAACAAAGAGCAATCAGCTTAATAGCCTGAATCAATGGCTCCAGCCTTGGTTTCCAGTTGGTAAATCCATGTCACGAATATATTCCTTGCTGCCTCTGCAGAAGAAAAGCTTGAGGGGGTACATTCCACAGCAGCTTAAAACAAGCAAAGTCAGGACTACCAGTGAGCACCCGAGTCCCTCATGCCAGCTGACATGTTAATCCAGCAAGCTGACTCAGAGCTACAGCAGTCACAAACCGACTGTACAACCAAGTAGAATAAACAAATGCAGCAGTAAGCCACAGACAAACAATCTTCAGGCATTTCTGGTTCCCAGCTCTGGCTCACCGTGGGATCCTGACAGCCATTAAAAGAGTGAGTTTGAAAAGACAGTGGCTGGGAAGACAAGAAAGAATCTCAGTACCTGAAAGTGCCACAGAAATGCACTCTGTGTTATCCTCACGTGAGAAAGAGAGAGAGAGCTCCACTACTTTTAACAGATGTTTCAGCTAATGTTCTCCAATTGCCCTTCTACTGTGACTGAACCCACTTCTTTTGGACAACAAGGATAATAGCCAGTTGGGCAGAACACAGAAGAAAGGAAAAGACAGTCTACAGAGTATTTTACTTCTAAGACTTTAAGAAGGCAGGTAATTTAAGGTGTGGCATGGAGCAAACAACCACCTAGAGTCTATGGGGCACACAGTATGATAGATATTTGCTTCAAACCAAACACAAAGAAAATAGGCTACTTGTGAGTTTATTCCCTGACTTGGCCTCGAGTGAAGTATGACAATCATACAAACTACCATAAGCAGCAGGCTTAGGGCAGCAGCTACAGGCAGAGGGACTGGGTCAAGCAGCCAGATGTGGTAACCTTTTCTACGTGCACAGCTGGAAAAAGACACTTTGTCAATAGTCTTTAGCTGCTGTTCTTCTGCTTTGTGTATTTAGGTTAAGGCTCCTTGGGGCACTGACTACTTGTACTTACAACGCACTCCCACCAATGGCAGCATTTAGCATAACCCCAAATGTTAGAAGACAGGGCCTGGGGAACTGGCACATTTGTATCTACAATGTATTTAAAGGATATCAGCCTCTTGTACTCAACATATTCTAGAAGCAAACACAAAATTTACCAACTTTTTTCTTTAATGCAAGTTTCTGTTCTGTCTAGAGTAACTCCATGCATACCAGATCTTAAAAGAGGCAACAATAAATTACTAACAGCATGAAGAAAAATAGCAACCCACAATAGAAGTATTCAGACAGATCATTTTCCACATTTCTCTCCATCCTCTCAGTTGCACTGAAAGACATGTCTCTCTGTGGACTCAGAAGCTTAAGCCTATGAACCTTAAAAATTGTCAACATGAAGATATGGTCTATAATGAAAAGTTTTGAAATCAACTCATTCTTAAATATTTACAAACCCCTAGTGATAAAGACCAAATACACAAACCCACACAATGTTATTTTCTCAAAAGCCACCACATAATCTCACCCAACATTTTTAAGGTGTATCTTCAGTTACATTAATTATAAATAAAAAAAACCTGTTGAACAATCTTCAGAAAATATTTTCTAGATGCACAAATAGTATTTACTACTATGAACCTATTAGAAATTACACCTTTCCCTGTACTTCCTATGACTTATCATCAGACTTTATTTAGACAGCCTGTCAAAAAGACTTCTCCTCATACACGCAAAAAATAACTAATAACTCTTCTGTTATCTACTCCTACAAGCCTAGCATTACCAACCAAAGTGGAATGATCCTGTTCTGTTGTCAGACAGAACAGATATTAGAACCACAGTTTCTGTGATTTAAATGAAATGTCATTTTCATGTGCAACTAGTGCAAAACTTTCTTTCCTTCTTAAAAATACTTTTAATCTCTGTTGACTCTACCTTCTTCTTTTCTTATTCCTTTATTTAACCCACACAAGTATATTTTCTCAACATCTGAGCAATACCTTTTCTTTCTATTGTGCCCTGTCCTTTCTCTCTCTCCAGTTCTGTTCCTTACACACATCGTCCTTTTCTAGTATTTTCCCTATGACAGAAGTTGACCTTTATAACACACAGCTTTTGAAACTGGATAAATTGTTTGAAACTTCAGCTTGAGAAAGCGATAAGCCAGAATATTTTTCTACTGTAGTGTGATTTAACTGCATTTTGCGTAAAAGCAGAAGGATCACAGCTCTGTCCACAGACATCAGAAAATAGAACTACATTTCAAGTTAACCATTTAAACATAAATCAGAACAAAATGTCCAGAATTCGGAATTCAAGGAAGCCCTTTTACTGCTGTTGGAGAAGCTGAAGGATGTGGTTACACTTTGGTGGTTCATTTTTTTTATCTACATCTTGTCCCAAAGTAGCTGATCTACTTAACACCTATCCCACTTCACCTCAAAGAAAGAGTAATGCTATTTTCTGCCAATGGATAGACTACTCCAGCTGTGCTTTCATGTGTAACAATTGACATTTGAAAGGGAGAGACATTTCAAGGAGGAAGTGAGGTTTGTATATTCTCATTTTGTTACATAAATTACAAAAACAGGTAAATAAGAATAAATAGCTAAGTAAGCATAAGGTATGACCGTATAGAAAAGCAGTACCACAAGCTGAGTCAAATACTACGCAATCAATAGAAATGCCTTACTTTGGTGGATACAACAAGATTTTTGCAAATACATTTAATTCAGTTAAGCAAAGATATATAAAAATGCTACTACTGGATCTCTACTACAGGTTCTAGGTCAGGAAAAGCATATTAGGTGATGTCTCTTTTTTCCTTAGAATCTCTAATATCGACCTTATATTGGAAGGTTTGTTTTCTTTCTTTTTTTTTTAACCAAAATTGAACTGGAGATCACATGTTAATACTGAGGTCTCAATATATATATATGCTGAGCATGTACATACACAAAAACTTATATGCCCAACATTCCTCCCAAGTTAATTCCTGACATAAATTCTTGGCTTTGAAATACTGAAATACTTAAATCATCAACACTGTCTTACATTTTTTTAAATTATTCATCATGCCATGAAAGCCATTTTTCTGTCAAAGTAGACAGCCTCTTCAGGGGAAAGAGGGAAGGAAAGTAAAATGAAAAAAAAGTGGGAAAACCACCATCAAAGGGCTTGGCAGCCTTTAAAAACCCCCAAAACAACGCATCTCTCTAAGCCAGCATTTGCTAACGGTGTCGCTATATCCAGCTCTTTTCTGTGCCTGCCACTAAGCAGCACATTCAAAGAGAGAGTCCCAAAGCCTTCTGAAAGGCCAAGATCTGAACCTGTACCATGAAGTTGTCCCCTCTTCCCACCCAGCCACCTCCCCTACTGCATTAGCTCCTTATTGCTGACTTAAACAATAAAGTCAGTGATTGAAAAGAACATTCTACCTATTTTAATGCTAAATCTTCAAAATCCTCACCATGACTCAGTTAGAAGGATAAGATGATCACTGTTTGAACCAGCAATATTGTGTAAGTAAAAGAAAAAGATTTAGTGTTAAACAGCAGCTGTATTTTCACTTAGCTATGCAGACATTTCATAGCCACTTTGCCATACTGGCTTATGTCTGGGGTTTTGAATAAAAATAGCTAATGTGCTTGCTTCTTACACCATGAAACAAAGTGCACAAAGCAATTTCCAGGACTGGTTTTGCCCATGAAAGGCAATGGTCATTAATAGCTTGTATCTGCAGAAGGCTGTCAGAGGAGCAAGCGTGCCTGTGCTTCCTCCACAGCTTTCTATAGGTTTAACCACACATGAGGCAGCAGGGACAAACACACCATACATTTCCTCATTTCACAACAGATCATACCTGCAGGAGAGCTGGCAAGTCATGCAAGCCTTAGTTGCAGACAAAGATTCAAATCCTGTAAATTTGAGGGGTGGAAAGAGGTTTGTCTCTTTATGCAAACACTATATTGGGAAAATGTGCAATGACAGTAATAGTTAATCATAGTAATACTATTTCACCACTTTCTTTTGCTGTCCTGACCAATATCTTGGAGATTTGTACTTGTACTGTTCTTTTTCATTCCTGTTTTTCTTGAAGGAGATAAATTTCTTTCAGTAATATTTAGACAGGAAACAGGCAACAAATGGACTACTCATACAATCATGTCTGGGCTGGATAGGCAAAATTTTCAGGCATCTTCAGATAGGTCTATCTGGAAATCCCAGCAGACAGTGAAGTGAGCCACACTGAGGAAACAGGCTTTGTCAGCTGGATGGTAACCACACATGGATGTGCATCCATGGTTATTAAAAATGTGGCATCCTATCTCTAACATTACGAATGCTCTAACAAGCAGAACAGAGGACTGAGAAGCTGACACCATGCCCACAATGTGTCAGCCATGAGAAGTCGGGGATTTTCAGTGGCTGGACAAGAGATGTCACTCCACTGACCAGGAAAATCAGACATATTCAGCTGAAAAATTACATGCAAGAAAAAACAAAACAAAAAAAGTGAGATTTTGAGAAACAAACAAGGTAGCAGCAGACAGTACAAGTACAAGCAGCTCTCTTGGCTTTATTAGACTTCATTGTAAGTCTCCTACTTGCCAGGAGAACATGAAGTTTACCAGCTCTCATAAGGACACTGCCCATCTGCCTTCAGCTGCCCCTGTCTTCCTGAGACACAGGACTATGAACACACAGACCCACTGCTGGAGATAAACCTTCAGTCAGGCTTCCCAACACCCATTGTGTAAAAGCTGGAGAGCTTTCAGGAAACTGAAATTATGTGGGAGTAGCCTGGGAGAAAAGGGAAGAAGGTTTGGGGTCCTCTTGCTAGGAGAAGAGACTTACCATCAATGCAGAACTCCAAGCAGACTATGGAAGAGAGTCTTTCACAGCCTATCCTCAGTTTGGAGCACACCTGCCTTAAACACAAGGTCTTCTGACAGGTGGAGGGAGCCCTCCTAAAGTGGTGGCACCATTTGCCTTTTGCTGATCTGGATTCAGTCTATTGCATATTTTGAAACTTATTAGAACCCAAGAACGTGTCAACCCAATGCCCTACAATTACTGCTGTACTCCTTTGCTGCAATAGTTTTTCTTCTTGCTTAAAACCTGGCAAACATTTATGAATCTTTGTGGAAACCAAGCTGAAACTTACCCTGTTTGCTTCCCAACTGTTCTTAATAAGAGGCCTCTACCTAAATTCTCTTAGTTTGGAAAGGCATTTGTGAGTATGATGGCACTAGAAGAACAACATGTAATACGCAGTTTCTTCCAGATTCTCCACCTCGCTTCCCTCCCAGTTTTCCAAACAGACTCCCATGAAAGTCAGGGAGAGCAAAGCTGGAAAGCAAGAGAAAACACTGCATCCCAAGCATGAACTTTTAAGTAGGGAGGTATGAAACCCCAACACATAAGCACTTGTAACAAAACACCTGTGGGAACCGGATAGGCGATAGGTGCTATACATATTCCAGGTAGCATTAACAGAATGAGCAGAAAGTAATCCCATGCCTCTTCTTCAGGAGGTTTCAACCCACCTCTGACATTAAGGCTTGTTTCAGTAGCAGGATGGCTAAGAGAAGCCCTGTGAAGCATAGTTCAGACTCTTTGCATGTATTTGTAAGATGGTGTTTAGAAGATGGGTGCCTGTCCTGCTTGAGGAACTGCACAAACTTAGTGAAATATGCACTGTGGAGAAAGGCATCTCCCTGCAAAGACCATCTTGCAGGTAAAAACCCAAGTTCTGGCATTGGATTTGAGTCTTCAAAGTCTGGGGTGAATGATTCTTACGGCTAGCAATCAAGAAGGAAAAAAAAAGGTGGGCTACTAAAAGTGTGGCATTTATATCTCTAACTATAGCTATGAACTATTCAGCCTAAACAGAACTATAAAGCCTAAACATGCTTTACTAGGGGTTCACTAGGAGCAAAATGCAGCACTGAATCAGCTTTATCCAGAATAGTGTGGGAGGAGGGAGAGTTCCTTTCCTATTTTGAGAGCAACATCTATGCTACACATGCAGAGCCAAAGCCTTCTAATCCAGCAGACTGAATACATACTAGTTATTCAAACTCAAGAACATGTGCATAAAAGGAATTTCGTACAATTAGTCCCTGTTGTCCTCCTCAGTTTATGCTCTCTGTAAAGTTCTCATTCCATTGTTGCTACATTGCACACTCAGACCCATCTTTTTGCCTCCCACATTGCCTTCAGTAATGTAAAAAACATTAGACAAGCAGGCAGGGATATGTAAAAAGAGAGTACCTGTACAGCCACTGATCTATCATGTAGTCAACAGGCTCAACTCATAGATCATTTTAGTAAAGCAAAAATCAAGTGAAGCAGAATGAAAATGGGTAATGCTATTTCAGTCTCAATATTAGCAAATGCAACAATTTTCTGCCAAACTAATGTAATGGAACACAGTTCCACTATGATTTTGTGAAGAATTTTTTCATATTATTTTAGCAGACCATCACTCTGGCTAATGTGCAAAAAGATCTTATGAAGAAAAAAAATTACATTTATTCTCAAATAATGAAAGCTTCTGCACATCTCTGCTTTTCTATCTTTAGTTGCTAAACAAATGACAGAAGTTTATGTCTTCAGCTTGAAAGCAAAGAAGAGTGCAAATTTACCTGAGGAGGTCTGTGCAAGGAACTGATCCCAGTTTGAGGAACAGCGTGAAAATTCATACAGAGCAGGGAAAAATTAGTTCCAAAGACACACTTAGAGAGAAGCTGTATAAACCACTGGCAACATAAGTATCATACTGGAACCAGGAAAGAGCGGAGATAACTACATTCCCCTCAAGAACAACCTTGTTTCAGGAGTTCTTTCATACCTTCCAGCTTGGGACAGAGAAAGCACAGAAAAGCAGCACCATGCGAGCTTGGGAATGTCCCCACTGAATCCCCGCAGCCCCACCAGAAACCTCCCATCACTGAAACAACACTCTTTCCCCTCTTTCCTAGCTTGCCCAATTATTAATTTTGGTGGGTTTTTTTTTCAGCTGCTGAAGCATTTCATAGGGACACAACATGGAAGGCTGCCAGCCTTCCCAGAGCCAGCTCCGAGCAGGACACTCTTGGCTCAGCAGCAGACCACACAGCGCAGCAGAAGGAAACACAGGGCCTTGAACTCACACCCACCTTTGCTCTTGCCCTCCATACACACAGCTACATGCAGCTCTGCTCTGTGCCCTGAGCAGTAATTCACTGGTGCCCAGGCACCATCTCCACTGGAGATCATGGTACCTGCCAGCAGGCTCTACCCATAGGCAAACCAAGAACTGCTCGGCTTAAAACCAGGCAAATTTAGAAGTTAAGATGCCAAAGCTGACCATTAATACCTATTATTTTGCTTCCTTCAGGTGTTACAGGAACGTACAGAGTAAACTATAATAAAGATTTGCTATTTGGAGCTGACAAGACAACACCGCTGCGAAGATCAGGTGCGGTGGAGAAGTGGTGATACGAGCTGCCCTGTTGCCATGCCTGTCCTCAGCAGGAATTCTGCAGGAGCACAGGGCATGCCAGCCTCCTCGCTTCCTCCAGAGGCGGTTTGATTTCCATTGGCTTTAGTATTGGGGTGAGGATACTGTTACAATATGATAAATTCCTGGGGGTAGGGTCCCCCAAGTAACAACTATGTAGCAGCGTGAACATAGTGTTCACTTCGCCTTCTTGTAAATAACCCCTGGTTTTCAGTCAATTAATAGCATTAGTCCAGAACAACATCCTGACACATACCCCAGGCCAGCCATCACCTGTGGCTTTTGATTTGTACAGAAAGTAGAGGCCATGTATGCAACTGGCAGCCCTAAAGGATGATATGCTACTCTTTGTTTATGAGGGGGATACAAATAAACCACAGAAAAAAATAGTGGTGCTGATATGTACTTACTAGTATTTAAAATGCTCTACAGAAATCTTCCATGTCAAAATGCTCATTCTGGAAGCAATCCCTAAGGAACTGTAGGGAAAGTGAATGCACATTCCTATTAATAACATTCCTAGTACCACAAAAACCAGCTTCTTGAAAATCCTTAAATAATTAAGGATGTAGCATTACACAACCATGCACAAAATACTACAGGATTGCAAGAAGTACTTAGTCACTATCATAACAAGTAGTCCATAGGGGCAGATTCAGTGGAGTCACAGACCAAACCCATGTTTCTTTCAAAGGTTGAAAAAAACCATGGAATTGAAAAAGGAAAGGATGTGTCAATCCTTCCACACCTCATCCTTTGACAGTAACTACTCTATGCCATCTGGCTATTAAGGACTGTCAGCACTTGAAGAATATCTATGATGCTTTCCTGACTGCTTCTACACAAAGGAAAAAGAAAAAAAAGTCCTAGAAAATCCAGCCGATTTACAAATACTAAAAAGTACAACAAAGTGAAAGCTATCATCCTGCTGTCTCCTTTTTCTTGGGGGGAAAAGTGCTTCAGCTGTACTTACTGTATTTCTTAGCAAAACTGTATTTTGAAAACAGTGACTATTGCTGAATCGGTGTGAGGATTTTGGCATTGACCTTTAAAAACCCAGGTGACGGAGCAAAGCCCTCACCCTGCACACACCTCCTACTGCCCAACGTGTTGGAGCAGAGCCCACTTGAAGATAAATGCAAGTAACAGAAATCAACATCTAACTTGGCTCTTTGACATTTCTTAGGAAGGCCGAGAAGAGAGCCTGAATTTAGCCCCTGAGGGCTTCGGAAGGCCTGTGTGAGTCTCTTATCTGATAGGCAGAAGAGCAGACTGGCCCATCTCACATCCAGTTTCCAGTGACTCCGTATGACTTCACTCCCCCTGTGAGCAGCAGCACAGAGCTCGCAGGGCAGAGCCGATTTGCCAAGGGAAGGTGCACAGGCACATGGCAGATCCAACCACAACTCCTCCCACGGGCTGAGGGCTGGCACCCTGCCGGGGCTGGCTTGGGAGACAGAGCTCCCAGCGAAATCCATTTAACACATTCCTGCACAGCTTCTGCCGATCCCATCCCTACGGTCAGGCCAAGCTAAAAGCAAACACCCCTGCCCAGCCAGCTGTCTGTGCTGGAAGAAGAGCTTGCATTTTTACAGAAACAAAGATAACTGAGCTCACTATCTTGTACAGAAGTTTTTCTGGTGTGATTTTGTTCCATTACATCTGCTTGGGTTGCTAACAAAAGCACAGCTACTGTAACAGGAATGTACTCAGGTATCTTTATACAACATGTTACATTTTTAAATGCTTGGTTTGTTTTTCTGGACCTTTCCATATGTATTAAACCAAACAGCATTTTGAAGTTACCGTCTGTAACACAGGAATTGACTGACACATTCTCTTCTGCTTTTATGTATTTGTTCATTTAAAAAGGGACTTTCAAATTGTGTATTGAGATTTACTAAAGCACTATTGTATTAAACAAGCATAACAAGTGGGACTTACTACAACTCAGATATTTCTTATAGAGTCCATCCTCAAACTATTAATAAGCACACTCAGTAAACGCAAGATTTACTTGCGAATATCACTATTCTTTGTATCTTTTGTCATTAAAAATGAAAGCTAAAAATACATGTACGCCTCCCTGCTGCATACTTCGCTCCACATTGAAGCAGAAACTCCCAGACAACCAACATAAACAACTGTGATGAATGCTTCAATCTCCAATGGGCAGTGGGATGAACACCATAAAAAGAAATTAAGACTTACTATTTTTCCACCTCCCCTCAAAACACAAGAGTCTTAAACCAACTCCTGTTTGGTCAGTTGTGACTTTGTAAACTCTGTATCTACCAAACCAAACACTGCCAGGAATAGCATAAATTTCAGAGCAAGGATTACAAAATCATTCTGGGGTTTGGGTTGGGGTTTTCTCTTTTAAGAGCCCCAACTCACACCCTTGCAAAGAGAAACAGTTCAATCTGCTTTTAGGTTTCAAAACTAGCACAGTTCTATTTATTCTGCTGGGTATACACTGAATGTTTGAACAAAAAAAGTTAGTCATAGGTCAGACAATACAGCTCACTATCACTACACCCTTCATTTGAGGAAAACCCAAAGAAATCGATTTTGTATTTCAACCAGCTGACACGACGCTAAAAGAAAGTAAATTTTCCTGGGTTTCCTTTTCTAAAAAAATAAAAATCAAAGTAATCTTAAAAAAAAGAAAATAATAGCTTTAAAAATCCCAGCTTCTCTTCTGACATGCAACCAAATGGTTTTTGGCCGCTGAAAAATCCTGCCATTGGTCAGGCTCGGCAATAGGCACATCCCATACACCTGGTGATGCGCGCTCAGCCCCGCATCCCGGGCCGGGGGGCACAAAGCCGGGAGCGGGGATATGTCAGGCCGTGTCCCGGCGCCAGCCCCGGGCCGGGAGCTCAGGCGAGCGCGGTGCCAGGTTAACAATTTGCCTCCCTCCTGGACGCCGCGGCAGCCCTCCATTTTGTCAGCCGCCTCAATTTAAACGTTTTCCAAGTCGAAGGCAGAACTTCAGCATTTCTTCGGGAGCCCTCCGGGGCTTTAAAGCATCCCCGACCATTTTGCGCAGCCCGCTCGGAGCCAGCGCTCCGGGCTAAGTTTAGCAGGGCAGCGGCGCACGCCGCGGCTCACGGGCAGCGCCGAGCCCCCCGCGGGGCAGCCCGCGGGCTCCTTCCCATCGCTTCTCCCAGCGGCGCCTCCTCCCGCCCCGCGCTCCGGCGGCGCCCGGCTTCCTCCCCGCACGGAGAGAGGCAGGTGGATGTCGGGAGGAGGGCAAGGAAGGGACGGGAGGCAGGAGCCGCCGCGGGCAGCAGGGTGCCGGCAGCAGGTAGGGAGGGCAGCGCGGGGCGGCCGCCGGTGCCGTGCGGTGCCTGTGCCGTTCCCCCCCCTCCGGCCCCCGTTCTTACCACCTGCGGAGGCGGCCGGAGCCCGCCCGGCCCGGGGCAGCGACCTGTCCACTGCGGGCGCTCTCCTCCGGAGGTGAGGGGGCGGCGGGGAAGGGCATGCGGGAGGAGGGAGGGAGGGCTG
>VYXD01015339.1:123698-178706 GCA_013397195.1 Hylia prasina
CCCGCCCAGCCCGGCCCGGCCCGCCCCCCCCGCGCCCCTCGCCCCCTCCCGGCTTGGCTTCCACGGGGTGGGCCCGGGCCGGGGTCCCCTGCGCTGCTCCGGCACTTACTGTGTCACCCTGTCAGTCTGTCAGCCTGTCCCCTCGGCAGGGATAAAAGCTATTGCCCTCCAGCCTCGCCGCTGCCGCCCGAAACAACTTTGTCTCCTTCCAGTCGCTGGGAAAGCTCCTCTTTTTCCTTCTTCTTCAGTAAGGGGAGAAAAAAACCCCCAAAACCAAAACCCTCCCAACAAACAACAACCAACCAAGCCCCACCAATTTTAAAAATTAAAAAGAAAAAATGTATTCGCCTTTTTTTTTTTTTTCTCCTTAAGAGTGGGAAGCGTGAAGGTGGGAGGGGAGAGGAGCAGAAAAAGGAAACATTTGGAGCTTTGGAGCTCTCTTTTCCCTCTCCTTTCCCCCCTCCCTCCCAAGATGGCTTGAAAAAATTAAAAGGGGACAGTGATGAGGGACACACACACACCGAAAAGCTCGGGAGGAAGGAAAAAGTTCGGGGGAGTTGGGGTTTTTTGTGCGTGTGTTTGGTCTTTTTGTTTGTTTGCGCGTTTTTTGTTTTGCTTTCTTTAAAGCCTTAGAATCCCAGAACGACCGAAACGACGGCAAACACCCGGGAAGAGCAGGCACAAGGAGAGGAACGAGCGAGAGAAAAGAGTTTTGCTGGTCAGTAAACTTCAAGCTGCTGGGATGAGGTCATTGGTGTAAATATAAAGCGATGGCGTCATTTGAAACCAATCCCAGTGAATGAACTCAGCCGGGGGGTGAAGGTGGGGGGAGAGGGTGAAGGAGAAAGAGGAGGAGCAGCCAAAGAGGATNAGGGGCATCCGTAAATACCGTCCCGGCCTTTGCTTTTACAGGGTGCACCGCTGTGCGGTGCGATGCAGAACTACCTGGGTGTGAGGGCGTCACGTCCTCCTGTACCACAGGAGTGTTATGGGATCATACAAGCACAGAGTGTTTAAGGGAAGGGAACTTAAAGTGATCCAGTTCCAACCCCTGTGACTGAGGTGGGCAGAGCACCCTATGGGCCATGTGGAACACTGGGGGCCTTGGCCCTTTAAATAACGTTGCTAAATAAATTAAAAATGTTTTTGCCTGACATGTATCTGTTACAGCTAGTTCCAATCTGAACTGGTGAGGTACGTCCTTCAGGGGCTGCATGGATCCTGTCTGTCTTATGCATCCTGCTTCCAGGCATGACAGAATATTTGCAGTTCTCCTCCCATAGAGTCTTCATTACTATAGGGAACCTGCCGGCACTGCTGGGAATGGAGGACGACTTGCACACCAAAATTAAAACTCCAGTCCATCACCTCTGACGGCTTATGAATCCTTGTGCCAGAAACCCTTGGAAGACAGCATGAGAAAGAGGATTAACTGCATGGGTCCTTACATTCTTGGTGGCTGTCCCTTCAACCAAAGTACCTTTGGAAAAAGCACATGCCTATCACTCACAGTAAAATGGTTTGGGTGGTTGGTGTTTCAGGAAGCACCTAACTTAGAATAAATTGTACTGGGGGGAGAGGGGGGCTCTGTCCTGTCAATGTTGACCACGAGCCACCTTAATGAAGGCCCATATGTTAAGGAGTTGAGAGCTGTCTCATGAGAAAGCCTTATTGGCACTTGTACTGAGCAGTCTCGTCCTGTGTGAGGGATTGCAGAGCATGCAGGGGAGAGAGAAGCCCAACCTCCATGAGAGAGACAAAAGATCAAAAGCAGTGAAAAAATTATGGTAAAGCAATTAACATTGGGATGTTCGCTATTTTGCATGTGTCCCTTTTCCAGTAGCTGAAAAGCAGTTTTGCCCTTCTGTCTCAATAAGCAGTGGCCCCAGAGATGCTTTTCCCAAACCCCCAAAGTGCCCACAGCATTAAGAATCTGCACAATTAACTGCTGGTTAACGGAGCTAGAACGGACGCATTTTGACAAAGGGGATCAGAGAGCGTGCCAGAGAAACTGGAGGTGACGGCCAGTGCCCCAGCTCTTTCACTCCAGAAAATTGCAGGAACAAATAGTTCCAGCATGGTTATCCTCACAAAGAGAAGTGGGGAGCAGCAGAAAGAGGTGCATGGTGAGGAGGAAAGACATTTCAATTCTCTCTTCCCTTTTGTCGTCTCAACTCAGTAACACATTATGTAACAGGTTTGGGTTTTGTTTAAATTGTGATACTGCGAAAGTTTCCTGACTGTAAAACCATGACAGTAAGAAATACGTGTGATCTTTTGAAAATGTTTTTCTTTTTAGCTGAAAAAAAAGATATATGCAGAAAAGTCTACACTAGAACAGCAAGTTAAAGTTTTTTCAATATAGAGTCAGGATATTTCTTTTTCCTAATGTAATAAAACGTGTGACAAAACCAGTGGTATCAAAATTTATTCCTGCATGTTGAAATTATTACTAAGAATAACTTTTTCTTTTCAGCTGAGCTTGAGCCAAAAGTCTGATCTGGGAGAACATTGCAGGGTGAAACTGGACAGGTTCATTGCTAACCTGAAAACACAAACAGAAGGAGTCAGGAAGACTCAAACACAGAAGCATCACTTTGTTGAGAGTAGGAGCTGCATCCTTTGCCTCCCATTTCTTTGCATGGGGACATGCATGTGTGAGCAAGTTGGCAGCTGACATACCTCAGCTGGCCGTGGCCACTTGTGTAGGAGCAGAAACTCCTTTGCATGTCAGAGTCTTAACATCAGCTTAACTCTTTTCTTTCCCCCCCCGAGAGCCTTTTGTTCCTCCCTACCACTTGCACAGCAAGTTCCTGGACATGATCTGAACTGCAGGTGCAAACCAGGAGAGAGTCAGGCAAACACCTGAACCATCTGGGAGAGAGAGTGCCTGGCTTTGCTGGTGACCCTGGCTGCTGACCTCCCTTTCCCATGTTTTTAAAGTCTGTCAATTCTATGAAATGTATTTTGCTACACTTCTGGCAATGGATTTTTTGACCTAAAGTTCACTGTTCATTCTTGAGGAAATGGAACTGAAAGAGTTAAAGTTAGCATTCTTTCCTTATGCCTCCTTATGAGGCTTATGAGATAAGAAGATCAGAAGTGTCTGTATGGGGTAAAACAAGGGCAAAAGACATTGTGGTGGCTATCCAACAGGCTGTGCAACAGCCCTTGAACTTTGACACTCCCCCATGTCCTACCCGTTCATGCCTCACTTCTGGCAGGAGTGGCTGCAAGCGTGTCACCCCTCACTGCCCCTGTTCCTGGGGGCCAGGGAGGGGCAATAACTGTGTACTTTCAAGAGCTGGAGGTCATGCACCTTGTTTACAAAGGTTTCTCTTTCTTTATTACTAAAGGCTGGTGCAGCTTTTTGTTCCTTTTCCAGCTAATGGATTTTGTGGCACTTCATTTGGTTAATCAGTTAGCAGCGATTAAACAGGGGAAAGATAAATGACAGCCTGAGTAACGTCATCGTCATCGTGGTTTCTGCATAGTGGAAAGGAGTGGTTTGCCAGGGAAACCTCTTGCGAAATAAGTGAGAATTGAACTATAAGCACAGAATTTACCCTGCTTTAAAATCCCCTTGTGGGTGTTCACTTCCTCAGTAGGCTGAAGTGGAGTTGTTGAAGAGGTTAAAATTCCCAGACAGCTCCCAGTCACCATCATGGCTGTCTTGTGCCAAAGGCTACCACCTTCCTCCCTACCTGCAAGCTGCTCACTCAATCCCTCCCAAAATTGCTTTGGCCAAAGTCAACCAGAGCAGTTTAAGCAGTTTAAACAGTAGAAGTCAGCTGCACTGTCTTGTTTTGGCTGAAACAGATTAGGGGAAACCCAAGTCACCAGATGGGAGCTGAGGTGATGACTTTTTCAGGGACAGCTTCAGGGGCAGTGGGAGGTTGGGCCTAATCTGCTTTCAGAGCAGACTTCTGCCCCAGACATAACTGCGACCGACCGTTCTTCAGGGTATTTAAAAGTAGAAGCGTTGCTGAGATACTTCCATTGAAACATTTGTAGCATTTTTAGATACCACTTCCTTTGCTGGCATGGAGAGCAGCACCGGTTTGTGGGAGAGCAGCAATGGGAACATGAGGATTTGGAAACCAGCTATAGAAGATGTAGGACTGAGAGTGGGGAAAGAGCAGAAGAGAGAAAAGTTTGTGGCTGTAGATCAGTGGGAGATGACAAAATGCAGTCCAGAAAGGAGGGATTTGAGCAGCATGGGAAATGCAGGCATCAGAGACGTGGGGTGGCGAGTAAGCAATGCTCAGGGGCAAACAGTGATTCTTCCATGTGTGCATTGGACCTTGGAAGCCCTATCCCTCTGGAAAATGGTTAAATGAGAATAGGCTCACTAGTTTGTCACTGCAGGTAGTTTTCATAGCTCTGCTTCCCTGTAGCTTCTCTAGGACTGCCAGATTCACAGCCCATCCAACAAGCTGGGGGTGATAAGCAAGTGGAGGGGTCTAGGTTCGATGCAGATATGGGGTTTGGGCTGGAATATAAGACAAGATGAAGCAATATTCTTGTTCTCTGTAGGACAACAATGGGTGATTCAGAGCAGTGAAAGAGAAAAGAATTACAGGAACTGGAGCAGCAGAAAGTACAGAGAAAAAGGAAGGGGAGCATCAGCTGTTTGCTTCCCTGTAACTCTTTACTTCATAAACCCTGTATCCATTACTCCATAGAAATGTACATTATTCCTATCTCTACAATCTTTGTAGAGATACCCTTTATTTTTGTAAGTCTTTTGTGGGGCAGAGGAGCATCATGAAACTATGTTTTATGGATGTAAGACTGAGTTACTGAGATGAAGTAACTCATCCAAGGTAGTATAGCAAGATGGTTACAGATCAGAGAACAGAACCAAGTTCTCTTAAATTCCAAATCTGACCACGAATTCATCCTTTTCCCTCTCCTCTCTTGCATCTCAGAAAAGAAACAGTAACTTGTGTTTTACTTACCTGCACAGGCAATTATCAAAATTAAATGAACAAAAGCTTGTTGGCTTAGCTTGCAATTAAGGGACACATACACACACACACA
Organism: Hylia prasina; assembly: GCA_013397195.1. Lineage (NCBI taxonomy): Eukaryota > Metazoa > Chordata > Aves > Passeriformes > Sylviidae > Hylia > Hylia prasina. Next base: position 128,742 of record VYXD01015339.1, read on the forward strand.
CACACACACACACAAAGGCTATAGGTGAGATGTATAACATAAGACAATGTAAAAAGACAAAGGAAGAAGTAACAACAACTTCTGTTTCTAGGGATGGCTTTTATGAAGCTTAGGGGGTGTTACTAAAATTCTAGTCATCCTAAACAGAAAAAGAAGTTACTATTTTGATGGTCAAGCCACTTCTCTATGAAACAGCAAGATGAAGTTTCGAGGAGGCATTTGAAATTGGAGCTCATAATAAATATTATTTACAGAAAAGGAGCATAATAACATGTTGTCATCAGGAAACAGAGTAATGAGATACTGTTTTCAAGAAACAGCGAGTTCAGACAAATCTACAGCAACTAAAAAACTTAACTAGTAACATTTCTCACTTTCCAATATATCCAAAGAGAGAATTTTAAAATAAAAGCAACAAAAAAGCTGATACATTAAAAAAAATCACAAACACATTCCAGAAATTAAGATAGTTGTCACAATAAACCCCCACCTCACTTACTTTTTTGCTCTTACTCACTGTTAGTCACTTGTCTGTAGGCTGGTACACTTCTATTGAAACGAACTGGTAATGGGCTGTAAGCACAGATGGTGTAAATCATCATTGCTCAACTCACATTTCAGTTGCTATGCTAATTTATACTATCTGGAGAATGGCTTTGTGTGTTCATGTTTTGTTTGTGGCCAATGATGAATCAGAAGTAAAATGTATTTGCGTTTATTATGAGAGCAGCATAAAAAACTTATGAAGTCTTTGACAATTCATATCCTTTTTAACTGCTTGAATACTTCAAATTATGTGGGATATAGTAATTACCAGCCTTAAATAAATTTTAGACATCCTGTTTTTCTAATAATGAAATAGTTTCTTAGGAATACCAAGGATCTGATAAAAAAAAGTACAGCATTCATAAAATACTTTAAAGTTGTGATATGTGAAATGTCATCTGGCTCAATATAAACCATTAAGTACAAAGTTACTGTCTTGACAGCATGCTAAAGTGAGCTCACAATCAAGAAAATAGTTTACAAGTCTGAGTGTGGAAAGAGAATGTATAACCTGTGGTAATGAAGACCAATTTATTTATGTTTATTTATTTTAAAATATGTTCTTTTCAACATATGTACACAGAAAAGGATTTTTTTCAGAAACTTTTAGCATCTTTAGCATTTCTCATAATCCATTTTCCTGTTTCTGCCAACTTTTAACATCTTCTGACGCTTACAGGTATCCTAAACGTTGTGGATTTGATAGGCTGCTGTTTATTTAATTCTAAAGTGCAGTTTGAGTGTTGGGGTAATATGACAGTGAACCTCCATTGTTATTCAAATGGATTGTGAAAGAGACTTCAATTCCATAGGATCATTAAAATGTACTTAATAGATAAAAAGAGCTTAATATGAAAAAGCAAAAGACAGACAAACCCATAATGGACATGAAAAATAAACTTCAGTTCTAAAAGGGGAAAGAAAACCAAGTTAATTACTATTTGTTGTTGCTGTGGGAAGGAAGGGCATGAGCACCACAGTGACCTGCATTTATAAGCTCTCATTCATATAAACTTTTAAGTGGATAACACCCAGAACATCAATATTTTGGCCTAACAGTAATAACATTCTTAGGATAAAAGACTGTTAATTCTGAACAAAGTCTTATTTTGTTGTATGAACTGGTCAGAAAATTGTCAGTCTGAGATTAGCTCAATTGTCAATAACAGAGAGCAGAGTTTTTCAAGAAAGACGGGTGAAAATATCAGGTTACAGAGAAAAGAAGCATGTGAAAATTTCAGAGTATTTTTTATTTTTTTTTAGATGCAAGGTGGATATGAGGTGAAGGACTGCTGGTTTATTTTTATATTGCCTTCTCAACTACCCTTCCATGGTCAGGAACAAGCTTACCTCTGTGTGGTGTTAGGTATGGGTATAAGTCTTTTAGCTCTGCAAAGGGGTTGAAAATCTTGCAAGAGCATATCTGCTTCAAAGTAGTTTGTCACTTGTCCTCCTTGTAGCCAGGGAAGAATCATGATTGTATTAAAAATGTTTAAAAGTCTGGTTTATATTCAGCCTGCAAAAAGAAGGGGAGATGATCAATGAGGGTGAAGCACAGGGCTGCAAATAGAATGTTTTATTTTCTTTGTGAAGGTCTGCTTCAGACTTCTCATGACTTATTTGAAGCTGCTTGTGCTTACCTCAGATATAAATTTGGCTTGTTGACTCTCCAGTCACTAAAACTTGTTTCAAGCCATTGATCAAATGATGATGAGTTCCAGATAAAGTTATGCTGAAGAATGTGCCTCTTCATGACCATTTAAAATCTAAATGGGATATTACGAAATCAAATGGGGCAGAAGGTTTTTTAAGAGGGGGAATTTCAAGTAGAGGATGTGACTTTCCAAGACATTTTTTCTCAGCAGCTGTGAAAGCTCAGAAGAACTTCCTAGACAGGAACATATGAGGACACAGTCTTTTGTGAGCCAGTCATTGGAGACATTTGTGGGAAAATGGTGGATGCAATTTGAGTTCCAGAATATAAAAGGAAAAAGAAGCCCCTGTTAGAAGGGCCTGTCTAATTACTAAGTTGCAGAAATTATATGTTTATTCATCTGTTATTTTGTAGTAGGACCTACAATTAAATGATGTCAGCCCCAGTTTAAGAAAAATGGGTATTATAACTGATGATTCATTTAAAATACCTTCTTACCATCTAATGCCAGCAGGACAGCAGGCTGCAGTTGTACTAGTGCTGAAGGCTGAAAAAAGAGCACGGTCCCCCTTTGGTTAACAGCATATGAACAAAGGCTTCAGCCACAGGAGAGGAGATGGCAAAATAGGAACAAGGCTGCCCAGGAAGTGGTAGGGAAAGAGTGAACCAACATCTGTCAGTGGCATGGGTGTACAGAGCTTGGGAAGTCCAGGCAGGTGCCTTGGCTGAGCCCATCCATCAGGTGATGATCTACCTCACAGTTTCCTGCCCTTTGCTTCTTACTGTGTGGTCCTGACACTTCCCTTGCTGTGGATCTGGCATTGTTATAATGCAACATGAGCCAGTCCATCTTGTCAATCCAACAGAAGTAGAGCGAGTTACTCTTTCTGTCAGTCATTCAGTTGTCTGACATCTGCTGTCTGACAACAGAGAAAAGCTCTTTAGAATGAGAGTGGTCAAACACTGCATCAGGTGCCTAGAGAGGCTTCTCCCTCCTTGGAGATAGTCAGTGCTGGGACAGACAAGGTCCTGAGCCACCTGATCTAACTTTGGAGCTAGACTACATGTTGAGGTTGGCTCTGCTGTGAACAGGGAGTTAGGCCAGCTGGCCTACAGAGGTCTCTTCCAACCTGATTTGTTATATGGGGCAGTCATGATTCCTGTATCTTGTATTATTTTACATTGAGAAATCTCAGTGCATCAGTGTCCCTGGCTGAAACTGTCTGTCAAACATCAGCATAGTCCTGTCACTATTATGAAATTTCAGTGTATGAATTTCTATGTTTAAATTGTTATGAGCAAAGGGATTTCAGGAGGAAGTCAGTTCTTTTCAAATATAGATACTGTAGGGTTAATCCTATTATTGCTAAACCAAATATTCTAAAGTCAGGTTATTGAAGATGAATTTATACTGTAAAAATTACTAAATTAACACGTGCACAATTAAAGTTTACAAGCAAGCTTAACTTTATGTTAAAGAGAGACTGCAATAATAATACAATAATACACAACGTATTTTAACTGATTAATCTCAGTGGGTGTTAAAAACATACTCAGATTCTGTCTCTGCTTTGCCTCTCTGGGGCATGCCTGTGATGCTGTAAGGCTTGTTGATTTTATAGGACAGATAAAAGTTGTTGTTGTGCTTAGTAATTGGATGGTTTTTATGGTAGCAAGTCACATTTACATCCATAGGGAGGCCCTTTGACGTTCGTAAAGGTGTGAAAAAAGGCCCTGGAATAAAATGAGTCAAGACCATATAAATGTAATTTAAGGACTGAAGGTATGAAATCCTTCAACTACACCACCACCACCAAAATCCCTAGTAATGGAAATGCAAATATATCTTCAAAAAATCCCAGTCTTATTCTGAATTACATACCTCACTCTCCATAGCTGTTCATAAATTGACAGTGTAGATGCACAGGGTATATTTACTTCCAGTTAAATGGTTCTCAACACTTCTAGAGTGGTGCAAAATGGCTGTATTGTATTAATTTCTTCTCAGTTGTGCAGCTAGATTGTGAAATGTATAGGCCAAAACATACAAAGATTAAGCAACAAAGCCATTTAAATTGTTTATGAGTGATTTGTTATGCCAAGGAGCTTTATAAGTTTTTGAAATTATTTTCATTTATTTATACAGACTGCCAGCACTATGGATTCAGGGACATCAGTCTTTTCTGCAATCCATAAGACACCTGTTTTGTCTTCGGTAGTTTACACAGGTATGCTCAAGTAGTTTGAGAGTCTTGTCTTTCAAACAGCCTTTTCAGTAGGTATGTGCTTCCTAATGGCACTTTAATGTATTTTGGTGGATACACAGCTGTAGAATCCACACTGTGCTCAGAGAGGAGGGCAAGCCATCCTGTAAATTGTCTGGCACCAGGGATTTGGACCTGAGAGGTGCTGAACAGATCACATGTGTGTTACCCTACAATGCCCACCAAATGCATGTATTGCAGATAAATTTGCCTCAGGGTACTTGCCTGCAAAGACTGTGTTTACCCAGTGAGAATCTGTACCACCCTGGTAGTGAATGCAACCTGTCTGGCACTACATGTTCTTTGCTGACAGTTTTTTTCTATATTCAGTGAGCTGTTCCAGGAATGTACATAACTGCACTTTTCTGGGATTTCCTGTGATTTCCTCTTACAGGATGCCCTGTGACACATCCATTAAAAGTACTAGTCTGCTGCCAAAACTGATGAAAGATCATCAGGAATTGAGGCAGACAGGACCTCCAGTGTAACTCACAGATTCCAGTTTCATTCTTTGAATTGATGTGTAGGACACCAAACACCAACCTAAGTTGTGAATCAGCCATTCTTTCTTGAAACTAAGAATTAAAAAATCATTTGTTTTGTTTGGACTTCATTTTCAAAATCCCAGTTGTCTCTAAAACATGCTGTCTCTAAAATATGCCTCCAAAACATGTCTAATCACTGGTTTAGAGCAACTTAAGATCTCATTTTTCAGGAGTGGATTTGTGTCTCCTCATAGCTTCTATACTCAGTTAAAAATGATGCCTAAGTGGGATTCAAATGCTGGCACCAGAAATCAGGCAATTGGATCTTGGTATTCTACATTTGTGAGTCCCTCTTGTGCCTGGCCAAAGCACACGTGGAAGAAGAGTGAACTTGTAAGAGATTCTGCCCATGAAGCTCCACATGGAGCAGAGCCAATAAGAACAAAGCTTGCTCTTTCAGTGTACAGTATAGCACAGACACAATAATCCAGTTTATTTTGGATGATTGATTAATGGGGACATTGCTCATATACCCAGTGCATGACATTTGCTATTATTTGTTCATATTGCTTGAGAGTTAAAGGATATAAATACTTAGGAATTTCCCAGCAGTTGGGTTGACACTTGTCTGCAGAACACATTAAAGGGGGAAAAGGGTGAGTTGTATTCCATTTAAGAATGCTGTAGCTGAGTGACTCTGAATAACATTTCTGACACTGTCAAGGGAAAATTTTCCATAGCAGTCTCAATACAGATTCAGCAATAAGGTCTTTTCTCCCTGCCACAGCTAGACATTTAAATGAAGTTAACAAAGGCAGAGGTAGTGGAAAGGGAGTGATGGCACTGAAGTTTACAATCCTCTGAAGATGATGCTTCTTTCCGTAAGACAAGTCAGGAGAGAGCTAAGGCCTCTATATTTGAAATCAAAGTGAACATTTAGCAAACAGCTGTCAATCTCTGTATAAATTCATCACTTCCTTGGTTAATGTTTATACCTGGCATTGTAACAGTTAGTTAATAAATAGCTCATTTGCGTGAAGAACTGGAGATGTAAAAACCAAAAAATGTCTGTAACAAACACACATGCAACTCCCCCACCTGGATTTCTCTTTGTGAAACACCTGTTGAACTGATTGCAAAGCTATTCTGTGGCATGACATCATTCAGTTCTATGAAATGACTACCAATGGGTCTGCTCACAGCATCTATAATTAGCTCCTTACCGCTAAGTTTGAGAGCAGCACACTGATGTAAATGTTTTAAATCAGCTCCTGGGGATGCCTTTGAAACCAAGCAACACCTAACATGGGCATCAACACTACATATGTATGTCAGGCTTTCTCCTGCAGCTTAACCTGGGCCTTACAATGATGGAAAATACTTGGAGAAAACTCCCAAATATTCTATCTGCAAACACATAGCTGTGAATCTCAAGGGATCCTGGAGAGGATGACAGCTCTGCTTGCTCTAGGTTTATTACCCCTCAAATACCTCATAGCATCATTTAGCACTTTTGCAGAGACATGCCCCAGTAGATAAAAACCAGGAATGGTCTCTCATGGGGAGGGGGAGACATTCAGAAATTGGTAAGGCTTTAATGTCCGCTGCTCCTGGGTCTGACAGCAGAACTGCTGGAGATGGTGCAGGAAAGGGGCACAGACACCTTCTGCTGCATGCAGAACCACCCTGCACAGCCTGACCAGAATGGTTTCTAACACCAGACTGTACAGGCATACATGAAGCAAAATATTTTGTATAGTTTCTAAACCCCTAGTCTAAGTTTCCTGTTCTGGGGGGCAATATAGTCTCCAGTTGCAAATTCTAGAGGGAAATCCTGAGGTGGAAGTGCAAAAAAACCCACTTGCTTAAAAAACAGGTAACTTGATTTCAGTGCTAGTGTTTCACAGAGCCCATTTCCTTTCTTCCCTTGGATCAGTCTTGTCTGACATTTGTTTAGCAGTCTTGTAAAATTCAAAAGAAAGAATAAGAGTTTAGTTTTTATTATGTGAGTTTTTATTATGGTCCTTTTTAGACATAATAGGGGAAATACATACACACCCACCCCTGCCCTGATCGCGTACTTTAATGCTTTTTGCCAACTAGTCAATATTTTCTAATTTTGATCTTATTATTACAGCTAGTCCTCTAAAACTTCAAACAGTCACCATAAATCAATTATGCTTTCAAGTCAGAGATAGTTTGGAGCTTAAAATTGTTTGGTGTACAATATGTGCGTGTGAATGAGAAAACTAGATGTTTATGTGCATTTGTAGTCAATCTTCTTGGTTGTTAGATTTTTGATACAATAGTTCGAGAACTATCAGCACTGACTTGCAACTTTAAATGCCATTTCTTCCAGTGATGCCAAGATCAAAGTGAGCAGAGTTAGAGGCACATGCCTGACTGAGGAGTTTAACAGAACTTCTAAGTCTCTCATTTCAATTGTTGCCTAAATGACTCTAAATACCTGAGAAGCCATTCCAATTTGCTTTGAGTTGCCAAGAGAGAAGCAGAGGAGTTATTTACATTCATTGTTTAGGTGTCAATAGTACTTTTCAAGGAATCTGACAAAGCATCATGTTGTGTGAAAGTAGAAAATGAAATTCAAGAAATTCAAGAAATTCATCTGCAGTTTTTTAGTGGGTTGCACCCGGCCCACCTGACAGGCAAATTATTGCAAGCTCAGTGAAGTAAAAATGCAAACTTTGAGGAGTCAATTTTTCGAAATACATGCTTAAAAGTAACATTCTCTAAAACCAACCTACCCATGTGAGTTAAACTGGTAGCCCCAGTTAAAAAAAGTGCTACCTGTTATTGTTCTTAACCTTTCATCTACCTGGAGCTTTATCTTCTCCAGGCTAAACAACCCCAACTCTCTATAAAGGAAGAGAAAAGTTGGTGGATTATTTTTTCAGGAGATATTGGTGGAATGGGAGCTCTAGGACATGTCAGAACAATTTTGGGAGCCATGAAAGGAGCTGACAACAGGGGTTACAGTGCTTTTTTTCAGTGTATTTCTGAAACAACCCAATTTATTTCCTCTGCATGGATATGGATGGGTGAGGCAGGCAGCCTGTCAACTCCTCCTGCAGCAGGAACCTGCTGCACATTTTCCCTGTAACATTGAAATTCCCTGTGAATGAGTGTGTTATCCAGGAGTGTATCCTCCATTTGCATTTATTACAAATTAATGCAACACTTTTTTGCAGTGCAGATTTGATCCTGTAAGTAACTCCTGTTCGCATGAGCAGTCTCATTAAATACAAACCTCATTAAACACAAACACAAGGCTCATGGGCAGGTACAACAACACAGAAAATCCAATGCACTTAAACACAGTTGCAAACCAGAAGTTAGCTGGTGTGATGCTGACTTAAGATGGGGTGAGCAGTGCAGACCAGGGCAAAGGGCTGTATGTGATGCCCCAACCCTTCACATGAGGGCCAATGGCATTTCTGAAAGTAGTCAAGGTCATCATGGAAGTCCTCTGACCCAGTTACAGTGCAGACCCAGCTTGCCATACAAGTCCTTCAATTTTTGCTCAAGCTATGCAGAAATCTTGTTTATGCCCTTGGACAAGACAACAGTATCAGACTTAGATTAGTAAATGTTTTGAATGTGAGCACAGCCCATGCCACAGAATTGGGGCTGGACAGAAGTGTTTAAAATGATTTTATGTCTTGTGGAAAGCAACCAGAAATGCTTTTACCAGAAAAGCCAGCTACTGACATCAGTTTTGACTGGCTCTAGTAGGTATGCATATGCAGGCATATTTGTTTGCGTAGGCCAAAGGGGACTAGCATGTTGCAAAATATTTTAAGAACCAAAAGAAGAGACACTGAGCTGAAGTGGATTTTTAAACCTCTTAAGAATGAACAATATGCCTTTTTAATAAACCAGTTGTGCATAGAGATCAATCCACACAATTAAAAGACTAATCCTGCTGTAAGTTCACCTCAAGTATTTAATGAATTTCACATGATCCACCCACTTTTTTCTGTACCTCTGCAATTACCATATCAGCAGCAATAATTCTCTGTTGTTCAAGTGCCAGATACAACATGGCTCTCACATTCCTGAACGTGGCATATTGTGCTGTTGTTTCAGAACAAGAATAAATTTTTACTCACTTGCACACCTCACTGAACTTTAACCTATGCTTTGTCATCTTCTTAATCAGTGGTTTGTTCGTCTTGATCCTTGGCTCTCAGTTTCTTACATTTAGTTTCAATTTTGTGTGAAATCCATGTTATGCAAATGACTTTTTGAACCATATCCAGTTTTCCCCTCTGATTATATTTGAAGCTACCAATCATATGTGTGAAGCGTAGGATCATCTGACTTCTTTTTCTCCCTTCCACAAACTAAAAAATATGAAACAGCTCCTTTCCAACTGCAGCATAAATATTTTCATGCAATATTTTAGTTTACAGCTACTCTTCAGCAATATAAAAGCATCATGAGCACAGTCTCAAGGTTTTTCTTATGTGGGAAAGTTAGTTTGGCTAGATAAAGCAGTAACTTTTCTGCCTCTGTGTGTGCACAGGACAAGGGCTGATTATTCCAAATTATCTTATTTCAAGTCCATTTTACTTGAGAAATACATTTGCAATAGCTAAACAGGAAGGACTGCCCTTGTAGATGTGACTTCACACATTTGCAACTACAAAAGGCGCTCATCTTGTCACAAAGTAGAATTTAGCAAATACGAGAGTAACCCCCTTATCAACATTTAATTATACAGTGTATAGGAAGTAGTTGCAGATCAGGCTTTCAGTGTGCTGTGCTTCGTTCAAACACTGATTAGGTTTTAAAAACCAACTTTCAAAGAACATTTGTTTTAAACAGAATTTTCATTTAATCATACCAATGAGGTGATCAATCACTGTACTTGTGCGCATGTGCTGTTCATGTGTTTACCAGGTCTTCCAGGTCTTTAACATATATAGCTGATTTCTCTAATGTAAGAAAAATATACAAACCAACAACATACTGGTATACTTTTATCCTAGTTATATAAACAACAGTAAGATGTAGAACAAATAAACTTTTTTGGGTCACTCCTCGGTGACAAATACTTTAACTGGTGGGTTTAAATGACAAGTTAAAGGTGTTCTCTGTCTCAGTGTGAACAGAGTCTACAAATTGAAAGACAAAGAATTTCTTCTATTTCCAGAAACATTTCTTGGGTATCATATTAAAGGATGCAGAAAAGTGCAATTTCTCTATCAGTTCCACAAAAAACCCCCAAACCCCAAGGGATTGAAAGACAGGCTGTTCTTGCACAGTCTTTGCCCCATGGCAAATGAGTTAGCATCTCTATTAAAGCAATTAACATCTCAGTATATTTGGAAAACAAACAAGAGGATATCTTAGCTTTATCTTTGCCTTCACATCCATAAATGAACTCATCTCAAAGGCTCTGAATCTCTAAAGACTCCACAAATGTACAGTGGAGCAATTTCAGCAAAACGTTTGATACCAAAAGATTGAAAGATTTATTTTTATTTCAGGCAGGATTTCAGAGGAACAGATTTTGAATTGCCTGAATTAACACATTTATAGATCTAGGGAGAATAAACACCCTGTTGGGATGTGTTGAAATATGAGCACATGGTGCAAAATCACCCTGTGAGTTATATCTCTTTTTTAGTCACACTGACATAAGCAGTGTTTTTTAAGCTATTGCCTGATTGCCGAACTCACTTTATTTATCTTCCTCAAAGTCTCCCTGGATCTCAGAAGCAAAACCCTTCTTTTAACAAATGTTACTAATTTCACCAGGGACCTGTCAATAGTTATTGCACAAAACAACTTGTGACACTGAATGCAACACAGGGTAGGATTTCCTTGGTGTACATCACTATGGTTTAAATGTTTAAATTGTTAAAATCAGTTTAAAATGTCATAATCTTATGCTCTCTCTGTATGTGCACATATATATAAATAATACCCAGTTCCATTCACAACTGTTCTTTCTGAGAGACACCCACTCAGCTTGCATGTCCGAATTCATCCAGGAGGACAGCAGAGCCAGAGTGGAAAAGCAGACTGAAATGCGTGGTTTAAGGCGTTCCCTGCTAGCAAACAGAAGCTCTTAAGTGCTGAGACAGGGAACTTGTGCTTTATCCTGGTCAGAAGCTGGGAGCTCTGCTTCTTAAGTGACATAAAGCAGGATGGGTAGTGTGGGGCAATCTAGTGGGAAGAAAAGATGCAGCTATAACTTTAATTTGCTGGTTAAAGGATTCTGGCCTTTCTGAATCAGCACCGGGGCTCTGTCTAATCTCCTTCCTCCGCTCATGTTGCAACAGAGAGTTGCCTAAGTGAGCTATGTTGGCTCTTTGCCACTCAATATTTCCCTTCACCGGGGAAACCCCCAGCTGGCTTTTAGAGGCAGCTTTATGGCCTCAAGATAGTGCCAAAGGCAGTATGAGGCGCCCCACCACCTTCTGGAAGAATTTGAAGGCAAAGATGGGGGTGGGATCACAGGAGACAAGCCCATAGCAAGCTATTTCTTCCACTTCATTAGCTGATGCCTCTTGTTTAAGACACTGATCATCCCTGCTTTTTTATTACTATTATTTCAAGGGGGAGTTGCCAGAACTGATTCATTGCTTTTGGACAAGCAAATAGGAAGCAGTGTGCAAACTGCCTCATCTTTGACAACTGAGAAGCATATAAGATTATAGAGGGGGAAAAAAAAAAAAAATAAAAAGCTTTCAAAAGTGCTTTGTCTCTGCCATCTAGCAAGCATAGCCCTCCAAGAGGAAGGTCTGTGATTCAGGGGGAAAATCCCATGACAAAGCCTTCAGCCCTAACAATTGCATGTAAGGGAGATTAAGTCATGGGAAACTCCTGCGAATAGAGTTGCATGAATAAAAAGAAACATGCAGCAACATGAAACACTCCAAGCTTCAGGTTTCACCGCCAGCTTGAAACGTGGGCCATGCTTAAAAGAATTGTGCACTGGGGTACCTGTTGTCTTTCCAGCAAGCACAGGCCTCATTTCATGGCAGACACAGGACCATGGCCTGGCTTTGCATCAAGCATTCAACACTAGATCTGTGCCATGTGTCCACATGGAAATGGGAGGGAACTGGGTATTCCCAGAGGGACTGCTTCTCCAGGCTTGGGGGAGCTCAGTAGTGACGAGGTGGCGTGGAAAACTCGGCTCTGTCTTCAGCAACTCTTAGGGCAAAGCGAGGCAAAAAACAGCAGAAAGCTTAAATTTGTTGTTTTGTTGTTTTGGGTGTTTGTTTGTTTTTCATCTAGCTCGAGACAGCCCGTGCGTAGGGTCGGAGCCGGCAGCCCTGGCCCCACCAGCCCCGATCATCTTTTCGGAGCCATTGGGGTTGCAGGCAGAGCAGCCGTGGAATGGCTCGAGCGTTAGAGAAAACACAAACAAACAAACAAACAAACACACACACACACACACCACCCCCCCAAAAAAAACCCAAACAAAAAACCACCATCAAAACAACACATTCAGTTGTTGCGGCGAAGCGGGGGAGCGCCCGCAACCTCCTGGGAAATGTAGTTCGCCCGGCCGGCGAGGCGAGGACCAATCGCCGCGCCTCTCCTCTGCTGGGCCTGCTGGGAGTTGTAGTTTTTCCTGTCTACATTAGGGCGGCGGCCAATGACCGACGGGGCCGAACAAGACTACACTTCCCAGCGTGCACCGCTCTGCCGGCACTACCGCGCCCCTCGGCTGTACACAAACATGGCGGCGCATGATGGCGGCGGCCGCGGGCGGCCCTGAGGCTCCGTGAGCGCCGGTGTCCGCCGGGGCTGCGGGCGGGCGGCTCCGCCTGCTCCTCGTGCAGGGGCTGCGGCGAGGCGGATCGGGGCTGGCGGCACACATGGACGACAGCAAGGTGAGGGGCTGCGGGGCCCACCCGGGAGCTGGAGCCGAGGGCAGCCGGTGAGGCTCTTGGTGCAGGGAGCTTTCTGAAATCTGCACTTGGAGGGCTCTGCTTGCTGCAGCCGCCAGGAAGGAAGGGTTGCCCCCTTAGTTCTTGCTTGCAGCCCTTCGGTGCTGCTTCTCGCGTTTCCTTAAAGCTCCAGGCATGGGCCAAAGGCTGGATACCACCGGTGGTGTGGTGCACTGGCTCATGCTCCCAAAAGCACCCTGAATTTATTAGATAGATAGCAGCTGTGCGCAAATAGTGAGGTACGAGGGCAACAGCGTGCCTTGCAGCCTTGTACTGGGTGCTGGAGCTTGAATTCTTCCAGCACTGTAAGAATCTCATAAGAGCAGCACAGTGGCATCCCTGAAGGTGCAGGGCTTCCACCTGAGCAGAGCCGAACATGAGAAGGTGTACAAGGAACGCATCTTCCTTTGGCTTGTGCCCCTAAAGCAGGGCCTGCAGGGACAGCTGCTCTGCTCAGCGCAGCATTTTGCAGCTCAGACTCTCAGCTGAGTTTGGGTATTTCAGCTCCCTGGAGTGCTGGTTATGGGTTACCCTGGGGTGGTGCTGGAGATGCCACTGGAATTTCGCCGGAACAAAATTACACAGCCTATGATGATCTGCCTTAACTCAAAGGGAGGGGGGGGGAGGGAATACTTGACACCATTTCTTACAGAATAAAGAAATTTAGAAACGATCAGTAATTTGGCAATCCACAATCCACAGAATGGATTGTAAGGCTGTGAAAGGTTTATGGTGATCTGCTATTTTAACAGGTATACTATTTTATTTTACTAAGGCCTTGTCTGAAAGCTGTGAAGGAGGTTGGGGGAAATCTGCATCACTGATGTCTCACAACTTTGGGGACTGCATGAAAGTTCCCAAAACTTGAAAAAACAACAGAGTGGAATATTCACTCTTGCTATCTTCACTCCCGAGTACAGTTTTTATAGTTCATGAGGCTGCAGGTCACCCTGAGGGTTTGGTGACTCTGTTCAAGAGATGTCATTTCCCTTGAGAGGGCTCTTCCCCTTGCAGCTTGCTGTGTCAGGATGAGACAAGCACTATTTATACCTTGTTTTATGGCCACTGTGGTTACAACTGGAGCCAGCATGTCCTTGAAATCTCCTAAAAATTCCACTGAGTCATGCTTTCCTCCTTGCTGAGGAGGTTGGCCTGTGAAAGGACTTTCCCTGCAAAAACTCAATCAAGTAAATTGTGTTGGTAGTGTAGTGACCATTCTGTAACTGCCTGTAGCCAAGTTCATTGTTTACCTTCATCTGTGTGACACAAAGAATTTAGAATTGAGCTTGCAGGCTGCAAAGTTTTCCCTAATTCATAGTGCCCTGTAGCCTTATCTGGTTTAAGAGAGCATTAGAAGAATGGTTGTTGTTAACACATTTCTCAAACTTGGAAGGAAATAGCAAGAAATAAAGGGAGAGGGTTTGAGCTATTGGGTGTGGAAGGGAAACAGTTTAGTGATGTAGCTGTTCCTTGGCAATTACTTCCTGTTAAAGCAACATCTCTGAAGTATTTGGATAGAGGAGAAAGGGGAAGCTCTGTTATAGTGGTTTCAGCCTTTATAGGTGAAATTTCTTGGTTAGTTTACAAGACTGCGTATAACATATCATATATTATATTCATGGGGAAACAGAATAGGGACTAGGGTAAGAAGTTGATAACTCTTGTTAGTCAAGTTATACAGCTAACTGCAATCTTTTATATTAATTACAGAGGTTTTTATAAGGGACACTGACAAGACTTACTTGGGTAACTAACTTTTCAGTTTATGGCTGGAAATGAGAAATAAAAGTGATCTGTAACATCAGATCACTTTTGTTATTCCAGTGACATTAAAAACAAGCGAATAAAAACCAGGCCGTCACCAAAAAAGGTTGGGGTGCCTTGCACAGAAAAGATACTATATTACTGATTCTGTGGATCCACCAGCTGTTGATGTCTTGCTCTGCTGTTCATGCAGCTTTCCTTTTTGAGGGAACACTTGGTGGTAGAGCAGGGGAAGGCTCTCAGCAAAGGGCTACACCCAAGGAGCTGGGATGCTTTCCACACAGCCTGGCTGTGAGGCACCAAATAGTCTTGTGTGGTCCTGAGTCATAATGATGGGGATGCAGGTGTCCCTTGGAGGGAGTGTGGGGGCAAGCCAGGTGTGAAATCTTGTGTGTCAAATATAGAGCTTGAGGGGCCTTTGGTCGTGTAGCCTGTGACCCTCACTGGTGGGGCTGGCTGGGATCAGGGAGAGAGAGAGATCTCCCAGGCAGTCCTGGAGTCAGCTCTGGGCAGCAGGGACAGAGCTACAGTGGAGATGACCTCACTTGCTAAGGAAGGCTGCTATGTTTTCACCCTTCAGGGCTTTTTCAGAGTTTGCAGGTTCTCAAAGTGCTGGAGAAATCTTTCACCCAGGATCATGTCCAAACATAAAGCATTCTCATTACTGCTTGCTTGGAAATACAAAACCTTAACAGCTTTGGTTATAATTTGATATGAGCAATTTCAAATCATTAAATGTTTTAAGAAGCTCCTGGTCAGCATTGTTCAGGTGACATGTCTTCTCATATTTGCCAGGAGTGAGTAAAACGGAGATTAAGGCCTGTAAACCAGCCAGAACAGTTTTATTTCATTGTTACAGTGGGCTGGGAGGGTAGAGTTAGTTGACCATCCCTAAGCCCAATTCTAACAGAGACAGGTTTAGAAAAGTGTCTGGTTTCTGTTAGTGTGAACTCAGAGAATGTGTGGGGCACAGTGGTGGACTTAATTCCTGTGGGAGGCTGTAAGTCCTTCCTCAGGGAAGAGCAGGGCTGTCACCTGTGGAGTGGCAAGGTGGCATCTGAGTGACTGCTGCCCTGAACTTTAGCACTTACCCTTCTGGGTGCCTGCATAACACTTCATGAAAACTTGATATTTAGTCCAGCTCATGCTTTTGTAAAACAGATGTTGCAGCAAAGACAGACAGTATTCTTTATGCATCTGTGCTGAATGTGGCATTCTTAGGACATGAAGCACTTTGTATGGTGCGAGTTTTGGGATTAATTTCTGTTGACACATCTGCTTAAGACAGATTGTGTTTGCTCAGTAAACAGTATCTTACATTTTTGGATCATTATCGGATGCATTTTCTGCCAGTGAAAGTAAAATAATTGTGTTGGGCGTATAAAATGTCATGAAATGGAGGGATAACAAGCATGCTCTCTAGCTGGGTTTTGTACTGCTACTGTGAGCGGTATGCTTTGAATTGGAAGATCAGAAAACTTCATCTTTATTAGGAGACTTGTGACTAGCTTCATTTGCTTTCTGATTTTGTAAAAATGTTTGCAAGTGGGAATAGATTCCTCCCCCCTCTCCTGTAACACAGCACTTAGGTTTTATTTCTTACTAATCATTTTTATAGTTTTATATAAATTCTGTGGATGATTACCTGTTCCATGCTGCATTAAGTTCTGCAGAGCTATACCTTCAGCTGCCAATGCAATGGACAGTCTGCCTAAGATGGATCTGGTTGCTGGAGCTGCTTGTTTATTGGTAAATGAACTCAGAGCTTCTGGAGGATGCTGACGTGGTCAATGTGATCACCACTGCTGGTCAGTGGTGCTGAGCAGTGCCTGGGGTAGTGTTGCTTTCATCTGCTAAATTGATTCAAACTTGCGGATGTCATGATGAAGCCAATTTTATCCCAGTCTTCTATCTGAGGGGCTCAGCTCCTCAGGGCTGTGGGTCCTAATAGCTGTATTATCTGTGCATCTCCTCCCTGAGGAGGACATCTCTGCTATGCATTCTGGCAAGGATTTTGGAGAGATCTGCTGCATGCTTCTAATAAAAAAGTCCAGAAATCTGAGGAATTTTCTGTATCAGGTCAAGTAATTGCAGCTATTTCCAATTCCAGGTCAAATAACTTTGTGCCTGAGCAATGACGGGAGGCAAGAATGAGGTTGTGGTCTAAGCAAGGTGTTAAAAGGAATTGTGGAATCACAGAATAGGCTGAGTTGGAAGGGACCCATTGGGATCATCGAGTCCAACTCTGGCCCTTTGCTGGACACCCCCAGAATCACAGTGTGTGCCTGAGAAAAGAGTTGTGTTCTTCTATTTTCTGCAGTCTGAGTGAACTGAATGGGGAGCTTGGTTGGATCTCTAACTAATGCATGCTTTTATTAATATTTCTATGAAAAGTTTTATGATTAATGTTGTTCTGAGTCTTGATTGCGTAAAACTCCCTGAAAAAAAGCCAAATCTCTGCTGCTGAATGCTAATAGATCACATCTCTTTATAAACTCCAGAGGAATACAAAGGGATAAAAAATGTTTGCTTGGTCTGTTGCCATGTTCAACATCAACTATCACTTCTGCTTTGTCTTCTTTCTGTCACATCAGCATAGCAACTGAGCAGGCAAACAGGACTAGAAGCCAGGGAGATAGGGTAATTCTGGATGGGGGCAAAGGATTTCTCTGGCCTCTTTTTTCCAAGCTGGGTTTCTTGAGGTTACAGCAGGAGCTTCGAAATATTGGTGAGGAAAAACTGGTGAGGATGCAGGATTTGATTAAATTGCTTACCATTGCTGCCTATGCAGGGTGATGTGTAATTGTGTGGTGAACTCCAGGGGCTGTGAAGACAGTAGGAGTCTTTGGGGACGGTTTGGAGACTGATTATTATTAGGGTGTTAGTGCCTAGAGTCAAAAGGGAAGGAAGCTTTTCATTATCTCCATAGTCCTGGTGGTTAGAGCATTGGCAAGTAACCATAGTTGAATGGTTGAAGACATACAAGCCTTTCTTCTGCTCTAAGGGAGCTTGTGTGCAGGGCTGCTGCAGTGGTTAAAGATCTTGGAAGGAGAGCAGTTGGCACATCTATGTGTAGAAAGCTGTCTGGAGTGAGCAGAGTGAAAGCAATTTATGGATAATGGTGGATCCAGGATGCATTTACCATGTGCTAAGCAGTCTTTAACTTGCTGATTGTGAGAAATTATGTGGTGGGAACCATTCACCCACCTGAGGCTTTGGGGAGAGGGCATGGCTGTCAGTGCTCCTGGGCAGGATTAGGACTCAGGGTAGTTTTCTGTTCACACAGCAGTGTGGGGTGTGCTGGGGCCCAAGGCTTGAGTGCCAGCTCACTCTAGTTCTAGAGGGTCAGAACCCAGAGTCCCAAGGTTTTTTAAGAGAGCTGCAGTGTGTGTCTCTACAAAACCTTATCTAGCTCTTGAATTCAAAGATTTGCTTTGAACCACCTTACATTAGCACAGAAAAGCCTCAGGTGCTAAAAGTCTTTGAGAACTGAAGTACTTTGGCTGTAGTGTGTATAATGCAATATCCTTCAGTCTTCCAAGTGCAAGTAATAGTAGGTAGCAAACTGTGAGTGCCTACAAGCCCAGCTGGGAAGGTTCAGTGTAGTTCTACCTTCTGCTGAGCTGGGAGTGTGGATCACACCATCCATAGCCAGGAGGGTGTTTCCAGGAGAGGACAGACCTTGTCATACCTGAAGGAGGACAGACAGTTTCTCTTCTTTAGAGCTCCTGCCCCCTGCCTTCGCCACATCTGGTTCGTTTTATCTTACTTTGAACTACACTACATTTTCTGAACTAGAAAATCTTAAGGGGAGCAGCTTAATGAAGTAAAGGATTATTTAAACTGTGTTCAACAGTCCAAGTCCACAAGAACTTCATTTTTTCCCCTTTGCTCTTCTGAATGTATTGTGTTTGTTTCATAATCATAGATGTCCATTAAGTACTTTCTGTTCTTTCATTTGCTTATGGTAGGCAGCTACTCCTGAATAAATCAGGAGGGACAATACAGAGAGGGTAGGATTATGTTGGCATGTGATTGTTGACTCACTTTCCAAAGAAAGAATAGGCTCAATTGTATAATCCTTTTTTTTCCTCTTCATTCTGGCACATCAGTTCACTATGTTATTGTTTTCATTGCAGTTTGCTAAGTTTGCAGAACAAGTGACTTCTTTGAATGTTGAAAATGACTTATTTTGTAGTTTTTCACAGTAAAAGTGCCTTTTTTAAAATGATGAACTCTGATATTTTGAACACTGCCTATTGGAAAAAGTCTGTCTGTATCCAGGATGATGAATACTAAGGGAGCAGTGAAATTCTTGTATGCAGGTGTGTGTGTTAGGTGTATTTCTCCACACTCCCTCCAGTCAAACAGTGTGGTCAGAATGCAAATAAAGTGAAATCCTCACTGCAGAGGAGAGCTGGGGTGTGTGGCTGATGTAATGCTTACTGGGTGATACTGCCCAATGACCAGTGAACTAAGCTTCAGACCAATTTAAGACTTTCTTGTGCCATGCCCCCATGTTAAGAGTAAAACATTTGACTGGGGAAACACAGAGGAGACTGTTTTTGGTTGGTTGGTTGTTTTGGGGGAGGTGGTGGTATGGGGTTTTTTGGGGTTTGTTTGGGTTTTTTGGTTTTTCTTTTGTTTTTGTAGCAGAAGAAGCTCTCAGACCTGTAAAAAAGGAGCCACAAAGAAGAGGGGAAATTGACTACAAAACCTGCTTTCCATAGGGCAAGAAGCTAGAGAGTTACATTTCTGCGAAGGGAATCTACTTTAGCAACAGGGAGAGTTCAGCACCAACAGGATGTGTGAGGAGGTGTGAGGAGACCCACCAGGCTGTGGAGTAATATTTTTAACATGAACATGGCCAGAGTGGTGATGTACTACTGGAACAGAGGCAACAGAGGTAGGACTCAGTGTGACTGAGGTCCCTGTTCAGTAAAACTCCTCAAGATTCGTTTGAAAGGAATCTAGCCCAAGGAAGCTCAGGTGGCTGGTGAATAATTCTGAGTTTAGAGTAGGCTGAAACTGTTGACTGCAGCAAAACTGAGTTTTGCATCATATTGAAAGAAACAAATTATTTTTTTCTAAATTGAAGTGTTGATCTCTATAATATAATATTTCCAGACCTGCTAGAGCAGGGGCTGTTGGTGATGTGAAAGCAATTTCACTTGTGCCTCCTCAATACCCATATATCCACGTAGATACCTGAAGTAGTGCATTCAGTTCTGGGCTCCCAAGTACGAGAGAGAAGTAGGAGAGAATCCTGAAAACTCCAGTGCTTGGCATTCTTATTTCCTCTGTTGCTCCAGAATGTATATGCAAGACTTTATACTTGAGACTCCTACTAGTGACAGTCACATGGTTCCAGCATTACCTTTGCAGAACAGGATCTTTATTGTGCCCTTCCTTTCCAGGTGGTTGGAGGCAAGGTAAAGAAACCAGGCAAACGAGGTCGTAAACCAGCCAAAATAGACTTGAAGGCAAAACTTGAAAGAAGTCGTCAGAGTGCAAGGGAGTGCAGAGCCAGGAAGAAGCTGAGGTACCAGTACCTGGAAGAGCTGGTTTCAAGCAGAGAGCGAGCCATCTGTGCTCTCAGAGAAGAGCTTGAAATGGTAAGGAACTACCATTTAACCTAACCCTCAGTACTATCTGGGGGACCTGTCCTTGTGAACACTTGTTCTTGGGACCACAGTGACTGACAGTGGCATTTGGCTGCCTGGGAGGTATCAAAACATCAGATGCATCCAGCTGTTTGTCTGCTTTGGTGTGTAGAATACGAATTCATGTCACAAGTTATCTGCTGGTTCTTAACTGGAAGCAAGCAAAGAAAGTGCCATTATATTTGAATCTGTTGTCTTTGAAATGTTTGGTTTTGAAAAACCTTTAACAGAAGTAGATTGTGGGAAGAGGCGTTGGAATATCAAAGGGCAAACATATATCCACAGGGTGTCATTGCTTCTCTGTTGGAGAGGTGGATTCTTGCAGCATGCTCTCTGTGTAGGTGGTTCTAGGATGTGTAAGATGGGGGTCTTGCCCAAATAAGCAGCATTAACCAAGGAGAATGCTTCATCTGGAAATACAGACAGAGCGGTGTCACTGAAATGTCACCAGCGCTGAGGACACTGCCTTCACCTGGCTTTAGGTTTGTTGGAATGGGCAGGGCTAATCACTACAAGTTAGCAGGTTTAGGATCAGGTGAAAAGCCAGCCAACTGTCCACAGGTTATTGATGGGCTTCAGGGTTTGGCAGTGAAGGATTTAAGAAGAGGGAAGTAGGAATAAGGCACATGTGCCTTGCGCAATGGGAAAGGACCTCTTAATAGTCCATCAGCCCCCGAGTCATGTGAAATATTTGTTTTTAATAGGCCATGAACTGGAACGGTATTCTCGCAAGCCAGCAGCGAGAAATTGCACAGAGTGTTCCATGTTGTTTAATAATTACAGTGCTCTGTCTAGTGCTGCCTCTGAGTAGCAGTTTATTGACTGAAAGAGGCTTTGCTGAGCCAGGTATGCAGCCATGGCCACGTGCTCAGCTCGTTAGGGCTCTGCACGTTCATAAGAGGCTTCAGCTCGGTACATTCAGACCTTAAATGAATATACCGGAAGGTAAAGATTACAGCCCTGTTTTGTCTGCTGATGTGATCCTGGCAGTTTGCTAAGGCCTAATGTGTTTGCATGTTTCAGTACAAGCAGTGGTGCATGGCCATGGACCAAGGGAAAATCCCCTCGGAAATAAAAGCCCTGCTAACTGGAGAGGAGCAAGGCAAAGCACAGCAGAACTCAACCAAACTTGCCAAGGCTGCGAAGACAGAGGCAAACAGCAGCAATCCCTGTAAGTATCCAGCCTGTGATTAATTCCTGTTTTGTTACATCTTTTGTGGTGTAGGAGGATGGCTGTGGTGTAGGAAGAAACATAAGGATGTGCTTTTGGGCACAAATAGTTGATTGAAGCAGAGAGCTTAGTGGGTGGTACAAAGACTCTGTGTAATGTTTACATGGACAACACAGAAATTCCACTATAGAGGAAGCTGGGCAGTTATTTTAAAAGAAGACTCTTTGTGTTTCACCAAAGCCTGTGGAGACCTGTGAAGACCTTCATTTCTTGCAGCATTTTCTGGTTTTTTTAATGCAAGTTAAATGGAGCACATAAAACATAATTGAACTTTAGAAACTTTACCGAGAAAACATTATTCTAGCTGCAAGCACTTCAAGAGAGAAATGCTGGACATGGGATTTCCTATGGAGTCTTCTTTTTGACTCCTTTGTGCTTCTTCAGGGAATTGAATAGGTTTCTTCTGGTGATTGGAAGTGAAAAGACCATGTGATACAAAGTCATATTCCTGATATGTATATGTAAAGGGAAAGAGTTAAGATGTAGCATGGACAATTCTGTATCTTCTAATTTTGTAACAGTTTGTGCTACAGGATAAATTATGCTTCATAGAAAACTTTTTAAAAACAGGAGTTTCTAGCTTTATGTTTTTAAGAATCAACATGAAAACCACTTTTTCAACCATAACAATCTCCCCCCACCTGGTGCACCATTCTCAGGAGGCCGATGCAGAATCTTCCACGCTGCAGCAGAGGTGGCTCAGGAACTGGCAGGAGGAAGAATGCTGCTCTGAAGAGTGGATGCATCCCCAGGTGCAGGGGAAAGGATCCCAGTCTGTTCCCTTCTCTTTGCTCCTCCCCACATGAAATTCTTTTATTATGGTGTTCCTAAGGCTTCGTGGGGTAGGGCTTTTGGGGTGTTGGTGTAAGTGGAGCCTTGTTCTTCCTTTTGCTACGCTGCCCTCCCCAAATACGGCTGTGGCAGCTTTGGGGCCTTCCCAGCACAAGAGTGGGGCTGCTTTTATATCAGAGCCCAGAATTAGGCTGGCTTTGTGTTCGGTGGTTATGTGGTTGTTAACTGCTGTGGGGATCTGGGAGGTTCTGTAAAAGAAAAGCAAGAGAAGGATCTCGTAACAGCTTTGCTAAAGCCAAACCCAGTACTGTAGGTTGAGGAGAAGGAGCTGGATCAAAAGCTTTCAGTAAGAAGATTTATAGCAATATCATTTTTAACCTAGATGCAGATGTTGCTCTTGGCATTCATCTGTAATGCAGCATGTCTTTTGTGTGACTGGGATTCTTAAAGAGCTACTAGATACATTTCCTGCTCCTGCCCATACTTCTTCCACTGGGTGCATTTTCCACCCACTGTGCTCCTAGGAAGACCATCAAGGCATGTCCCTGCAGCCTGCTTCCAGCAGGGGAACAGCAGCCATTCCCTCTCACCCACTGGGCCCTGATACCTTTCCATACCTACCTACATTTTGGGTCCTAGTGCCTCTCTGGACAGGACCTTAATGTGAATTCTGCAATACTGTCCTGGTTTCCCAGCCAAAGACAATGCCAGGAACTGGCAGCAAGGAAAGGAAGTTGCATCAGTTGGTTTTGTAGTAAAAAAGGTGATGGCGAAACTCTTGTGGGCTGATGTACTCATCCCAGTTACTGGCAGATAACCTGCCACTTTCCTCAAACTGCTCTTTCTCCTAGATAGGCTTTTTGTATTCATATGATGCATTGTGGAGAGTGGAGCTCTCAGAGGGGGTTTGGCTTGCTTATTCTGTTTTGTTTATGACAATGTCTTTCTCTGTATTTTATGAAATGCATGGAACATTTTTTAATCTTATGTTTTCAGCATTGTTTCATAGAATAAATATTATAATGAATGACTTTGCTAGACCGAGTGTTGCCTTTTTTATTGAACTAATTGGGTGTGTTTAGCATTGTCTCAATTCAGGGTGGGGTGAAAGCACTGAAAATGATCAAGTACCATATTTCAGTGTACAGCACAATTGTTTTTAGAATTCCATTCTAAGCACCTATATATTGAACCTTGATGCATGGTTTTAGGCTTATTCTTTAGACCCTGAAATCAGGTACTTAGTTAACAATGGCTAAAAATGTTGCACAGACACAGAAGACTGTTAGGAGAGGTTAAGTCACACTGAAGTAGAGATGGTGAAGATATGAGGGTTCATGTTATGTTGTCCATGCCCTACCCTGCCCACCCCCATCCCCCTCTGTATCTGAAGGTCTTACCTGTTCTGTATCTTACCTGTTCCTTTTCCTGGATTTTCTAGAGGAAGAAAAACCCTAGGCCAAGTGTTCAGAACTATTCTCTGCCAACCTTGTTGGACTTTATAAGGTGATCATACCAGAAGTGTGATGGATTATTTTGAGTTAGAATTAGTCTTACACAGTCCACTTTCAAATATAAACAATGTATTGTGATTAGACACATATTTCAAATGTTATGCAGATGCTTAAGTGCCTTTCAGAATCAGGGATGTAGAAAACATGCAGAGGAGTTGTGGTGTGTGACCATAACAGCTCTGCCCAGCACTTGGTAACATGACAAATGCATCGCTGATCTCGGGAGAAATACCCTGCTTGCTTTCTTCCCTCTTTTTCTGTTTCACATGCTGTGATACCAAACAAGAAGCCTCTCAGCAGAAAGGTTTCTTTTCAGGAGGAAATGGAGAGTTGGAATTTCTCATTGTGGTGAACAGCAGTTTCTCCTGTTCCTTGTCATGGTGGCTCTTTCTTGGCTTAGTTAGCACTTGACATTACAAGGCTGTGTTTGCAAGCCTGGGCCTGCTGCTGTGGCACAAACAGTGGTATCTGTGTTCTGACAGGTTTCCTGTGCTTTGTGCAGATGGACAGGAGGCCTGTTATTGCCTCCACTGTCCTTGGTTGTCCTGCAAGCAAAAATCAGTGACGCAGTTACAGCTCTAACTGCAGCTTTTCCATCTGCTCTAGATGCTGTAGTCCCTTACAAAATGTAGGATTCCCAGCAGCAGTCATTCATTTAAAGTTCCGTGGCTTCCATCACGTAGCAGGTCATGCTGTGTTAGACATTTTTTGGCCTTAGCTGGATTTCTGGGAGTCCTTTATTTTGAAACTTGAAGTTTAGCAGTTCCCCTTGAAAAGTGTTTGTGGTTCATGCTGGTTTGCTGTTCTAATGCTCATACTCTTCATCCTTGTTGGGGTGGCTCCTAGGAGTGATACAGCCAAGGCCTCTGGTCAGGAGTCTCATCTAGTTCCCTAAATAATGTAGGCTGGTACAGTCTTACCTCTCTGTGTGGGCTGGGTACAGCCTTTCACACGTTCCTCCTCCAGTGAGTGAGCGCAGCTGGTTCTCTCTCAGAAGTACTGAAGAAAGGAAATGAGCCTGGAAATGCCTCATTTTCCCAGTTGCCCTGGAAATCTAATCTTCAGCCAGACCCATTTGCCGAGCTGAAGGTGGGTATCTCTTGGAAACTGTCCACAGTCTTAAAGAAATGCTGTCTGTACTATTTGGTGTTTACACCAACACCAGAACTCCTGTTAGGGTTAAGTGTAGTGAGACTGAACTCAGTGGATGATGATGGACTAAGCACTGTACAGTTGCACCAGTCCTTTTGAGGAGTGTAACCCAAGGATGGACCAGGTAGTGGCAGCTTGGTAAGAAAAACGTGCAGTAGGTCTTGTCTTTTTGTGTGCTGTATCTGTGCTGCATGCAGAGAATCCTGCAGTGGAGGGGATACATTTAATTGACTCATCACTTAACTGAGAACGTTTTGTAATTATGTGTTAAAAAAAAAAAAAAAGGAAATCATCACAGTCTGCTTTTGTAATCTGATAATAAGTGTTTGTCAAAGAATCAGTATCCTGTTAAGTGCTTTTCAAATACTAACTTATATCAGGGGTTTATCTTAATGTATTAGACAAATTTCAAAAAGCTTTTCTCTTTCTGGACACCTGAAATCTGGCCAACTTTGAGAGTGCCTGTGACTGATTGTTTTTCCTTTTCTTTCCCTTTTACTTTCCCTTTTACATTTTAGGGTGAAGATTAACCTACATCAGTAATGAATCTAGTTTTTCCTGAAGAGCTGGAGAAGGCTTAGGATCATAGCTCCATTTGCTACTTTCCAAGAAATGGTCATCTCTATAATTACCTATAGAATTACTGTTAATATAAGAAGTAAATGTTTGAGACTAGTCTCAAAATGCAGAGAAATTAGAGGAAAATAAGAACCATAGTCCTCCTTATTGTGCTCAAGAATTACAGTGTAGGTGTCAGAGGATGGGCTGATGTAGAAATCCCTGTTGGAGGTAAGCAGGGCAAAATACCAGTTTGGGAGTTCCTGCTCTTTGTGTCACTGAGCATTAATTTCTCCAAAAGTTATGTCAATAAATGAATTTCTTGTGTTCTTCTGACTCCATTGTGAATTTGTATGAGAAACCATAAGCTTCTAATGCACAGTAAAACCTGAGGTGTCCCACACTGAATAGCACATCAGTGGACTAAAATTCAACTGATGCTATATTTATGGAATGTACAGATTCTTGTATGTAGATCTATCATGGCCTTCCAGTGCCTGAGGGGAACCTGCAAGAAAGATGAAGAGACACTATTGACAAGGGCCTGGACTGGCAGGACAAGGGACAATGGCTTCAAAATGACAGAAAAGGTTTAGATTAGATATTAAGAAAAAATTCTTTACTGTGAGGCCTATAACAGATTGCCCAGGGAAGCTGTGGATGCCCCATCCCTGGAGCTGTTCAGGTTGGATGGAGGTCTGAACAATCTTTAAATTGCAACTAGAAAATGCTGTCATTGGTTAGCTAATGATTTTCAGCAAAAATTCATGAAAAAAAATAAACAAAACCCCCTACATTCATGGAAAAAAATAAACTAAAAAACCTAAACTTCTTTTCAGGTTTTTTTTTTCTCCATAAAAAGCACTTTCTCACATAAAAAGCAGGAGTTTTGCTTCCATAACTAGTACAAGATGAACTCTGCTTTTTTATGTGTCAGCCTGTATCTCACAAGTGGCTTAATCAACGCTACTAGCACTAACTGCTGCTTCAAGCAATCCTTGTGTATCACCTCTATATGTTTGGGTGGGTATTGGTGACATTGCTAACTGTGCTGCAGCTGATTAAATAAATGTGTGAATAAAAGACTACAAGTGGATTATAAAATGTGTGTTTTCATGAGCCAGGCTGTTCAGTGTGAATAGAAACAGCCCATGAAGGGTGGCTTATTCCCATACCTTCTTTCTCATGGCAACTTTCAGAGTACATTTTAATCAAGTTTAACAGTGCTGCCAATAGCAGTGCTGGGTGTGACAGTGCATTCCAGCAGTGTCCTCCAGCTTTACCATCCTTATGTGGCATGCTCAGAGTGCCTGCTGGTGTAAGAACAGTCCTTTCCTGCTCCCTGTCAAACACAGAGCTGGTCATGTTGCTAGGTTAGTATTTTCTTGTCTGCATTTCTGGGTTCTTTCTTTCCTCTCCTCTTTGAAATCTCCTTCTTGGAATATATTCCTTCTTTGGTACAGAAGAAGACTATTCTGTGAATCTCCTGGCCTGGCAGTGTTAAGCCATGAATTGCCTAGAGAGAATGAGAGAATTGCCTACCTGAGCAAAGTGCAAAAGGACACTGGAGGTTAAACAGGAACTAGATCTGCCAGGTGGATGTTAGTGCGTTAGTGAACAGCTTTTGGTAGTGACCACTGTGAGAGCCTGGGTGCTCAGTTAGGAGGAGTAGTATGTCTTAAGAATATTTTAAGCTTTGCCTGCAGAACTCAAGTCACTTCCAAAGCAGATAGCAGGCAGAAGTCTCAGCCCAGAAACTGAGCTCAGATGAAGGCATGGCTCAAACTGAAAGGTGCAGTGTTTTTGTGTCCAAACACTGCCCGCTGAGCATCATGGTGCAGTGTCCCTTGGACAAAAGCTGCTAGCTCCTGATAATTGCCATGGCACTTCTAATGTCCAAATGCCTCTGAAAGAGCATTGACTGCTTCCAGAGGAGGGGTCCTGATTACTTAGTGTCCTTCTAAATAAAATAAATCCTAATGTTGAGGGTCAGGATGAGATCTAAAAAGCCTTCGGGAAGGATTAAGAAATCCACGCCCAGTGTTATGGCCCATCAGCCGAGATGAGCCCGAGGTGTGTGTCCCAGCACTTTGGAGAGGAATTTTCGCTGCTGAGTCATTGTGTAAGGGAGGCATGACAAGGACTTATGTCACCTGCAGGATTGCCTCTTATCAGCCTCTGTCTGAAAAGCCAGGCTGAAGCCTCAGGTGTGCACCCCCTTCTGCACCTAGGAGGCACCTCTGTGCATCACTGGAGAAGCACCCAGCGATTGTTCAAGCCATGAGCACCAACAGCCTGGTCTCGTACAGCACCTTGGTGGTTCCAGTGATGGTCGAGTGTTTGAATGTTTGACAAGTATGCACTGCTGGAGCAATAAGGATTTCTTGGTTTAGGAACATCGTTTCTGCTGTATACCTCTGTACAAAAGACTGAGATCAAACCCCATCGGTTTCCTGCCATTCTGTAGACTGGAGTAAATCCAGTCCAAGTTGCCCCCATCCTGTATTCCACTAAAATCCTGTCCTGGTTTTCCTCCATTCCGTGTTCAAGAAAAAATGCAGTCTGCGATTTTCCACCTTCTGTATTCCAGGCCGGAATCTGGTCGGGGTTCTCCCTCCAACGAACTCTGGTCTAGACTCTGGCTGAAATCCGGTTCGGGTTTTCCCTTCAACTGGGGAATATTATTGTCACTTCTGAATATTATCCAGGGACCAGTTTCATAAAACAAATTGAAGACTTACTGTGTGTTAGCGGTAGTGTAGAAAAAAAAATCTGTGGTTTAGTCCAGACTGCTCATCAGGAGGTGACATTTATACAACAATCTTCCAGTAGGTGTGTTATGTTTTACTAGAAGCCAGTTCAAATAAAACTTCTGTAATGTATAATGGGCTATTCCACAACACTTGCTAAGTTGAAAAGAGCCAACTAATAAAGACATATTAACTTACAGAATCACTTAGGGAGTTAATAACCCTTCCTTTGAGCATATGGGTCTGGCTTTAATAAACTTCAAATCTGCTTTTTGTTCTTTTAAACAGGAAGGATCTGATATTGAGAAGGGCTGAGCACTCAGAATTTCAGCTGCAATTGATGGCGTGTGTTCAGCACCTTGGAAAACCAACTCCTAAATCAATGTCACTTAAATCTGAATTTAAATGGGTTGAGTTGAGGAGTCTGAAAAAACTCTGGGGATTTTTAAGTGAGCATATGGAAACCCTTAAGTCCAATTATTGGTGATAGCCACTTTGGTGTCACCTCCGTGAGGCTGGTGGAAAAATAGGTACAAGTGATGTGAGTCTCTGCTTCTCTCTAGCCCCAACGCCTCAGCTGGAAATTTTTAAAAAATACTTAAACAAAAATCCAACTTTCTGCTGAAATAAAAAGGAAGGGACATAATTTGACAATTTGTAATAGGAATTCCCAAGGGCAAGCCACTTAATGCCAAGTATAAACAGCAGTGATGGAATTTCTACCTAATGTGTGTCTGCTTAATGGGGAAAAAAAAAAAAAGTCTAATGGTTGGCACTGTATCATGTTCTTACACAGGAGACATTTAAAACTAAGGGATGGATGGGCAAGAGACCCAGGGCTGCTTTGTCCCAGAACTTCTCCTTTGCAGATGGATTGAGACGTGTTTGTGAACTGGGAGTTTATTCTGTTTGTTTTGTGTCTATATTGATCAGGAAAATCCTACAGAATTTTCCATTTCTTGCTTAGATAATCCATGATCTGCCTTCTGTCTCTGGCACCTCTGGGGCCTTGGCAAACCAGGAGGTACCTGGCATTGGTGCTACCAAACCCATCTGTCCTAAAGCCGTCTGTCCATCTGTCCATCATCTGTACAGAAACAATGGAAGGAGTGAGAAAGCTTTCTCTTTGCTCTTGTGTTTTTACCAGAGTAGTCTGGGTTAAAAGCAGCCAGGGCAAGCAGAGCCATGCTCACTCTGATACAAGTGTGATTGGGATTCCACTGATGTGGAATTAAGAGACCCATCCTCCAGACGTCACTCATGGTTGCAGGGCTGGTTAGAGCCCATGATGTCAGCCCAGAACTACCAGCTCTTTCAGCCTGGGGACATTGTGTCCCTGGCTGTTGTGCCATGGCAATCCTGGACTTTTCCTGGCCACCTTCTGTAGTGAAAAACCTTTTGAAAGGTGGGGAAAGATGGTGGACTTGAAGAAACAAGTGTCCTGTGTGCCTCTGACCTAGCAGGAGGTGGGTAACCATGACCCTGTGGTCCTCTGTGACCTCAGGGCTCATTCTGTTCAGATCCTCCTCTTTCATAAAACTACTAACCAAAAAAAAAACCCTGTTGTGTTTCAGTCTCCAATCCAAATATAAAAATAATGCTGCAAAATTGACCTGGCCTGCTTAGCCTAAATCTGATTCTACTGTGTCAGAGGCAATTAAATGGCAAAGGAAAACTAAACATATGGTGGTGTTTCAGCAAGAAACAACGAGGTGACAATATGAACCAGACAGAAAATACTGATCTTGTCTTACTTTCAAGGTCCTCTCATCTCCTAATTCATGAGAGTTTTTTGCTAGTGGCTTTAATGAGAAATATCAGATCCTTATTTAATGGGGATTTCTGAATTTGTGAAACACATACTGTAAGTGTTCCTGTGGTCAGCGAGGGTTCTTCCAGTGCTGCTTTGTGTCACAGAGGAGGAGGAAGGAAGTTTTTTACCAGACATGTGGGATTATTTCTCAGCAAAAGGGATTCCCCACTCCCACACTGGCAGCAGAGATTGTCCTCAGAGGATGTCAGCTTGGGGCTCCAACACACGTGTGCTCCTGCTCCCTGCTGATGGCACAGGGAGACACTCAGCCCTGTTCATCACACCCTGAAGTACCTCCTGCTCTTGTTCTATTCACTCTCACTGCTGCAGCACTTCCAGGCTCCAGGCATGGACAGGAACCCAAGTGTGTCACCTTTGTTCTGAAAGCAGAAAAAAAAGACAATTCTTCTCTGAGGGGGTTGTGACTAGGGGTGTCTCTTGCCAGCAGACGGCAGGGAGCTGGAGATTTTGAAACAGAAGTATGAGGAGGGATAGCTGACGCCTGCACACTGTCCTCCATTGCCTGCTTTAACAGCTGGGGTCAGTATCCACAGTGCTTTTAGGATGCCTTGAGTGTGAAGTGCTTCTGATAGCCTGGACTCGAGGATGTTTGGCCATGCTCTGAGGAGAGGCTGGTCTGGATGGAGCCAGTTCTGTGCAAGAAATGAAAAAGTTGGGTAAAGAAATAACTGAGAATTTGTGACAGAGGTTTACAAACCCAAGACTGGCCCAGAGAGAGTGGATGAGGTCCAACTATTCACCATGTACTGACTTTATCAGAGCTAGTTGAGAAGATACAGAATAGGAAGAAAGTACTTGAGATCCTCAACTGAAAAGAGGTCAGATCCTTGGTTCTCAGACAAAATGCTCCTGAAATCTGCTCAGATGGGCTCTGAGCAAGCAGAGTGGGGCTGTTTGTCCTGTCCTTCAGACTTTGTGACTAGTCATTCCAGACCTGCTCTGGATTTATGGAATGGCACTACTGTTTGGCAGCTACCCTGTGAAGGGTGTTCATTCCTCCCAGTCACAGCTGGAGGCTGGGAGGACGTGTCAGGAGTCCTTTATCTTCTCTGCTTGCTCTGCCCTGTCCTCGAGTAACCAAGGCTACAGTAAACAGTGGGGTACTGGGAGGGACAGACCTCCACTCTGAACCCCACAGAACTCTCCTGTCAATTTTGTGAGAATTTAAAAAAGAAAATCTTAGCAGGCAAGAGGTGCAGCAGCCTGGGCTGGACCTTCCATGTGCCACATTTATCCAGTAGAGTGAGGGGAATTCACCAACAGGGTGCTAGTGCTGCCCTAATTTAGAGGATAAATAGTTACCCGTGTTTTCTGAGGGTATGCTACTGTACTTTTGGGCAATGCTGTGGGAATTGAGAAAATAAATCAATATTCCTCACATAGCCTCAATCCAATTCCTATTAATGAGATGGATAACTGGGGAAAAGAAAAAAAGGAAAATAATGCTCTCTGTTTTGGGAAGTATAGATGATTTTGGCTGAAGAAATTTTCATTCAGAAAGTCAATTTTAAATGAGAATGGCTCAGCTTACAGTCCCTTCTTCCTCCTCTTCCTTTCATTAGGTCCTCTTCTTTATCTGCCAGACCCTTGCAGTCCTTCCTCCTGCTTTCCACCCCCTCTGCAGACGCCCTGCCTGAGCCCACACACAGCCTTCGTGGGTAGACAACATCAGCAAACTGGTGAGCATGAGGCAGGAAAAGGGGCTGGAGTGGGATTGAAAGGACAGGATGGGTCTGTGAGCTGCCAGCCAGCTCTCTGTCAGATGGATCATAGCTGAGCTTGGGGAACCTCGGGGTTTCCAAGCAGCACAAGTGGTCTTCACACATGGTGAGAGTCCAGCACACATTCTCTCCTTGCTACAGCCCCCCCCGAATGATAGATAACACAATCAATAATCCATCTGCTTCTTAGATGATGGTTTTTCCTGCCTGGATGCTCAAGACACCTCAAGGCATTTCTGAGCTAGCACTGAAGTAGAGCTTCTGGGACCTAGCAATGTTGTTACCTCCTCCTACTGCTACAAGTGGCCCAAATCCCCTAGGGAGGAAGCCCAGGTTGCCTCCAGAGCACGTCCTTCAAGGGCAGGACCCAAGGTGTCCATGCCCACAGATCTGTGTCTCCCATGCACAGTGCCTGTTTCCTGTGAGCTCATTAACATTGGTGGGGAGGACAGGGGCCTGCAAAGAAGCTCCTGCCTCTCCCCCTGGTCTCCCTGTCCCAGCAGGACTGGAGACCCGGCCATTCCCGTTGGGTTGTTTTCTCGCTGTGCTGGCAGAGGAAGAGCAGCAGGAGCCTGCTCCACCTGCAGCCACAGGTCAGGTCGTGCCCTCTGGGACACCTGTTAGGGACCTCTTCAAACATGCCCAAACTGGAAAATGCTGCCAGGCCAGTGTGGGACTACAGAGCTCGCGTTCCTGCTCCTGTTTGGAAAAGGTGACTCTTTGCTGCAGGTGCCACAGCTGTGCCTCAGCAGAAGGGGCGCAGACCAGGAGACACAGCCAGTTTCAGGTGTGAGGAGGCCCTGGGTGCCTGGCACAGGCATGGTCCCTTTTGCTCAGCAGCTCTTCTTCCCATATGCCCACCTCTGGGAGGGTGCACCAGGCTGGGGTGGAAGGAGCTTGAGGGGCTGGGAAAGGTGAGACCAAGGAGGGGACTTTTCCTGGGCAGTTTAGAGCGCGAGACCTCCAGAGAGGTGCAAGGACAAAGATGCAAAAGCATCCAGCACTGGCCCAATGCTGACCCTGCTGGGCCAGTGGGAATTTTGTCACTGATGAGGCCAGTGGGCTCAGGCTGAAGCCAACAGGGCCCCCATATGGACAATCTTACCTGTGGGGTCTCAACAGGATTGACAACCCCAGTGCAACAGTATTTGTGGGGACATAATGGAAGGAAGCGTACATGGCTTTGGGTGGATTTAGGCATTTATGCACCGTGGCCCATCCTCTAAAGGGATTAAAATGAGCAGTTTTTCTTTCTTTCTCTTTTATCTCTACAGGGAGAGAGTGGAAGGACCCTTGTTCTGCAGATAAGCACTGCTTGTGATCCTGGGAGAAGTTTCCCAAAGCAGAACGTAGTAACCAAAATGAAATAGAACGAATGCATCAAACCCAAGGCATTTAATAAAATAAAACATCTCTTTCCCCCCTCCCCCACCCACTAAAAGTCAGGTTAAAAATATGTAGCTGTACATTGGTTCAAAAGGAGAAAAAACTCCTTCTGGGGGTACAGAGTAACTTTTCAAAACAATGACGCCCACTAGACAAACGTATTTGGGGGATTGGACGGAATAGGCCAGGCAAGTTTTCTTTCCTTGGCTTCTCTGTTAAAAGCGTCATAGGTGGAGTCTTTGGTGACAGTTTTGGCTGTAGCTGGAATATCTGCAATACCAACATGATTTTTTTTTGCTATCCTGGAACTGGTGGTGATGGTGTATGCATTGCTTCTGTAGCATTTCATGGCAGACATGCAAAAAGTTTCTTTCATCCCTCTTCTGAAGTTTGCATTATAGATGGAGTAGAGGGTTGGCTTAGAGGCTGAGGAACTGAAAGAGATCCAGGTGATGGCCAGGAAAAGCAAGGAGCTCTTTCTGCAGTCTGTTTCCTGTGGGTGCCACAACTGTACCGTGAAGAAAGGAAGCCAGGACAGGAGAAACATTGCATTTAACATTAAGAACATCTTGATGGTTTTCACTTTTGTTCTTGGAACAATATTTGTTGTTCTCCTGACAGTCATTCCATCCGTGCCTATTCTCCAAATGTACTTAATAACTTTCTGGTAAAAAAGGATAATGAGGAGGGATGGGATCAAAAACACCAAGAGGAGGTGGATGGTACCATAGGCAGATCCTTGCCAAGAACTGGGGAGGAAAAAGTTGCAGTGGTGGTCGCTGTTGGAGCCATAGAGAAAACAGGCTGGTGATGCAAACAGAGCACCACAGAGCCAAGAGGCCAAAATCATTCTTTTGGCTTTCCCTCTGGACACTTTGAAGCTCAGGGGGTAGACAATGGTGTAGAATCGATCCACGCTGATGGCGAGGAGCACGTAGATCTGTACCCCGGGCGTGAGGTACTGCAGGTACCTGACCAGCCGGCACACGCCGCTGCCCAGCAGCCACCGCCCGGAGCTCAGCTGCAGCAGCAGGAAGGGCGCGCTCCCCACGCTGCTCACCAGGTCTGCACAGGCCATGGACACCACAAAGTAGTTGGTGGTGGACTGTGTCCTCCTGCTCCTGTGGATCACTAAGCACACGAGGAAGTTTCCCAGGACGGAGATCAGCCACAGCGCTCCCCAAACCACGCTGGCAGCTGCGATTTCCCCCGGCCTCAGCCCATACTCCACCAGAGAGTGGTTCCTGCTGGAGCCGGCTCCTGGGGATGGAGGTTCTGCCATCTCGTAGCCAGCAGGGCTGGAGGCTTTGGGGCTGCTCGTGTTCTGCAGCAGCAAGGTAAGGAGAAGAGCAGCACCACTGCTGTTATCCATGCTGTGAGCAAACTCAGCCACGTCTTTTGCTCAGGCTGCAGACAGAGAGGAGAGAAAAGGTTTTGTTGAACAGCTGTGTATGAAAAGACCATCTTAACCTACAAAAGAATATTCTCAGTAGTAGAAATATATACTGTGACTTCTGCATTTCTGGGCTAACACTGAAATACAGCTTCTGGGTTCCACCGCAGCTGGTGGTGTGACAGGCTGTGTCAGGGGGATCCCCTCCCATTCCCTGGCTGGTTTGAGGTGGCTGCCAGCCTTTCATGCCCTTCTGCACCCTTTCACTTTTGCTCCTCACAGCCCCATTCCACATCTGTGGCCTGTGCACCATGACCCCAATCCTCCCTTCGTGGGGGGGATGAGAAAGGCAGGACCCTTGGTCAACGCAGAGCGTCCCCAGGTAATAAGAGGCCTCAGTCCTGAGAAATTTCTGGACCATTATTACCATGTATGTCCACAAGCCCTGACCAGACCAGGTTATAGCCCCCTTTTTCGTGTGGTTTTCCTTGGAGCAGGATGTCTCTGGTGGGAAGCCCTTCCCTTGCAGCTGGGGTGCTGCCCAAGGAGACTTCCTGGGACTGAGCACCCTCACCTCTGGAAGAATGACTGTTTTGTCCTTGAGTGATCCTTAGAGCCTTGTGGATGAAGTGAGCTGAATTTCTGGGAGCCCTTCAGTGAGAGGCCTTTGGTGTGCACACTTTGGGCCATCGTTCTTGTCCGTGGGATAACAATGTCCCTGACTGGTGACACCAAACCTGTCACCTGTCAAATGTCACTGCCTGTGAATAGCAGTTTGTCTGAGGGTGTTACCCGTGTGTGAAATTGTTCTCCTGCACCCTCCTGCAGACACCCCACAGAATGTGATGGGTGTGGTCTCCTGTTCTATGCCTGCATTGCTAGATAGTTTCCAGTGTTGAGTTTAGCCAGATGGTTGGGTTGGTCTTAGCCTGCCACAGGGATAAAATGGAAAAATAACTAATTTTAGTGGCTATATATATGCAAACACCCTGCTGCTGTCTGATGTCCTTTCAGTCATCATCTTGACATGCAAAGCCTTTTACTCTCTAGATATACAAAGTCTTTTCTGCTCTGAGAATGCTAAACTCCCGGGCTTGATAATGTGCAAGATAAATCAGGATTCAGTCATGAACAGAAGATCAAAAAGTTCATCCTAGAAGCCAAATAAACAAGCTCAAAAAGCCATCACCATCCTCCCCAGCTTTCCAAGTGATCTAAATTCCCAAGTTTGCTTTCTAATGGGCTTTTTTCAATGCTTTGCTGATGCTTTTTGCTGTGCCTAGTCTGGCTCTGCCTCTACCACCTATTATTTTCTCCTTGTCTGCCTACTCAGAGCGAAGCTTGAAGGCACAGAGCCACTGGATGAATTTGGGATCTCACCCTTCCTGCTGTTTTGCATGTCCTCTTCAATAATGTAGTGCAAAAAATTGTCAGATGTGGAAGAAGAAAATCTGTATTAATTGCTTGGTGTGGTTATAGAAGTTTTATTCCTCTCGCTTTTTAGAGCCTGTACTTAGTGTGACACTGTTTGTGCCATGTGAAGGGGCACTGTCAGCAGGTCATACATTGTCCCTTGTCCCCTCCTCTGCTGGACAGCTGTGGCCTTGCCTTCCCCCTCATCCTTGGTTGCCTTCCCTCATAGTCTTCTTGGTGGCTTTGCCTGGCAGATGATTCCTGATTTCTCAGAGGGCTCCTGCTTGTCATTCCCCACCCTTCTTTGGATGGATCTACTCCCTGGAGGAATCCTGCTGTCACCAGCTGTTGGCAGGGCATTTGGGCTGCTGTGTCTGGCAGAGTAGCAGGATGCACTGTCAGTGCAACCTGCTAAATTACCTATTAGAATTATCTGTAATCAAATAATACACATGGAGCCTATTAACTAGACGAAAAGGAACATTATGGGATAATTTGCTTCCTTAATTTCCCTTCTTGCCGTGCAGAAGTATGTGCCATTTAAAAATATCCAGCTGTACAAATTAAGCTTCAGAGAAGAATAATCAGATAAAATGTCTTGACCAGTACTGAAGAGCAGTGGAAGTCTGGTTCATTCTACAAGAATGAAATGGCCTTTCTAAGCTGTTAACACAGGCAGACTTGCTAACACTGTTCTCATGATATTTCTCCTTGTGAGCCAAATCTGCTCTCTGTGTCTGCTCAGACCTGACACATTAAGTTTTGCAGGTGGGTAGACCCCAAAATAGTTACAGGGTTGTAGTGCCCAGATTTTTTTCAAATCGACCAGAAACTAATTTCTTTTGTTTTAAATTATCTCTGTTCAAGCCTATTTTCCTTATGAGGCACTGAGATCAGGCCCATGCCCTGATTTAGTACTAAGAACCTGAGTGTCTGTGGCCCAGCATATATTTTTCTTCAGTGAGCAATTCTGGTTTTTATGATTCTGTTTATTACAGTGGAGACTTTAACTTCTGCATTATGAGTAATGCTCCAAAAGGAAACATGACCATAAAAAGCTCAGCATAGGCACAACTCTTTATGGGTCTGAGATGCAAATAACTGGAGATACCATGACTTGCTACATCATTTATCCCCAATTCCCAGGTCTATGTTTGCTGCATTGTTTGCTGAAATATGGTTTAAGTGTTAGTGAACCATTCAACTTGCAAATATCAGATCCATAAAAACCAGTGATGAGTTCTGTCAACTCTCTCTGCCCTGAAGGTCCATAAGCAAAAGTTTAGAAGCACAAGTAAAATTTACGTACAGTAAGTAGGTGAGGCCTAATTACATTTTTAATTAATGAAAATGCTTGTATTAATTTTCCCTTTAAATCAACATAATACTGACCTGAGTGGCTGCTTTCCAGTAATTATGAGTCTGCCTGGATTCAGCAGTGCCAAAATCTCACTTTGTCTTTCAGGCATTTTAGAGTGGGAATCCTTTTAAAACTGGTGTGAGGCCTTTCTGTATTTCTGTTTAAAAATCTACTTTTTTTTGTGCATTAGCTTTGGAAAAGAAAGAGCATGCAAGATGACTCATAATCATTGAAGAGGGATTTCCTGGTGCCACAGTTCCATTTTACTGACCTTAATTTGCAGTTTGGAGACCAAATAGCTCCATTTTGAGCTGATAGCTCTCCAAAACAGATCTGTTACTTAGAGATTAACTATTTGAGCCACAAGAACTTCATGAAATCGCTGCCACGTATACTTGGCTGTTGCACAAAGCCCATATGGCAGAGTCACTGTGTGTTTGCATGTTCACTGTCCTGTCTAAAAATGCAGTGCCCATTGCAATTTGGAAGAGCAAAAGCTAATAAGACTCACAAAGGAATGCAGTAGATAGATTTTAAAAAATGTTTAATCAAAAGAAAAAGCATTTTGTTTCCCTACTAGTGTTTTTCAAGATTAGAAATGCAGCTAAATAAGCAGATCATTGTACATTACTTGACCTAAGCACTAGCAGAGGAGCTTTATAATTCAACATATTTTACCTCTCTTCATCATAGCTGCAAAACACCAGGCGAGCCCCGGCCCAGCAAATTATTTCAAAGCATTAAGCTGGTCAATTACTCCATAAACTTCCCTCTCTGGAGAGTATCTCGGGAAAAGCTGCCAGACTGGAAGAGAAATGCTTCATCTAACTGAGTGTAATCAACATTAGGAGTGTGAGTAAATGGAATCAGAATGGGGGAGGGGGTCTTTTGTCTGGCTGTGGGATGCTAGAAGGTGACATCCACCCTGCCTAAATTCAAATGAGCTGCCCTGTGCGTGCATTGTGCCGGTGCAGAAATCCCTTTGTGGAAGAGCAGAGTGTTTCAGCCTCTCTCTGTCCCTTGCTGTGCAGCAATGACTGTTGTGCATATTGAGGCCATTTAGCCCTCCTGCTTCCAGTGGAGGAATGCGGATGCACATGCTTCTGTAAGCACACAGTTTCCCTGCCAGTCCTTTGCTCTGCTCTGGTGCTCATAAAAATGCTCAGCTCTTTGCCCTGCTCCTCTTAGGAAGGCGTTTCTATTCTCTGGGCAGCTCTTCTGGCCAAAGCCTGAAAACCTCTTGAGGTGAAGTGTGTTCCTCCTCACTCTCTGCATTCCAGTGTGTGGGGATAGGAAATATCTGCCCCTATTTTATCCAGAGAATAACATGTTTTGAGTGCAGAGAAGCCTTGGAGGTCTGTACTCACATCTCACGTGCTGCTGCCTGCTCTCCAGCTTCACCCAGCTGCTGGAGATCCCTGTCCTGCAGCGTGGATGACATGACTGCGAGCATGAATTGGCTCATGGATGGAGCTCTCAGTGGACATGGCTCAGCTGGTGGTAAAAGCTTCTGAGCTGAGCTGATTGAGTGAGCTGATCCGTGTTCTTGCCTCGTACATCAGGATCTGAGGGCTTAGCCTGTACTGAGGGGTGAGGTCACAGGAGCAGGAAACATGGATGGAATCAAATAAAAGAAGGAAATGTTCTAATTTTCAGCACATCTAAAGAATGTCTGCTGTATGCTGGAGGAAATTCAGAGCACCCAGGCACACTCCTAGCCATCAGCCTTCTTTGACTCTTCAAGTTCTTTTCTGACTGTTTTAACAAGGTATTAAAATTGAGGACAAGGATGTAATACTGCAACAGCTGCTGGGATTGGAATCAATTTTTATTTCTTGTACTGGCTGCTTGGGGAAGAATCCTTTTTCAGCTTCATCCTTCTAACTGAGCTTAGCAAGGAGAGAGACATGCAGTAGCTAACTGGAACAAGAACAGGGTCCATCTGTTCTTTCTGGGTCTGTCAGCCCACACCTGGAGTAACTACTGTGACCTGGAGCACTGAACCCAAGGGCAATTCCACAAGGTATGATTTTGATGAGCAAGCAGGATTCAAACCCACACACAAGTCACAAGTCACTGCATTTTGGCAGAGTATCCTTAATAGCTGTTGCCATCTCTGACTGTGGTTTTAAATGTTCTGGGAGCAATAGCTTTTCCATGCATCTAGAGAATTTTTCTCATGTGTTTAGAGGGGGTTAAGACTGACCTAGAGGAAGTCACTGTAGGTCTATTAACCTGGGGTAAGTTGCTAAAACCCAGTAATTATTCATGCACCTAAACCTTGAGATGTTTATTCTCTGCTGGCACTGAGAAGGAGCCCTTACTGTAACTGCAGAGTCCACTTACACCTGACATCCTGCTCTGCTCCAGGTACAGGCAGTGGTAAAATATGAGCCAGATTTGTGCACAGTGTTACCCAGATAGACACCCTCACCTCCTCAGAGGGCACCACACCGTTTACAAACAGGCACACAATGGTTGCAAGTCTCTTCTTGGAGATGTAACTCTTGCCCCTAAAGGACAGCCCCGCAGGTTTAAGTGTTTGAAGGTTTTATTTCATCCTCCTGCTGCTGGATTAGTATGCAAAACTCCAGATTAGCCCTAAATGTCTAGAAGTGATTATCTAAAAATGGTGGCAGAACCCAGATCTGTGCCCAGTGTGAATGTGGGGGCACAAAAAAGTGGGAGAAAGCAGAAGAAGGACTGACCTAATTTCCAGCTCTGCTGTCACAGCAACTTCCACCTACTGGAATTGTCCAAGACGGGTGTAGAGAAGGTTGAAAGCTTCTCTTTGGAGGATTTTTTGTCCTCCCTAATGGGGATTGAGTCTGTCTTTGGGCACTGCTAGGCTGTACCCTTTCCTGATTCAGGGGTAAAAATATAGATGCTCTCTCCCACGGGCTTGCATTAATTTTTGGCAACACCCATCCCTGCCCACAGCACAGCACATTCTTCTGGTGGATGTGAGGAACACAGTGCTTACCAGGGCTGCGCTGCCATGGTGGGTGTTGACAGATAAGGGTGGTGAATCTCATGCCTGGCTAGTTTCTGTGCCCATCTCTTGGAAATTCTCACCCTCTCCCCCACAGGGAAAATGCACCAGCATTACAGCTCACCCTCTCACCAGCAGGGAGCTCGAGTTCTCCCACTGGGGGAACCTGAGAGGTTTCTTTTTTTACTGTTGGTTTTGTGCGAGAGGGTTATGTAGAAAGGAATTCTTGACAGGAAATCTTGTGAAAAGTGCTTTCTTGTCACACAAGTTAATGTAGCAACAGGATTTTTGCACTGGTGAGAACGTTTGTGCTGGGATGCCAGAGTTCCTGGCACGGGGCTCTTGACCCTTCTTGGTAACATGGACCTGGTGCTCACAGTGCCAGACACAGTGACAGAGAGTGGGGTGGCAGTGGTGGCTTACAACCAGAGATGCCTGAGATGCTTCCAGGAGGACTTATCTGGTAGGAATGAGAGGAACAGACCTGCACAACCAGTAGAACAACATTCACACGGGCCTCTGCTGGAGGATATGGCCATTAGTGAGAGCATTTCAGTCTTCCTACACCAGCTCGGCTGGAGAAGCTGGGAGGGCTGAAGGCCATGCACAGCCCAAAGTTGGGTTGGAAATGCCTGATGTGGAGATGATTGTGGGAAGGGAGTCTCTCTGCTGGGCAAGGCTCAGGGATGATAAAAGCAGCCTAGGAGAAGCCAACTGAGGCAAGGTGTCAGCCTGCTGATAGCCCCTTATCTGGACCTGCCTTAGCGGACAGGGTGCCAGTTGCAAGAACTGTGTTTGCTGCCTGCCAGAGAAAAGGTCTAGGGAAAGATGGAAGCTGCTGGAATGCAGAAATCCCAAACATACAAGGGCTACATCATGTTCTGGTACCGGGAGCACTGGTGGGGAGGGTGAGCTGGCTCCACCTGAGGATCTTAGAGGTTTGTTCTGCATTGTCAGACTGAACTTGCTCTCTGTTAAACACCTGAGAGGGGGTGCCTGGTGAGGCTGCAAAGGAAAATGCAGATGGAGGTGGTATGCTGTGACCCAGGCGTGGGAATTGCACTGCACAGCTCTGCAAACAGAGGCCTGACAGGAGAGCTGTGGGGGAGTGAGTCTGCAAGCTCTTACTTTGAAACAAGGAGCACAGCTCCCCAAATGTGTCTAAGGTGTAGAGATTCCTCCCCTTACTGACTCATCTGAGACCAGAATGCTTAAAATAAATCAGAAATCAAGCTTCCTCATAAATCAAGTTTCAAAAAAGCCATATTTAGACACCCAAATAAGCTTTTAAGGATGCCTCTGGGTTGGCAACCAGTTTTTCTGCAAACCAAGCCACTTGTTTAAGCGGTTAAGAGTGACTTTAACAACAAACCTGCAAGAACCACATCTGAGAATCTTTGCCAGAAAGGCAAAGGCTCTGAATCCTGCCTCATACACACAAATGGCCTTTTGAAAGCAGAAGGCAGATTTACTTCCCCGTTTCTCCATGGAGCCAACATACTGTTTGACATGCTGGAAGCCAGCTGGATGAATGAGAAATATTGCTATGCATTCTTAGAGAGTCTGTGCCTGAATTAGCTAAACCAGCCCTCTTGCCTGTGCTGGCTATGGGTGAGCAAAGATTGCTCTGCCCGTGGGGTTTCCCTGAGTAGCTGCACCAAGGCACCCACATGGAAAAAGGGAGACAGTGCCTTCAGAAAGGATGATTTCAAATTAATGACTGAAAAATGCAAAAGCAGCTGTTCTATAACAATAATATGAGGAGGGAAGGAGCTGTTTGAATGCATTTTGAGACAGATAAAACCAGATGAGCAGATCAGTCTGATCCATTGCTGTAAAGTAATTTTCTGTTTTCACTGAGCAGATGATGTCAGGAGATTGTTTCAAACAAGTAACATAATTGAAAGATAATGAATATAGGTAGAGAGAATTTAGATTTGTCCAGAAAACACAGGGAATCATTCTGCAGTAATTCTACACACCCCGCTGCTTTCAGCAGAATAAGCTTAAAATTCAAGCCCCACAGAACATTTTCTCCTGAGGAATGAGTCCTCCTGGCTAAACCCCTAGTGATTTAAATGCACATAAGTAAATACACTCAAGATAAATTACTGGAAAAGATCAAGTCTTTTGCCTCCACAGGGAGAATTACCCCTTTAGCTACAGCAGTGCTCGGCACAGCCCCTGTGCATCC
Source organism: Hylia prasina (assembly GCA_013397195.1). NCBI lineage: Eukaryota > Metazoa > Chordata > Aves > Passeriformes > Sylviidae > Hylia > Hylia prasina. The sequence goes on from VYXD01015339.1 coordinate 171,339, forward strand.
ACATACCTGCTCCAAAGCATAATCCCAGAGGCGCTGGTGTCCTCCTTGCTCTGCTGGTTCTCCCAAGTGAAGCCACGTCCGGGAAGGTCCCGGTCATCCTGGGAACCACGGGGTCCCTCCAGGTCTGCAGCTGCCTGTGCCCGGCTGTTTGCAAAGCCGCCCGAGGGGAGGCACGGGGTATCCCACCCCTCTTCTTCACCGGAGGAAGAAATGACGTTTCGCTGGGGTGGCCGCTGCCCAGCTCCCTTCTGTGTCATGTGGGATGCGGATCATGCGGCCGCCCCCCGGCCGGTCCCGGGCGCGCCTCCCGCCCCGTCGGTGCCATCAGCACCACGGACAGCGCCGGGCGCTGCGGGGCGGCCGCACCGGGGGACACCGGGGACACCGNTGGATAACTGAAACTCAGCCTGGTCCCTTCCCTTGCTTTGTCCTCGATTTAAAATTCGGCAGCTTTTTTATTTTATGGGCAATGGCACCGACACCATTTCCTTGTGTTCTCTGTCACATACACTTTATGAAGCAAGTTGGAATAATAACAGCCCTTCCCAAATCTTAATCAGTTGTCGCTCAAAAACATTTTTCCCACAGCATTACAATGGCTCCATAAATTGTATTGCACTGCGAGTTTAAGGAAGGAAGGGGTCATTTTAGTCCTGACAAACTTTCTGCCTGTGAGCTAAGCAAGAAATTTGTTTGGAGTATGAATTTCTATTATTTTGGGATTCCTGACTTGAAATGCATTAGTAAACTGAACCAACAAAGGCTGGGTGTTTTCCTTTGTTTTCCCTCATTTTACAGTGGAGACGTCCAAGTATATATATATATATATTATGAGATGTCTTTAGTGGAGAAAAAGTACAGTTTTATTGAAAAATACTGTCAAGGAGGAAATAATCAATGTGGTTTTTTTCCCCACTAATTGCCGTGGTATAGTTCAGTTTCCTCTATTTTACACTTTTAAGTTACATTACTGACAGTGGAGTGGGCACCCTGGGAATCAGGTCAGAAACACAGAATAATAGACCAGGCTAGAAATAGGTAAGGTGTGGGCAGATTTTTTTTCCTGAATGACACAGAGAGTGTCAATAGGAATTGTCTGTTCATCTTCCAGTGGAAGAACTTGGAAGGGGGCATCACATGAAGGAGCCTGGTTCAGAACAAGAAGAAGGGAGTAGAGGGGAGTTCCTCAAGGTGTGGGTGCAACCTCCTGGGGTTCCTTGCCAAAGGATGGTGTGGGTGAGGAATTTCACGTGAAATTGAGGAGAGATTGAACAAATGTAAGGAAAAATGCTGAACGGAACTCTAATCTCTAAACTAATAAAACACATCGCTTTCAGAAAATCATCTGAGCTAAGTGCATGAATGGAGAAAGGATAGTACTGAGGTTCAGTGAAAGTTATTTTTATAAAAAAATCAATAATTTTATGAAGTTTGGGCTGGGAGTGTGGCTTTCTAAATACACTTACAATATGCCTTTGCCCTTTTAGAGAATGGCAATAATGATGGCAGCTTGGCCATCATCAACTTCATTGCTAGATACTTCAGACAGTGCTTTTCAAAATTTGTTGGGTTTTTCCCAAGCAAGTTGGGTTTTATTTATTTTTTGTTTGTTTTGGTTTGGTTTTTTTAACTGTTTTCCTCCCTGTGATTGTCAGTATTAGATGATCTTAATTTTTGCCTACTTTCCAGCTTGGTTTTCCTGGCAGTGCAGGAGGGTGAAGGGAAGTTGCCTGATATCTGTGTTGAGGAACAGTTGCCCGTGGAGATGGAAACTGCTCAGCTGACTCACACCTCACTTCCTCCAGTTCAGGGGTGGAACTTTTGGCCATTTTTAATGCACCATGTTTTGAAAGAAAGCATAAAACCCTGGCAGTTGTTTTGGAGTTCACTTTCTCCTTCTCATCCCATAGACATAAGGATGAGGACTTGATATATTTAGTGATACTTGTTTTTCATGAGCTTTGCTTACATTATCTTCTCCAGTGGCTGTTGGATTGGTCAAGCCTTTATAAAATCCGAGCACATCGTTTTGGTATTGATAAACTGGAAGAGGGTGAGGATGTACACCTCCCTCAGTATATCCAGAGAGCCTGAGACATCAGTCATTATTGCTTGGTGACTTGTTTCTGTGACAATACCTAAGCAATGTGCTCGAGTTTTTCCCAAACCACCCGTTATTCCAAATCTGATGTCAGTTGTTGCCAGAGCCACAGCTGCTGTTGATTATTTTGAAACTGCTTTTGCAGGGCAAAGTAATTTTCATTCAGCATCGATCTGATTTTATTGTGTGGGGTTTTTTTGACCAAACTTGGAAGTAAATCTCAGATTTTTTTTTTTGCACCTGTCACATTCCTGGTATTAAGGAAGCTTTTATTCTGCCAATGAATCCAGAGACAAACCCAGACAGAGATGGCAAATACCCCAACTGACACTTGACAAGTAACAAAAGGGTTCACCACCAGAAAGTTTGCTATAGGGAGGGCGAGAAGAGAAATTAATCTTATGAAGGTGAGAGAAAATAGGTGCAAATCAAAATGCATGAGGGGTTGTGCCTTCCGTGTATTTTGTTCATTATGGCTGAGTTACTCCCTGGGATGCAACTCCAGGTAGAGTCTTTGTTTGCAGGGGCAGGCAGGGGGAAATCATTGTCCTTTTTGCACAGGGCTAAACTCTGGTCTGGCCTTGATAGTCCTTACGGGTCCTGTCCAACTCAGGATATTCTGTCATCCTGAGTTTTCCATTCTATTCAGGGGGATCAGGCTCTGTGGTTGCACCAGGAAAAAGCCTGTCCTAAATTCCTGCCTCTGTTGGTGCCTCAGAGGTGAGGTTCTGGATCATTGTTTAATGTCTCTGGGCCAAAGTCTGATCAGAAGACTCCACACTGGGTTGAAGTGAAGCTGCTGTCCACTGAAGCCCCATGGCAAAGCCCAGCCTCTTACTGGTTAAACACATCTCCACTGCTTGTCCTGGGGCTGAATTTGACTCAGGGCCTTGAGAACTTGGACCAGTGCATGAATGACTCCAGGATCTCTGAGAATGCTGCATTTCAGCCTGGTTTTCTCAGGCATGGACAAGGATCCCTCAGTGTGAATTGTGCCACTAAAGAGTAGCCCACCAAGAGCAGGGCTTTCTGTTTTGTCCTGTTTGTTGTTTTCCCCTGTTTAAATCCCAACAGTGGTTCAGAGAGCAGTAAGAAATGCCCCACAACTGAGCTAAAACCTTATCTTTTCTTAGCTGTGCTCAGACCCATCCCAGGTCTGACCTTGCCCCTCTGGGGTCTGAGCACAGACATGTAAAAAGAAAGTGAAATTCTGGGATAACAAGCTCTGGGAACACCTTGTATGAGCTTAGTGTGGAAAATAGTAACTTGCCTGGAGGAAATATGACTCACTCTCACTGGTGTTTGGGAATGTAGGGGGATGTCTAGGTTTCTGTTCAATTAAAGCTTGTTATGCATTCACTTCCTTTGCCTCCTCCCCAAGCATTGCATCCAAAGCAGGAGTCACTGGCCCTTGGAGTGAATATACTGTACTGTGCATCCTAATGGATGTCATTCCATGTGACCTACATGCACACAGAGCAGCTGGGATGAGTCAGATCTCTGTGGCCAAGGCTGCCACACGTCCTGCATTTTTGAATTAATGCATGTTTGAAACAGAGCAAGGCTGATGTAGAACCATTCAATGAGAAGCAGCAGTAATATCTGTAGCAGCCTTAAAGAGGAACTCATTCCCTGGAGACATTGATCCCTTGCCTCTTGCTCAGAGAGAGTTTCCAGTCATGTGGTGATGTCAGAGTCAGGTCAAGAGGCTGAGGACAGAAGGGACTCCTGGCAATGCCAGACAGGGAATCCTAAACAGGGAGGGAGCTGTGGCATCAGAAGGAGCTATGGCAAGCACATGAAACAGGGATAATCCACTGTTAAGGAAAACAGAGTCACAATTTATTCTTTCTGTACACACTCTTGGCTGAACATGATTGATTTGATATTTGGGGTGGCCACCTCCTGCTCAGCAGAACAAAATCTGTTTTACTTTCCTGATAGAGCCACCGAACCCAGGATGGCTCAGATGTGGCCAGTGTAGTTTGGGGGCCTTGTATAGAGCAGAACTGAGGATGTGAGCTTGCCTTAAACCAAACCAAAGCAAAACATCCCCCACCAAACCCCAAATTTATGAATTGGTCTCATCTGCCTACCTTCAGAGAAGAAGCCTGGATCCCTGCAGGTTTCCATGGCTCTCCTTGGAAGAGGTATCTGCACTAGAAGTTTAACATGCTTATCAATAGGCAGGATTAGTTCCCCACAGTGCCAACCCTGCTTTACAGCAGCTGAGGGGCTGCAGAGATGGGAACTGGCTCTACATCCACACTGCAAAAGATGATATTCTTCCCAACAGCAGCTCTGGTTTCCCAGGGACGTGGAGGGTGAGAGGAGCTGGATTTTAGCTGCTGTATTACATGTTTGGTTGGGTCAGGGTCATGCCCAGCCCTGAGTGTGTGCTCCAGCTTGGCACAGCAGCTCAGGGGTGGTCAGCCTGGCTCAGGCAGGGGCCTCAAAAGAACAGGTATTTAAACACATAATCTCACCCCAAAGCTGTCTCTTGTATCACACAGACCTGCTGCAGCCATAAAGGCATCCTGCCACATCCTGTCAGACAGCAGCACAGTCCTCAGCCTCTTTCACCCAGCTAAGACTTTTACATAACATTTTGCCCTGTGAGCCAAAAATGAATGAAGCATTGAAGAGACCAAGCTTTCCTTGCAGTAGAGGTAATTAGTCTCTTTGGTGCTGAAGTGTCTCCTGAAAATAGAATGAGAGGCTTGCTGTGTTGATGAGGGCGATGGTAAAACAGATTGCTAGAATCTGGGCTAAATTCTGATGAGCTCTGTCTTATTCTTGGAAACAGAAGCAAAAGGAAGTAAAATGGTAGAACTGTGAATTGAGCCCTTATCACCCAGGCCAGTGTAGAGAACATGCTTCTCAACTGACCTAGGGAAATTAAGAAATAGGACTTCCTTGAAATTCCGAAATTTTACTCTTTTGAATAATCACCAAGACTTTGCATATAAAAATCCCCACAAACATTTTTACATGTTCACATTTAATGCATTGGCTATTTTCAGGTATTTTTCAGAAAATCCTTGCCTTGTCTCATCTTGGGTGAAGGAGAGCAAGGGGTCCCCATAACTTTCTCATCTTATGTACTTTCCTTTCTCATGCTGCCTTTTTAAACACAAAGACACTTGCCTATGCTGTGATGGAGTCTGGTCAGCAAATCTGGCATTGAACTTGGGAATTCCATGTGCTCCAGCTGTCCTTGTTCACACTCCTCTACTCAAGGCTGACTGCTGCTGATGGCTGGAAAACCAGGTCACCTGTTCCCTCCCAAAGATGCAACAGAGTGGCTTTACAAGGAAAACGCACCCAAGAAGTGCTGCAGGTGTGTTTGCTTTGAGCCTGGTGGCAATCTCATTTAAACCATTAAAAAGGCTCCCCTTGACTTCAGGAGGGAGGTAATTTCCTCCTCTGGAGTTGTCTGGTTGTGTTACACAGAGGAAACAAGGTCAGGCTTTATCCTAAAGTTGTTTACAGAAATAACTTGTTCCAGGGTTAATAACTGATGAGTCAATTCTTGCAGAGCCCCAGAGGTCAAAGGGTTGTTTTTGACAACTGATAAACCACCCCTGAGTGATGCTCTCCCAGCATCCCTGGCAATGCTGCTGATAGGCATATCTTGCTTATCCATCAGCCTTTTATGGGCTAGTTATAAATGCCACACCACTGTGAATCAAAATGAGCAAAAGAAGCAACTCCTGTGAAAGCTCCTCAGAAGGCTGCACACGAAATTTGGAAACTCACTGGAGTGATTTTTGGCATTTGCAGAATGCTCAGTTGTTGGGTTGAATATTGTGAAATGTATTTTTGGGAGAATATAGAGACGCTCCAGCCACAAGGCTTCTCAATGTGCCATTAGAAAATCAACTTATTTTCTGGCTTAACATTACCACTGTGTAAAAAAAAAAAAAAANGGGAACAACTTACTTATTTTATACAAAATCCAACAAGTGACAGACAAGCCCTGAGAATGGACACCAGGCTTTGCCACCTATTGGCTCTTTGTCCCCCCACCTCTGAATTTGCTTTTAAAAACGACTGTGAGGCCATTACACTTGTCTGTTATAAAAATAGCCATCATCTGTCACGCACTGGGGACACCAGATTTTCTCACTTGAGGAGATATGGTAATTATTTTCCTCCCACTGTGCAGAGAACTGGAGTTATTTGTGAAACATTCCAGCCCCTGGTTTGAATCCTGTCTGGGAGCAGCCTAAATGGAGTCACCCAACAGTGGCACGGCTGGACTCAGACCCTTTGTCTTCCCTGGGTGAAGCAGTGGCTGCACACCCAATCCCAGTGCCAGAGGGAGGACAGGGTGGTGCAGGAAGGTGGGATGGCTGTGGGGACATTGCTGTCCCCCTGAGTCAAGCCTAGGTGGTGATCCCAGAGTGACCCCACAGAGGAGGGGTATTTGGTGTGGTGACACCTGTGTCAGGTTGTAAATCCCTCTCTGAGCATCAGCTGGGCACCCAGGTCATGAATCCTTTCTGGGACAGGTTCTGGTTTCACTGCTCGAGCTGGGAGAGCTCACAGACACCTGCGGCTCCAGCAGGGCCCTGGCAGCTCTCAGCTTGCCTGGGGGAAGGACAGAGAAGGATGCACACCACAGAGACTTCCACCTCTTCCCTATCTTCCCAACGGGTTTCCACAATCGTGGCAGAGAAAATTGTCACATGAATAAAACTGTGCAAGAGAGAAATAAATGTATTATTCCAAAGAGACCAAGAAAACAGTGGCCACAGGTGGTTATTGTCTTTTAGTGTCTATAGTCAGCTTGCCTTTGGGAAGACGATGTTCAAAGGGATCTACTCCTTGTCCCAACCTCCTGGCCAAGAAGGCTCCACCATCGGGAATTTGACCCGAGGGGTTTATAAACCAGAAGAGAGATGAGGCAAAAATCTGCTAAGGGCGCACTTACGCTTCCCTGAGTGGTTCGCCACTGTAACTTTTCACACTTTCACGCAGACAAGAACCCGCTGCAGCTTCGCGCGGTTCTTTTCCAAGCTCCCTGCGCCCAGAACGGAGCTTCCCGAGCTCCCCGAGCTCCGCGTTTCGGATCGCAAATCGCTGCTGCCCTCCCGCGGCCCTGGCGCCGCCGCCGGGAGGATGCTCCGCATCCCCGCACGGATCCCCCGCTCCGCCGCGGCCAGGGAGCGCCCCCAGACACGGGGAGCTCCGCACAGGCGCTTTCCTCCCACTCGGACACCTGAGTTTGAAGCCTGGTTTTTTTTGTTTGCCTTTTTTTTTTT
>VYXD01015339.1:178749-193254 GCA_013397195.1 Hylia prasina
TTTTTTCAAAATCAAAGAGCGGTAGCAGCTTAACTGGGTTGGTCATTGCCCTTTGGAGGAACGTGCTTCTCTCCTTGAGAGGGTGGTGAAGCCAAGATTGTCAATGCAGAGTCATTGAATCCATGCAATGACAGTGGCAACCACGACCAGGTTTCTCTGAAACCCATTTCTTTCCCTACATTTGCCTATTAGGCCTTCCCAGTGGCTGGTTGGAGGAGGTGGTGACTCTTCAAGAGAGTGTTTGATTTATCTTCCCTGTCTCACACATTTACACTCATTTCTTGCAGCACCAAGGGCCAGAGATGCCTGCACTGCTCTAATGAGGCTCCAGAAAAGGAGAATTATTATCATTATTATTATTATTATTGTTTCACTGTCGAGACAACAGCAGTTGCAGATTAAAAAAATGTACTGTGCTGGGTGACAGCTGGGGAGCTGCTGATGTATTAAATGGGGCTAAATTCTGTACTAAGTCTGGAGTAGCCACCCCAAAATAAGTAAAGTAGCTTTGGTCTGACTCCAGTGTGTTGGGGAGCAAAATTTGCCTTGCAATTTTGTGAAAAAGTGCAGCAGATAAAGAACTTCAGAAAAAGCTCAGTCAAGAGAGGGTTGGCCAAAGCTGTTGGATTTCATTCTGTCTTCTCTTTTCTGGTAGCATTTCTGGGTCTGGCTTCTCATAGCACATTTTTCGATTTTTAGAGGGATTTTTGCCGGTGCTTTTCTAAAAGAGGCCGGGACTCTGCTCTCACTTACACTGTTGTATTAAATAAGCACTGCCTGCTTATTTCTGTGTAGTTCAGCTCTACTCAAGGTTTCATAAGCAAGAGCAAAGAACCACAATTTGTCTCATTGTTGCTGAGCAGCAGGTGAGTCAAGGCCGGCTCACAGACCCCTTGAATGCTGTGAACAGAAAGACTTGGGGCTGACTTCTGTCCTCATACACAAACCCTGCTGACATCAACACCTGAGGGTAAAATCTGGCATCTCTTGCCTCTGCTTTTGAGCACTGGCTTTGAGAACAGAGGACAAATCTCACTGCTGGCAACTTTGTGCTGGGGCCACAACATAAATTACCTGTCCCACCTCACCTCTTCCTCCAGGCCCTGCACATTCTGATGGAATTCAGCACGATGATGGTGTTATTTCTCTTCCTACAAACCAGCACCATGCAGAAACACCTCTGCTGGCACCAGTCTTGGTTTGCAAATGAACCCAAGTTTTGCCCAAGTCGGTGGTGCTGTGTTGGTTTGTGCAGCTGGTGCTCTGGAGCACTGAAGTTGTGGGAATTTCAAAATTCTCAGGATAGGAAAATGGAGGCGGATGTCTGCCCTGTTGTTAATACTGCCTGACCTTTTTTCCTGCACATTCTCCAGTGTATCATTTAGCATGTGAGCACTTCAGGGAAGGGGAGAGGAAGGAAATATCCTTAGTGGGCTCTTTTGTGCAATGAGGTAGATTTGGTGATTTTTTTTTTTCCCATGGAAAAAAAATCTCAGCTGTAGATTTAACACTGTGGACTTTACTCTTTCAAAGTGGTCAGCTCTCCCTTAAACTGTGAACTTGGCTTAGAAAATGTTGTAGTGCCTGCACCCGAGTGAGGTTAAATCCTACCTTTTCACTTGTAATGGATGGTATATTTTTTATGCAATATGCCTGAAATCTGTGTAGAGGCACGTGGCCTGTCAGGTATGACTCTCTGTAGATGGAAGTGATGGTTAATCTTATTGGAAGGGATGGAAAATGGTTTGTCTTTGGAGCTTCTGAAATAGACTGGTCCCAAGACACTGCAGTGTTGGTCTACCCAACATTAGTCCATTGTCTGTGTTCTTACCCTCCTTGGACTGACCTGCAGCCTCTTTGCCAGCTTGGAAAAACAGCTGAGAACTGTCTTTAGGGGGCAATGCTGCTTTTACAAACAAGCTGTGCAGCTCACGGTGAGTATCTTCCAAGATCTAGACTGAGTAATTGAATGGGTGCCGATATAATCAAGTTGCCCTGCTCTGGGCTGGCGGTGGCTGCCTGCAGCAGGGTGATGGATGTGATTCAGCTGAGCAAGCCCTGCTTCTGAAGTGCTGAGCTAATGAAATGTCACTGGCAGTGATGGACTGAGCTAGAGGCAGATGGGATTTTGAATCTTCTCCTGCTAGTGCTCTCCTGTTATCTTCAGTGAATCATGCACAGCTGTGGCTGCTGGAAGATGAACTCTGGGGTGTGGGCTAAAAAAGGAGCAATGAGAAGTTCTCAGCTCCTGCTCTTCAGGCAAGAGAATTTTTTTTTTTTACGTGGTGGGTGAGATGTGTTGCCTTGTGCTAAGTTACTCAGAGAAGGGAACAGAATACAACTCTTCTTTATAATGATTCCTTGCAGGGAGCCAAAGCCTGGCAGCCTGGGAACAGGAGGTCTAAACACTCCTTCAGTCTTACAAATCACAGAAATATATATATATAATATAATATCTGTCTCTTACAGATGCCTCAGTAGGTGGTTTAACTATTATAGCCTTTAATCCTCATGTGCTCCAGCTCCCTCTTTTTTTTAAGATACAGATATACTTTGCACCCATGTTGGCAGTATAAATATCTCAGGGACTGTGATATTTTCTGCAATCTTGTTACTGTGGTGGCAAAATATAGAGGCAGGGCATTACTCTTTATTGTTTAATTTCCAGAGCTGGCATTTTAAACTAGTGTATGTTTTGGAAACACAGAGAGAGAGGGCTCGAGACAGAGGGGACTGGCTCAGCCTGGGCAGGGAATGGGCAAAAAGCTGCTCCCAACCTTCCCCTCTGGTTATGGGGCCATGCTGATGGATTTTGAGGGGAAAACCTGTGGGACTTCCAGGAAATCTGCTGGAGCAGCACTGAGCTCGGAAGATCTGGAGCTGAGGAGCAGAGGTGTCAGAAAGCTTGTCAAAAACCACCATGAATCTGCTAAAATAGCCCTCATAAAATAATAAAAGACTTACCTTGACATTTCTGAGCATGAGGGATGAGAGGAGATCACAGAAATTTGGGGTCCTGCAGCAATGGTGTTACAGGCCAGCAATATTTTGGAACCTTACTGTTTTGTGCTGTACCCTGTAGAAGGTGTGATTAATCCACTTTACTTTGGGTACCAAATGCTAGACTTAAGGAGAGAAAGGATCTAGTATGGGGCTTAACACCTCAAGTGGATTTTCTAGGCAAGCCTAGGGATGACATTTTCCTTACAGAGATCAGTTAGACTGTGTGGTAGAAATGGAAATCAGAAGACCTGGGCACGGTGAAAGGAGGAAACAAGGAAGGGATGGGGTAACTTCAGGTTTTTCTATGGGGTACAGGAAGATAAAAATGTATTTTGGGAAGTGGAAGGCGCTTTTTTAGTGGTGGGAAAGAACTGTGCCTTGAAAAGCCATGATATGAGAGGGATGGAAGTGGAGGATATGTAGAAATAAAAGGCTCTGAGATCAGGAGAGTGCATTTATGAAGTGTAGCCAAGTGAGGAATAGTGTAACAATGAGAAAGAAAAGAGCTCAGCATCTACAGCAGCTCGTTCTTACTTTTCTTTAACATTTTCCTGGCATTACATGGAAGAATCACACAATAAAATTGCCACATCATGCTATGGTTCAGCTTCTATCTGGGACAACACTTGTTCTGCTTCTGATACAGAAGCCTCCAAAATCTGCTTTGAAACAGAGGGGTGATTTAATCCCTGTGTTGGTAACAGCATCTCTGCGGGTGACCAGAGGGGTGTTTGACCAGCTGCTGGAAGTTCCACAGCCCGGGCAGGGAGGCTGTCAGAGAGTCATCCTTCAGGGGAACTGCATCAGTGATCTCCAACAAGAATCTGGAGATGTGCAGCTGTTTGCAGCTCGGCACACACATACGCGTTTGTCCGGGGAGAATTTCCCCCAGCGCTCGCCTCGTCTTGTTCTCCACCTCCAGCTCTTCCTCTCCTGATGGAGGAGGAGGGTGAGAGGTCCTCCTGTGACTGCTGCCTGCTTGGAGGGTGAGGTGAAGGTTTTGGAAGCCCTGGGTGTGCTGGATCCTGCAGACATCAGTTGTGTGGCAGACTCAGCAGAGGGAGCCCCGCGCTCAGCCCTGGCGCTGAGCAGGGAGCAGACCTGATGCGTCTGGGGAAGGAAGGTCGCCTTCCTTTCCCTCCCTCCCCGGAGAGCCCGAGCTTGCCGCTGGGAATGCCTCGGCAGGATCACACGGTTCCCCGTGTGAGTGTTTTAAGCTGCCAGTGCAGTTTTTTGAAGCACTCAGAGCCTGCCCCTGTAATGCTGTGCTCCCAAACTCGGCTCTCCCACCACATCCCCGGGGCAGCTGTCATTCTGCTGCAAAAAGTGATGGAGGAGGAGGAGAACCCTATATATGGTTGGTCTGCAATGTCCAAACTTGCTCTTCAGTGGAGTTTTTTTACTCTGAAACTGCCCAAACATCCTGCTGCCTGGCACTGGCTCTGCCACCAAAGAGCTGGTGTGTGCAGGCTGGGGAGGGAAGAGTTTCTCTTGTGTGGCAGCTCCTGGACAGGCTCCCCATGCTCAATACTAATCTACTGCTGCTGATCTTCCAGGCCATTTTACTCTACCTCCTGTTCTCTTGACACACAAGGAGAATATTTGGAGTGTAGTTTGAATTTTCTATTCAAGTGAATTTTAAAGCTTCGTGAGTCGAAGCCTGGCTGCTTCACTGTTAATTTTTTGATTGAAAAATCAGGTTTTCAGCTAAATGAATATTTTTAAGAAAACGTCTTATTGATCATAAAATATTTTTGGTCAAAACCTAACGTGTTTTAACTTTCATCTGCAAGGCCTTCATATTTGTGACAGTCCTGTGAAAACATTTGCTTCTAATGTTGACTGATTTTTCCCCGCCAACAACAATTAGGACTTTATTTTGGAAACTTCCTGTTTTCCAAAGAGTTTTCTGTTTGAGCAGCCTGTGTGCCCAGCCCTGGTTCAACAAAAGCTGCTCATATTCCAGGCCAAGAGGCAGAGGAGAGGATGGGCAGGTGTTTTTGTGGCTGTGCATTGTTCAGGACAGCAATAGTTAAGAAAAGATGACTCTCAACAAGCGAAGAACCAACCTCGGTGATGTATGTAATGAAAAACATTTCCTGCTTCTTTATCCCAGAACCTGAGAGGCTGAGACATTTTCAGGTGGGTCTGTTTGGTTTGTTTACACTTCTATGAACTTACCTGACTGAAGGAGTTGCTGCATCACTGTCGGGCAGGAGGTGAAGACCCAGCCAAAGGCATCAGATGTGATGTTCCTGCGAGCTCACTTTTTGTTCTCCTCACTTCTTGCCTCTCTTTTCTCTTTGCAGTGAAAGAGGAGCCTGTTGTCTATGGGGTCCCACACTGAGTTTTGACACAGTCACCCTGCAACTTGAGCTAAAACTGGTTTGCCTGTTCTAATAGGTAAGAGTGAAGAAAACAAACCCTACTAGAAGATGCATTGGCCTGCCTGTGATTTTAAGCACAGTTTGGCATGTAATTTGATTCCCTTTAAAACAGGCCAGCTGATAAAAGTCTAGCTCTAACAGGCACTTGAGAGGAATCTCAGCAAGTTAACATGCTTTTGACACACTCTACCCCATCATTCATAAAGACCTGTTGGAGGGCAAGCAATTGTGCTCTCTAATGGGGCTGTCTGCTCTGCTGGAGCACACCAGGCACTTTCCAGTCTCTACCACCAACCTCTCTTCTGAAACAGAGCAATAAACCCGAGGAACAGCTTGGGAGCCTCTGTCTCTGGTTCAGTTGTGACCTGGCTGAACAGGACAGCTTCCACCCTTGAATGACATCAGCCATGCAGGTGTGCCTGCTTTGGTGGATGGATCTCCCTGCAGAGGTTTCACCCTTGGTCAGAGCAAGTCAGTCACGACCATCGTGGGCAATTGCTGTTCCCCCGGGACAGCAATGACTCCAAAATGCTGGTGGGAGAAAAGAGGGACCTTGAACCCCCTCCCCCCTCTGGACTAATACAATTTGATTTTCCCTGCAAGCACACCAGATCTCCTCAGGGGATCACAGCAGCTCTCTTAAGTAGAATTGGCTGAGCCCATGAGCTAAAATCCTCGTGGGCACTCCTGCCTGGGCTGGCAGCTCATCCCTCAGAGAGTAACAGCTTCGTGGCATTCCTTCCTAGATATGGAAAACTAGCACGTGTTTCTCCCACAGAACTGGCAAAGTGGGAACGCTGAGGTGGGCTGTATGGGAAACAGAGGCAACAGAGAGGGGCTGCTTGGATAAACAGGAGGGAACAGCCTTTTTTCCAGTGCTCTGCATGTGCTGTGCTCCCTTGGCAGAGGAGCTGGCTGAGGCAGGGCATCCCTGCCAGCCCTTCACCCCCTGCTCTTCCACCAACCCAGCCGATGTACGGTGCAAGGATGCCTTTGAATTTCACCCATGCCTGTCCAAAAACAAATTAAAGCTCTGTAGGGCTGACTTGCACCCTTGACTCGACCCCCATGCCCTACAGATCCCCTGCATGGATGGGCAGACCCCCAGGCACTGTTGGCAGCCCTCCAGCTGCACTGCTTTGGGGTGCAGAGCACAGCGCTGCTGGAAGTCCCCGAGGTGAAGGAGACCAAACCACTCTCTGGGTCCTGGAAAATGTGAAGATGTGACCAATAATTCCAGGAGGAAGATGGGAGCATTTCAAAGTGAATAGCAGTGCATACCACCAGCCCAAATTTCTTTCTTTATCCAGGCTGGGTACCAAGGGTTAAGAGGATGGGCTTGAACCAGGGACAACAATCTCCTGATCTGCCAGAGCAGCCCTGCTGGGCACCCCAGGGCTGGCAGGGCTGGTTCCCAGCTCTCTGCCTCACAGGAGAGTGCCTGCTGCTCTTGCTGCAGGGGTGCTGGGTGTGCAGCCCAGCTGGCTGAGGCCCCAGCAAGGTGTGGGAGGATTTTGTGGCACCTGCAAGGGAAGGTGGAACAGCTGTGGGGCGAGTGCCACCAGTGAGGAGGCTGAGATGCTGAGGGTGTTTGGCCCAGAGCCTGGTGGCTGCATTAAGTGTAGCCACTGGGAGGTCATTTATCATATCCTGTGCAACCAGCCATCCTTCAGCAGCAATTACTGCTCTTTAACAGCTTCCAAACAATGCTCCCTGCAAGCTGTGCTTGCTGTCAGAACCTAAAAAACAGAGGGTGAAAAATCCCAAACCTAACCAAACAAAAACACAGCTTTGCAGGGATTTTGTGCTTGTCTTTTAAACTCAACAGGTGTTCCTGGTCACCCTGCAAAACCACAGGGAAAATATCTGCATGCCACTGAAGTGAAGCAACTCCAAACCAAACTCTGTGAAGATAATCCCATCTTTTGCTTTTGTTTGGTAGAAATGAATGGGAAAAAAAAAAAGAAAAAAGCTTCAACTCTGGGTTTTCATGATGATAGAGTGGGAGCTTTCACCACCATCCCAGTTTTGGACTGCATCTGATGCAGGCTCATGGAGACAGGGGACTGTTATTAGAGCTGCGTGAATAATCTACAGCAAGTAACTGAATGGAAGTGTTTGGCCTTTTATCTGTTTGCAAACTATCTGTGAGCCTGCCTGGATGTTCTTGAATGTGTTTGTTGTTTGAGATAATGCTGCCCATAATTTCTGTGAATAATCATTTATTTGTGGCCTGCCTACGAGCATTTAGATAGTCAAAATGTCATTTTTGTTCCGTGGTTACATGAGTGCAACCCTGAGACTTCCACCAAGAGTACTCACAGTCAGGAGTGGTAAATTCACTGTCTGTAAAACCCTATTGAAATCTTCTTGGGAAATGTAAGTTCATCTGCAATATTTGTGGGGGGGAGGGGGGAAAGGAGAAAAATGCAGTTAAATAACAGGGGAGGTTGGTAAAGTGTTAAAGAGCATTTCCAGGAGATTCAAATGTGTCCCTGCAGCCCATGGAGGTCCGTGGGGATGCAGAGATCCACTGCAGCCCATGGAGGAGCTCACTCTGGAGCAGGGGGATGCCCAAAGGAGGCTGTGACCCCCTGGGAAATCTGTGCTGGGACCTGCAGACCAATGGAGAGAGGAGCCCACACTGGAGCAGGTTTGCTGGCAGGACCTGTGACCCTTTGGGGGACCCAGACTGGAGCAGCCCGTTCCTGAGGGGCTGCCCCTGTCAAGAGTGATCCTGGTGGCAGCAGGATCTGTGCAGGGCTGCTGCCCGTGAGATGGGCTCACACTGGAGGAGCTCATGGAGAACTCTCCCGTGGGAGTGGTGGAGCAGAGGAAGGACTCCTCTCCCTGAGCAGCAGCAGGAGCACCGTGTGATGAACTGACTGGAACACCCATTCCCTGTCTCCCTGCAACACTGGGGGAGGGGAGGAGGCAGAGAGAAGGTATTTTTGAAGGTTTTATTTCACTTCCCTATTGTCCTGCTCTGACCTTGTCAGGAGTAAAGTCAGTTAATGTCTCTAATTCAAGCCTGTTTTGCCCACGATGGTATTTGGTGAGGGACCTCTCTCTGCCCTTACCTCAGCCCATGAACCCTCAGTTGTATTTCCTCTCCTCTGTTTGCCATGCTCACGGGGACAAGGCAAGGACGCAGCAAACATTCCACTCACGTGCTCCACCAGAGCTGGTCAGCAGAGGGGTTTTATCTTGTCCTCCAAAAACCTGGCACAGACTCCATGCCTGGAGCACTCTGAGCCCTGCCAGGTTATGACAACTTGTCCAGGAGCATCCCAGCCAGGTCTTTGACAGTCACCAAAGTCTGCCAGCAGCTTGGAGAGGAGTTTCTTTGGCAGCAGTGCAGGCAGGACCAAGAAAACTTTGCAGGAGCACCTCTTGTGTTTGTTTTCATCCACAGTTCATGGGGTACCCTGCGTGGTTGGATGGTTTTGTGATAAGGACACCTTGAGGGATAAATTGCATAAGGGGTATTAAGGAAAAAATAATCAATGCTATAGGCAGGCTAAGTACCTGCACCACAAATGGAGATTTGTTTTCAGGGGAAAAACAATATTTTGCAAATAAAATGGGGCAGGAATTAATTTTGGGTGTCTGTAAGGCTTTCTTCTTCAGTTCCTTCAACAGAGGCTTGTTGTTTATCAATTGCATTCTGAAAGCAATGTACTACAGAAAATTATTTCTTCTGCAAATATTTCCCAACTCCTGAACCCTTTGTTTGCAAACAGCTTTTCTCTGAACTATTGTATGTGAGTAGGCATTTCTAAAACATTAGATCTCTTCTGGCTCCCCAAAGAGCAGTGTGGGCTCCACTTTTCCGTTATCTTGTTACAGGCTGCCCAGAAACCTGATGGACAGCACATCAGTGACAGTAAAATATAAAGTGGTGTGGCTTCAGGTTTGGGAGATGAAATAGGCTGTGACCTCATCAACTCTACTCTGTTTCCTTTCCCAGGCTTTGTCTTTCCCACTTAAAACCATGAACATGTGGAGTTTTCTACAACCGATGAAGAAAAGAAAATCAAACTTTCTGTAATGGCAGCGGGAGAAAAAAATAACTCTGTTCTTTCTTTCATCCTTCCTGCTCTCTCTCTCTCTGTGTGTCTCATTTTGCTGGGCACTTTCATCCTCTTCTGTTCTACCCCTCACGGTGACTCATTTATTGTCCCTCTTCCTTATCTTATTCTTTCTTCCCCAGGCAGATTTAGTGGAGGGGAGTCATTTGAGGAAGTAAATATCTGCCCATCCAGCTTGTGACCAGTACAGACTGGAATGAGAGTTGCACTGGAGATGAGGCTTTTTTTGTGGAAAATGAAAATAACAATAACTTTTTCCCATATTATTGATATTTTTCAGAGGGTGTCGTCATTGGTAGAGTGAACTAAAGCCAGAATTTAGGCTTTGGCTATTGAAGTGTTTAGATGAAAATTTGCCAAACTCCTAATTTATTTTTCCAATTCTCCAATTAAAGACACCCTTCTCCCCCCCGCCCCGCCCCCCCATGATTATTTAAAGAATCGTGCCCACACAGCTCCCTCCTTCCCCTGCCTTTATTTTTTTTCCATTTTGGTCCAAGAACCAATTTTCCACTTGCACTAATTCAATACACTCTTTTTGTTTCAGAAGCCACACTTCAGAAATGCTGAGAAAGGGCTCCAGAACCAGCTGATTTAATGCCTTGCATTCATGGTCGTTTGTAGCTTTTTTATTTTGCTTTACCTGTTTTTGAGCTGCATTTGGTGGGGAATGTTTTATTGGCTCAAGTACAGACAGCACTCTGCAGTCCTGCTTTAATGCTGAGCTGTGTCACCTGAGCTGTGGCTGCAGGGGTGCATTGTGAGGTCACCCCATTTCTCAGCCAGCTGGTAGCTGATGGTGGAGGACCATGCATGCATCATCTGTAGTTCTTCCTCCTGTGAAGGAGAAAAAAATCCTTTGAAATTATTCTCAATGAGTTGAGGCCCAAAGGCAGTCTGTCATTTTGGGGTCTACATGATGTGCATGTGTTGTGGAGGGTGATGGAAGGTTGAGATTGATTTGGACCTGACAAAAAATAGTGTGAAAGGTTGGTAGTGAAGTAATGGAGCTCCAGACCAATAATTAAGCTGTGTGAAGGCTTTCCTCTTGTGCAGAGGAAATTAATTAATGTAATTTACTTTGAAAGTCTCAGGTTCTGTTTTTTTAAGTGATAAAAGGCCTTGGGGTCACCTTTAGAAGTGAGTTCAGTGAAGGGATGTGGTGATGGGATCCAAAGCTGTTGTAAGGGACTGCAGAGGATCCTTGGACACTACATTTCCATGGGGGATGAGAAAGATTTAATTAAAATCAGCACTGACTTGCACATTAGACAGGTTGGTGTGCAGCCTGTGTGTCCTTGCCTTGCTTCAGCACATCACCAGCTCCCAGCTCCCAGCCTGGTTCCACACTCCAGGCTCTGCCTCAGCCTTAAAGCACAGGCATGGTGAACATGCTTCAAGCAAGATAAAGCATGCTGGTTCTGGGGGAGGTGGGATGCTCCTTTCTTGGCTGTAACCCTGAGGGATTTGGGAAGGAATTCCTGAAGTGGAGCACAGCCTGAGTGCAGGAAACGTGAGGAAGCAGCAAGGGGGGAGCAGGGGCTCACTGCCAGAATGTCCTTAACAAATGTTGATAATTAACAATATATGGACTGAACCATCCCCAGGACAAGCCTTTTAGCCCCAGTGGGTTGGGAACAGTGTTTGAATGGGGCTGCAGCGAGGTTACAGAACTTTATCCAGGTCATAAGGCATTAAGTCACCTTCATTTGCAGCTAGGACAATGGTGCCAGTGTCATTTTGCAGAGGAAGGAAGGAGCTGGCTGGTTGGCTTTAGTGCCCCTGGGCACACCTCGTTTGTGGGGATGCCATGGTTAGGTCACCAGGAAGGTTAAATTCCATTTCTTAGGCATGACAGAGACTTGGCCCAAGATGCCTGCAGGGCCTGGCAGCGCCCAGGACAAGGAGTTAAGGATGGAGCTGGCAAAGTGGGAGTCTGGCTGCTTCCTTGTCATTAATTAGGGACACTTGGTCAGAGCAGGGCAACTCAGGCCAGGCTAGGAGAGCTGGCTATGGAAAAAGGTTGGATTCTAACCCCTGCTAAGAATAACCGTGTTTCTTTCACAGGGGTTATGCAAGACTGAAGCAGATTTTGGGTGAAAATTTTTCTCCATCTTTGTAACCTTAGGGATTTGTGGTACAATCTGGAAATATAACAAGGAGAGGCTCTGGATGCCTCTGTGTTCCTGTGACTCTGAAGCAGTATTTAAACCCTGCCCAATTCCTGATGCTTGCAACATCATGAATTTTCTTAATATGAATCTAAATATCACAAACTTCTGTCTTAACTTGCCACTGATTAGTTAGAGACACAGTCCTGGAGCGGAGTCGGAACACATGGACAGGATGGTCAAGGCCAAAGATATTCAATAGTCCTTGTGGTTCTGCCTCCAAACTTCCTCCTCACAGCCTGTCCCAGCATGGGCACTCTGTAAATGGGCACTTAGGATGTGCCCAGCATGGGGAGAGTCTGGAATAATCGTTCCTGTTGCAATCTTACCACCAGATGATTTACACCTGACAATAAGCTTTGTTATCCTTCTGGTCACTGTCTAGGTGAGGCTATGCAGACAAGATTTATGTGCTTGCAGTTATGTCTCCCAGACCTTCAGTTTTCAGCTGCAAAGACAAAAATCAGTGGCTGAAATGCTCCTCCAGAAAACTATGGATCTTTTGTGTTGGCACTTCATGATTCTACAAAAGCTGTCGAGCTTGGCAGGACTGGCCTAAAACCAGCAGCGCCTCAGACCAGGATGGAAGTTTGCTGACCAAACAATGTGGAAGAATGCTGGACTTTGCTTTAATTTACTGTCTTGCACTGCTAGCAAAACTAGGTGCATAAATCATAATGATTAATAAATCTGTTATGTCCCCCTTTATTTCCTATTCACAAACTGCCCAAGCAATTTTCTCAACTGCATTTGTTATTCAGAATTTTTCACTGAGTAATTTCTGGAGATAATTCTTGTGTTTTTATCTTGTCTGGGAAGTTGTGCTGAGTCTGACATTGGAGCTGTTTTCATTAGAGACATAAATCTTTCTTCTGTTGTTTCAAAATCACATTTCCCATGCTACCATTTGCAATTACAGATATGAAACTTGCTTTCTTTGACCGCTCTTCAACATCCATTTATCACTGGCTGCTTCAGCTGCTGTTGAAATGCTGGTAAACTGTATCACCCACACATTTGGGACCAAACACCATACCCAGAAGCATGAATTCACTTGCATAGGGGTTTAAAAGTGTGAATGAGCATCTGTGAAATTTTGGGGTGGTGTGTCAAGAAAAAGGAAAGTGAACATGGGCTACTACTTCATTCTGTGTTTTAAAAGAAAGTGTTGGCTACAATGGTCTTTTGGAGGGAAGAGAATCCTGAAAATATACCCTGAGAATGGTTTCTAGGTCAGGAGTCTCAGGGTAAAGTGGAGGAGAAATGTTTTGTTCCTTGCTCGTAATTTAGCTTCGGCACTGAGCTGCTCAGAGAACTCTGGGAAGGCAGAAATGGAGATTACTTGTTTCTGGGATTAGGATTCAACTAAGAAAGAGGTTCTCCAAGACAACTTTTGTAACTGGGTACCCAAATTCCTCCAAGGTCTCACTGGCTACAGCTTCTTTGACCTTGTCTGATGTAAGTGTAAGGCTTTGGGGCACACTCCTGTGAAAGGGGAGGCTGGGACAGAAAAGCTGCAGGAAGACTCCTTAGTGGAGGAATTTTATTGTTGCATATTTTAGTGGGGTAGTAGAGAAGAAATTTCCTGACAAGCTTGAATTCTAGGGCATTCACTTGAATTAAGCAAAGGATGGCAGTGGCAGTTGGTGGAACAAGAGTCTCTGAACTCAAAAGTAAGCCAATGCATGCATGTAAAAACATTTGCAATTGTTTAGTGGAACAACAGACAGCCTTAATAGTACAGCATTAGGCAGAGGGCCAGGAGGCAAAAATATTTGTAAATAGGGTTTGCTAATTTTTTCCACTGGCAAACGTAGCAAAAGGAGGGGGGAGTTAGTGCTCTGAAGAGACAGTCGGACTGGGAGCACAGGTCCCTCTAGATTTTTGAACAGAATCCCTCTGCAATCCACAACCCAAATGTAAATAAGAAGTTTATCTCTGGGTGTTTGTGTTTTTGTATGTGTGTGTATTAGCAGGGGGATATAAAGAAGACATGGTAAGGAGACATTCCTCCAACTCAGAAACAGGAGCTGTAGGGTAGCAAAAAACACAGAAGGAACTTTCCTTTCCCTAAAAGGATGCCAAGGACTAATTGAGAAGCACTCAGTGCTGGATATTTCATCCTGGAGACCTGTTCTTTGGAAGGCTCTCT
The DNA here is from genome assembly GCA_013397195.1 of Hylia prasina. NCBI lineage: Eukaryota > Metazoa > Chordata > Aves > Passeriformes > Sylviidae > Hylia > Hylia prasina. The sequence goes on from VYXD01015339.1 coordinate 192,554, forward strand.
CACGTGGTGGTTGTGGGGAGCTGATGTGGTGGCTGTGTCCCTACCCCAGCTCTCCTCCCTCCCCTCCATGGCTTCTTCCTGGCTGTGTACTCAGCCTTTGAGTACAAGCTAACAGAGCTCTTCCAGTTTGTTTTTTGGTTGCAAATAGAAGGGCTTTTCACAGGAGTATCAAAGTATGGGCTGAAATTTTGTGAGAGAATTAATTTGTCTCTGTTCTAACACTTGCTCATCAGATCTACTTTTGCACCCACCTGTGCTGCTCCTTGCCACAGCAAGAATAGGCTTGACTGAGACTCAATCTTACTGCAGAAAAGAACAGGCTATAAAGATTTTTTTTTAAAATTGAATAATCTCCTCAAATTCAACATCCTGCTGTTAATGTTTCTTCTTGACCTTGAAGCACAATAATTCATCTCTTTGATGTGGGCACATTTCAGTATCCAAACAGGTGATACTTGTATCTTAACTGGACAAACTGAAAACTTTTGAGGTTCCCTTTTGAGGTGGAGCTTATCTGAACACTGAAATCAGTTTGGCTTCAGATTAGACAAAACTCAAGCTGTGAATAATTTGTATCTAAACAGTGAAAAAACGAATGTTGCAACACACACTGTTCATGTGAATAATATAAACTCTTACAAAAACCCAAAGGTGGTTAATGATAAACCTCCACTTAACATTTACCTAAAAAAAAAAAAAAA
>VYXD01015339.1:193273-250185 GCA_013397195.1 Hylia prasina
AAAAAAAAAAAAAAAAAAAAAAAAAGGGCATCTTAAAGGTGATAAGAAGAAACTAATGTTTTACACAAACAATGCCAGTAGTTCAGCAGAACTCTCTAAATCAGGATCTGTCATTCTCCCTTCCTCTGAAACAGTCTGACCATGTGCAAATGAAAAAAAAAAAGGAAGAAGAGTCCAAGGGAGGGCTTGCACATGTAGCACCACTTTCAGAGGGGACTGGGAGCAGAGGAAAACCAAAATCTGTTAAGCTAAAATCATCACATGGTGGCTCACAATGTACTGCTGGCATATTTAGGTTTTCTGTAAAATGTTTTACACCAAAACATCCTTACACAAGAGCCAAGAAATCTGTGACTGTGGAAGAGCTTTGGGTGTCCCTCCTTTTTAAAACCACTGTGCTGCATCCTTGATGGTGCATGGAAGTGAGGACTGGGTTCTTGGGACAGTCAGACAGTTTGGTGAAGGTCCAAGCACAGGTTTTTACATCTCCTTTTCCACTTCTCTGCTACATGCCTGAAGACCTCATGTTTTACCCATCTGGCTGTGGGAGGATGAGCCAAACTCCCCCTCCAGTTCACTGATGTTGCACTAATTAGGTGAGCATGCAGCACCTTTGCACCTTCCTGATTTGGGAGAGGATGTGGGAGCCACACAGGAGTGAGGCAAGGTAGCTGAAACATCTCTGGCCCCCACCAGACCTCTCCTCTTCCTCCAGTTTGGTCTGGGGGCTCTGCCACTCATGTTTGCGTCCAGACTTGGGGCTGCAGAAGCCTAGAACTAGGTCCTGTGAGTTAAAGTGGTGCTTATTAATAATACATTTAATAAATATTGAAAGAGGAAAAGGTCATGGGCTGACCTTGATGTGAAGGTTTTGCTCTTTTCAGAGAGTACAGAAAGTTGCTTACAGGGAGATTGAGTAGTAACCCCCAGCTCACTGCTTTTGTGGCTTGTGACGGAATCCCACTAAAAACAACTTGTGATTTATTTCAGCTGCATAATAATATTACAAAGTAATAAAAATAAAGGCATATTTAATGATGTCCTTCCATAAAATGGTATGCCCTGGCTGTCTACCAATGGCTCTACAGACCTACTGGCGCCGGTGTCAAGACTCTTTTCTTTCAGCGTGGGGAGAGGCATTAAATACCATGATAGAGTCCTATGTACCACCAGGTTATGCTGCACAATTCATTTCCATTAGGCAAGTCATTTTTTCCCTTCCTCGGCCATTGCTACTTTGTTATGCTAATAAATATGCTTGTGCAGTGGGACCCAATTTAAACAAAGACTTGACAGTAACTTTGCTGGACACGGCCAGAATGGGACATCTGGGTCTCATCACAGCCAAAGGTCTCTTCCCTCACCCTCTCATCTTCACAGCATATCAGTGCTCTCAAGCACAGCTCTCTTCAAGTCTCCAGAATGCATTTGTTATTTTCATTATCAGCTGGAAAAAAATCAGGCAATCCCCGTTCAGAAGAGGACAGGAAGAAGGATTTTCAATTGTGAAGGAAACCGTAGAAAAAACGAGGAGAGGAATTACTATAGTTGGATAGAACTCATTTGTTGACATCCTCCTCAAAGTTTTCAGAAGCATTTTACAAACAGCATCAGATCATATCTCCAAAACACAGGATGCTGCTATCTCTTGGGCAAGAGCACAGGGCTGTGCTTGCTGTCCTGGTTTACAGTGAGATGCATGAAGTGGACCCTACCCCAAACATCAGCAGGGGAGGGCTGAGCAGGCAGGATTACAGCTCACCAAAGGCTCAGAGTGTTGAAACCAAGTTTCTGGGGAAGGTGCACTTGCATGTGCTTGTTGGGACCTCCATTTTCTGTCTTTTCTGAGCTATTTGGGGAAGGCTGGAAGTTTCTCTCAAGCCGTCAGAGTGAGGTGAGCAGCTTGCACTCCCATGTGCCGACTGCTGGCTGCAGAAAGAAATGGAGTTGTGTGCTCTCACATTGTGCAGTGTGAGGTTAAAGCTACCCCCAGGAATGGTAGTGCAATGAAGGTCCTTTTCTGCCATGGAAAGGGCTGTGATCATCTCTGACTCAGGGCTGGTTTCCCACAGAGTTATCAGAACCACTTTGGTAGCGCCTGTGTTTCCTTGAAGGTTTCCCATCCAAGGATCCAGCAATTTTGACCTTGGTTAATTATTCCTAGAGGGAGGTACATACACAGCATCCTCCCACATGAAACTGCTCTGCCAGATGAATCCCAACCTGTTCCAGAGGAGGAGAACAAGGAGCCTGGGGGCAGGGAGAGCAGCTCTGCCCACTTGCTGCATCTTGGCTTCCCCCATTCTTAAGCCCGACCTAGAGCTACCCATGCTTTTAGGCTGAAGAGGTGAGTTTGGTACCTGTCACTTTTCCATTTACAAATTAGTGTCCAATGCTGAATGTGTTTTATTCATTTTTATCCTCTTCTCATAAGATACCGTTTGTTCAGTCATAGGAACAAAGCATAAATGATCACAACAAGGTTTCTGCCAAGTGATTTTGGTGCACTCCAGAGAGCCCCTTATCATGCCAGGATTGTATCCAGTTATCAGTACTAGAGACCTTTTTGAGAGGGGCAAGAAGATGAATTCTTCCAAGAGTCTTCTGGCTCTTCAGATCCTCAGCAGAGGATGAGGAGGAGGAGGAGAAGGAGAAAGGGAAGGAGGAGTGAAGAAGGAGAAGGGGAGGAAGAGAAAGGGGTGGGAGGAAGAGAAAGGGGTAGGAGAAAGAGGAAGACAGAAGGGGGAAAATGAGAAGAAAAAGTGAAAAAGAAGGAGGAGAAGAGGAAAAGAGGAGAAGAGGAGAAGGAGAAGGAGAAGGAGAAGGAGAAGGAGAAGGAGAAGGAGAAGGAGAAGGAGAAGGAGAAGGAGAAGGAGAAGGAGAAGGCGAAGGAGAAGGAGAAGAAGGGAGAGCCCAGCATTTTTCCCTTCCCACTTTGCATGTTAGTGAAATTGCAGGTCTGCCCAGTCCTTTGATAAAAACACAGGATCCCGAGCAGGGGGTGTGTGACTCGGGGAGATTGCTCGCAGGGCCTAACCTTTAATCTGTCTTGATCGCTTCTCCACGACCTCTTTCAAAAGCTTTTACTGCACTGCAATGTTCTGCCAATCATAATTTGCATCTCCGAACGCATGAAAGGACTGTTTCCTGTCTCTGGTGGAAAAAGGGAGGGGGAGGGAAAAAAGTATTTAAAGTCAAACTGAGATTTTTTTCTTTTAAAGCCTACTACGGGAAAACAAAAGGCGTTTCCATTCCGGGCACAGCTCTGGAAGCACTCGCGGGCGGGAGGTGTTAACAAGCCGGGGCGGATCGCAGATCCCTGGCCGAGCCCAAGGATGGCCACTCCATCCATCCATCCATCCATCCATCCATCCATCCATCCATCCATCCATCCATCCATCCATCCATCCACCCCCGGTCCCGCCGGTCAATCCTGGCCGGGGAGGGCAGCGCAGAACGCCCCGAGCCGAGGCACTGGGAATTCTCCTCTCCCACCCAGCCACGGAGCCCTGGAGCAGGATCTGGGCGCCGGCGGGGAACAAAGGCTCTGGGTCGGCGCTGGGATGCCGGGTCCCAGCGCGGAGGTGCCAGTGCGCAGCAGCTCCCCCAGCACTCGGCTAATCTCTATTACATATCTGCAGACAAAACAGCTACTTGGCATCGTGTGGCGGATGTCTGCAACTCCTGCCAGGACGCTGAACAGGGGCCAGGAACTTGGGTGGAGACAGGAGCCGGGAGGTCATCTGGGGTTGCTGCTCTTTGTTAGAGCTAAATAACGTTGTGAATGTATTAAGCTCCTTTCCACGCACCGATTTTTTTTTTTTTTCGGGGCCTTCAATAGTATTTTTTTCTTTTTTTTCCCCNCGGTGCCTTCAATAGTATTTTTTTCTTTTTTCTCCCCACTGGGCTGGATTCATGTACAAATACGCAAGGCAGAGCAGTCTGCTCATTTGCACTTAGCGTGAAACCCTGAGTTTGACTTTTTTTTTTTTTTTAATTTTTCCAGAAAAACGAACCAACATACACTCCCTGAAAAGGTTTGCTCTGTGAGAACAACTCGGGTGCTTTGTCATTTCCTCACTTTTAGACACTGATCAGACAGTCACCTTCACAAAACTGTCAGGTGATCTCACTATTGTTCCCTAAAAGAATAAGGTTGTTTTGTTTTGTTTTGGTGGTTTTTTGTTTTTTTTTTTTAAATAAAGTTGAAAGTGGGCTGAAGCAAATTGTGGCACCTGGAACTGCAAAGCTGAAGCTGGATCCCCAAACCCTGCTGAGCACAGGAACATTGCTGGAACCTGTGGGGACTGAAAAATGGCAAGAGTAAGATCTGCATTTTGTACAACTGATGCTATTGAAAGAGTTTTGTGGCTGCATGGATGTATCTGCTTGTTCGGACCTGTTAGATGCCAGAGTGTGTATACATACATACATACATACATACATACATACATATATATAAAAATTGAGTTGTTTGTGTGGATCTCCTTAAAACAGCCTGCAGATGAAAGGAGGTTAACAGCTCAGCAATCCAAATTACAGTTTCTTTCCCTGTCAAATTACAGGGAAATGGTTATTTACATGGAAAGAGTAAACCAATTACTATCAAGAAATTCATGTTTTCTTCTGGACACCCTGAGAAGTGTCTGGATGGGTGAACACATGGAGTTCAGGGTTTCATGGCAAAGTCTCCACTGCTCAGACTGATGTTCCTGTGGCCTCCTCCTTTTTTCAGTCAGGTATTCTTTTACCCAAACATGTGCTGTCTACTGAATTTCACCTGTCCCCTGCTGCCCTGCCTGAAGTTCACAGTCATGGGAGCTGTGCTGTTAAGGTTGACATAACCAGGCTTTTTGGTGGTGGGCAACAGCCCTATTCTTCTCCAGACTGGACTACATATGAAAGCATCCCTATTCCATTCTTCCTTCAGCCCCTGTTATTTTAACCAGTCCTTTCCCTGACAGCACAGAGTAAGACAGAAAAATCACAGGCCCTAGAACATCACAGGTGCTCTCTGCAGTCACCTCTGCCTAGCCTGGCACGATGTGTTTGGGCTGGGATGCAAAAAATCCCATCATGGATGTCCTTGGCAGTCCTGGGGGAGGTTGTAGCACATCTTCTGCCAGGCCCCTCTGTCAGGAAAAGCTTTGTGTTGCTTTTTTGTTACATAAAAGACATCACAAACATTATGTGTCACCCACCTGCTGCTCCCGTTCACCCCTGGAACAAGATTGCTCTGTATCAGGCCAAAAAGAGCTTGAGCTTGTGATGCCAATAAACCTGTATGTTTATATAATGATATGAAATGTCTTATTATTTCTTAAATAATAAATATGTGCTTTTACAGTTTTTTTTTTTCCCCCTGGAGCCTTCCTGAATAAAACGTGTTGTTGCATAAAATATTTTATTCATGGCTATGTTTATCCAGACTGTGACACCCTTTTCCAGAGACATTATCTAATTCTAGCATCTGAGAGAATCTTTGAATAAGATTTTGTGGTAACCACAAATAACAAAGGGAGGAAGATTGTGGAAAGGTAAAAAGGCTGATCTTGATTTGCAGCAAGTGAGCTAAAAATTCCCTGCAGTCCCTCAATCCTACATCCCAGTCTCTTTGTGCTGCTTTGCTCTTTAATAATGGCTTTTTTTTTTTTTTAAAGGACAAGACAAATTGTCTAGCCACAAGAATTTAAACAATGCTTTTAATCTGAGTGAAGAAATGTACTGCACTGCTTGGCTGACTCTAAAGTCTTCTATTGCAATATCTCAGCAAAAGGTGTATTTGTAGAAGGGAGAGCTGTAGCTTAATGTAGCTGCACCATAAAGTTATTTATCCTTGCTCTGCTTGAGCTACAATTGTCAGTAACTTTCTTGCCTTGTTGTTTTTTTTTTTCTAAGAAACCTTAAGGTGGTGCCTGCAGAGGTGGAAGCAGGGGTTAATTCACTGCTCCTCACCCCTGGTGCTGCCTTTGCCCCTCAGCCAGACAAGCCAGTCAATGATTAATTATAATTCTTCTTTAAATAACCTGAGTTTTGAGAAAAGGGAAATTTCACTGCACCCTTTCACTCTGAAATGCACTGAACAGCACACATCTTTCTTGAATGGAAAGAAACCTCTTCATACTAAGGACTGGTGACATCTTGATGCTCTTTCTGCACAGATCAAGTTCCTGCCATGCCTCTCCCCCCTTGGTCTCCAGCTCTGTCCTTCCTCCCTTAGCCTGAGACACTCTAATTTTCAGAGCCCCACATCACTGGTGGGGTCATGTGTGCTCATCTCTGCCAGGCCACAGGAGTGGGTTGTGGAGGAGACTCCATAAAACCATGCAAAAGGACAGGGATTCAGGTCATCTCTCATTTCCCATCAGGGGAGGCAGTGCCAGATGCTGCTCTGGGACACAACCCAGACTCGTGTCCCAACAGGCTGGTGGGAGCAAAGGGGGATCAAAAAGTGTTCCCCATTAATTCCTGGAGTCCTCAGTTTCCTCGACACACCAAAATGTGCATCTTGTGGTTCACAGCCTTATGAAGAACTTGATATATGGCTTGTAGGGTCAGAAAGTTTGGCTGTTCCTGGGTGCACACATTTCCTTATCACACATTTGGGAGGGTCTGTGCACTCTCTTAGTGAAAACAGCTCTACACACAAATATAAATCCATGTGTTGGAAAGCAGGGAGACAGATGGCCTCTATTACCCCATGTAACCAAACACAGGATGCAGATGATCTGAAACAATTAGAATGGGAGTTTTCCTATCTGAGGGTTTTAAAGAGATTTCATTCATCATATGCTTAGTGGCATGGCTCCAGCTCCAAGGATGTATCTGAGGCAGAGATTTTAAAATATTCATAATAAAGCTTTTCTGCTCACTATAACATTATGATTGTAAACTGTTAGTTTGCATGAGCCCTCAACGACAAAAGCAACTGATATGCACTACCCCAAATCCTGTGAGTTTCCCCTTCTTCAGGGGAGTCATGAGAGTGTTTCTCCACTCCATGCCAAACCCACTTTAATTTTTAGGAACAGTGTAGCAAACACTTGTCTGGGACACTCCTTTCCAATGACCAGCTCACCTTGGCCCAGCAGCCATGGGGCAGGGGAAGGCTCCTGTTTTCAGGCCTAATTGTGTGGGAGGAATTGGCCTGTTCCAAGCAAGCTGGGAGAATGTTTGTTTGGCAGGTGCGTGTGTGCTGGCTTTACCCCACCCACCGAGGCTGCTCAGCACTCTGGAATGCTCCTTCCCTCCACCGAGGGGATTACTGGGCAGGGGGAAGGCTTTTATCCCATAAACACAGCTGAACACATGGAGCCACCACTTCTCAGCACCACCTTATAAGACAAAGGGATGAGCTGGGAAGAGATCATCTGAAAGAGGGACCTACACAATCAGAATCCTTAAATCCATACTTAGTTCCTGAGCTGATTTTTTTTTCAGTAAGTGTTGCTTCTGAGTAACTCCTCCTATTCAGCAGAAGTCCCTGTAAAAAGAAAACCAGTGTATGTGCATGCCATGCATCATAAATCACTTCATCACACGCTGAAGCGTGGCCAGTGCTGGGTGAGCACCAGGCAGATGTTTAACGTGCCATGGCACAGCAGCTCCCCGGAGCAGATTTCAGCGGGGCAGGGAGAACGCCACAAAACTGCAAAGAAAGATTGAGTTAGGAGAGATGTAATTACCAAACCTGGACTGTGTCCAGGACACTGGGGCAAAGCCTCCTGCCTCTGCAAATTTGATTTTAACAACTTTAATTTTGAACACCTGATAGTCGTATTTCTTGCCAAGCGAAGAGATTGCTGAAAGAGAGGCAGCAATTCCTGAATAGAAAAAACCTTAGAAAATTAAGAAAGGAAAAAAATCCCCTAACAACAGTTTCCTCCTATAAGATTTGTGACACCTCAGTGGGAAATCATGAACTATCCACTGCAAAAACACATTTTCTGGGTTGTAGGTCAGCTTAACTTATAGCACCCCACAGCTCAGGCCAATATTTTGTGCGTGGAAGTGATAAATTGTAGAAAGTGGAACCTCACAGGGGCATCAGCAGAGGGAGTCCAGGTCAAAGCAGTACAGAAACAAAACAAGAAGAACCTGCCTAAAACAGGGAGAAAATTCAGCTTATTTTGCTATTAAAACATATTTGTGCACCAGCATTTATTGATGACATTGCAAATATCCACCTCTGACAACCAAATGGTTCGACACACCAGGTTGCTTATGTGGAATTCAACTGTGTCTACAGCCCTGCAACAAAACAAGCAAAGCAAAATGAACACCTGAAAGAAAACCTCTTGTATAACACAGACCCTCAGGATACCGGGAGGAACGCTGCTGACCTTGGCTACCCCTGAGATTTGCCACGTGAGCAGAGCAAATCAGTTCTCACAGCAATTTGCAAGCTTTGGAATAAGCAAGTCCTGACCCTGCACAGGGGGATGGAGTAGGTGATTTTCTAGGTTCCCTTCCAGAAAGAAATTTCTGTGATATTAAGGCCCACTCCCAAAGCCTATAAACCAGGTTCCAAAAGATAATGGTAAAATAATAAAGCATCTACTACAGCAAGTTGTTAGGTGCTGCAGGAAGCCAATGCTACCCTGTGGAAGGGTGCCCCAGAATAGTTTACAGAGGAGTGGCTTTAAGTAGAAGAAGTTGTATTTGCATCACCCTGAAGTAACTAGAAGCACATGGGGAATCTATTTTCCTGGCTTTTTCACCCAAGTGAAACAACCTTCTCCAGTTGCTGCTGAAAGGAATTTAATGAAACAATCTATACGTGAGATTATTTCCATGTTTGCACAAAACATAAAACAAGTGTCGGGGACTCGCTCTCTCCCATTTTCAGGCTCTGGTTGTGTTGCACATGGGACACATTTATCTGAGATGGAAAAAATCTGCAGCACTGACTTTCCCTGGTGTATGTGCTGGTCACACCAGGGAGTTGGGTGCCACTGTAAGAGCAGAGCCTGGGCTGTGGCTGCTGAGCACATGGCCCTGAGTCCCACATGAGCTTCCATTCCCAAAGAGGAAGAGGAGGGCTCAGGCAGGTGCAGCTGCGTGCCAGCATGCTGAGGATGCTGCGTGCTGTGGGCTCCAGCTGCAGGCTCTGCTGTGTATCCTCATGCCAGACCTTACGCCAGAGCCTGAATACCCCGAGTCTGAACACATCCACCATGAGAAAGTGCCACTTTGGGGTTTGAGGGGTGCCCACAAAGCCCTGCAGCCAACCAAAGGCAGGGGTCAGCCCTCAACAGCTTTGCTGTGGGGTTGGGCTTGGTGTGTGCAAAGTAGTTAATGCCCAGGGAATGCAGCAGACCCAGGCTCTGGTGTATTGCGTTTTTAATCAGCTCTGCTGCCTCATTTCAAGAATGGGAGTGTTTAGACTCACTATCAAAAAAAGTATTATTATCATTACAGCTTTGCTACATACTGGCATGTTCCCAGGTACACACAAGAAAGTGCAATTCACAAGTTGAACAAAATAGCAAAATGTTCCATGTTTCTCTGGCAGCCTGGGAACAAAACACAGATATACTTTATCCACCCTGCTGGAGATGAAGCTCAGACACTCGTCAGAGGTTTGTTGTTATTTTTAGCTGTGACACAGAGAAAACTATTGCAGAAACCATTTTTCTTTCTCTTTCAAAACCCCTGTATGTAGGAAGGAGGCAATGGCTTTACACAGCTATTTGTCCATTACGCAGCTGCTTGTCCATTTTTTTTCTGAGCAGATAACAAAAGGGACCAGAGCAAAACTTCAGCTTCAGTTCTCCTGAATCCAGACAGTTTCACCACAGAGCAGTGGAGCTGTCAGATAGGGCACACAAGGATAGGGTTGGCCCTCTGATACAAGTGTAAGAGACTAATTGCAAACACTCGGATGAAAACAGCTTTTCCCTCCTCTTTTTTGTTACTCCATATCCTCACCTCCAATATTCTGTCTCTTCTGGAACTATTAACGAATCAGGGGTTTTTTAATGCAAAAATGACTTTAATGAAGTGGCAAGCAGAAAGACATCACCTTCCCTAGCCAGCAGGAAACCCCTGAGCTCTCAGTCACCACCACAGCTGAGGTTGTCTGTAAACATGGGCAGGCCCAGTGTCCAGCCATGCTCTGCACCTTCCAGTCTCAGGACACTGAAATTCCACTCTAAGCCCATTACCTGCATTGGTAAACACCTGTATGATTGATAACTTAAACAATTGCTTTACTAATTCCTATGACACTTCATTGTCCTGATTTCAAAGCTTTTCAGGAGATAATTCCTTTTAAATATAGGCTTAAGCACTGAGGTGTTTTGGAGTTAATATGAAAACCAAAAATACCTTTCTTGTCTTTTTGGAACAGCAGTGCATTGAGTCATTATTTCTCCTAATAAAGAGAAGCATTCCTTTTTCACTTAAACACTTCATGATAACCTCGTGCATGGCTGACTTTAGGGGTTTTATGCCCAGCTTATGTCACCCCAGTCAGAAATTCATTCTGCAATTAACCCTGCTACAGCTCCAAAAGGTGCACAGTGCCATTGGTCTGCTTTAAAATTGCAAACACATGGAGAAACAGTGGTGCAATTTTTCTTAATTAGAGAAAATGACCACACTTCAAAAAAACAACCCCCCCCCAAACAAACAAACAAAAAATTAGACTGTTCTAATCACAAGGAACGTTTAAAAGTTAACCCAAATATACAAAAAGCCCAGTCCCACACCTTCATGCTGCACCCCTTGTAACAGACTGGCCTAGCCCACGAAGTCTGTTCAGAAACAGACTGAAATCACTGTCTTGTGCCATCTGGGGGGAACCCAACTAACTCCTCCATTTATGTCTAAATACTCATAGCATTTAATGGGAAAAAAAGAAACACAGTAAATCCTCGTGATGTTGCCCATAATGTGTTGCTTCCATCACTTCTCATGCACACACCTGACACACACACACACACAAGCAAGTTAATTTTTACTGCTTAAGAGAAGCCTGAGTTAGTTTAGATTTGAGACAAAAAAAGCAGCAGTCCATCACCTCATGTCGTTCTAATACCCTGACATTTACAGAGCTCTTTCCAAACCAGTTCATTAAACACTGCATGCATCTTAAGACCATATGCAGCAGTATAATTTAGAGTGTATATTTTATAGGTTTCTTTTTCTGGTTTACCTGCTGATTATTATGTGCTGTAAAATTTCAATTATCCCAACCAGTCAGGGGAATAAAAAAGGGAAATAAAAAGTAGGTAATGGAAAAGTGTGTGTTAACAAATGCCATGGAGAAGAAGCCAATGCTACACTCAGATTTCAGTGTTATTAATGTCCTTTTCTCACAGACAGATTAGCAGTATGAATAAAAAGCACAGAATGACAACTAAATCATCTCCCTCTTTCTTACATGCAGCAGATATTTCAAACCACTGTGGACAAATCCATCAGTGAAATTGATCTTAGCTTTCCCCGTGCAAACTCATAGACCTGGGAAGAACAGCACAGCCCAAATTAAGAGCTGAATTTGGCCCAGCTAGTAAAAGGAAAGACTTCAAGGAGAAGAGAGTATGCCTGCAAATTTCCCACAAAACATGTAAGTTAAACAACCCATTTCTTGAGTGTGGGGCTGATGTACGGGGCTAAAATGGCTGGTGATATAAAAGGAAATATTCCCAAATAATTTCACCCTTGTCCATTTACATAATTTACATTGACACCCAATGCCCTTAAGAGCTGCAAACACAAAATGCTGTACCTGGGGAAAAAAAAAAAAAAGAAATTAAAAAAAAAATCACAGGAAGGGCTGGGAATTTTTTTTTTCCAGTGTGTCGAACATGTAAAGTTGGGACGATGAAACTTATTCAGTTGTTCCTGTTAAATCCAAAAATGAGGGTATGTAAACATGTGACAATATGAACGGCCCCAGCTGTACAGTGACTTGTCCAAGCACATTATTACACATATAAAGTTGTTTCAACTGTGTACCACTTCCTCATGAACAGTGATTTTTAATGCACGTTCACCTGGTAGTCTTAGCCAATTTCTGTAGTGTCCAAACGTGTTCAGGCAAACAATTTCTCACCAAAGAGATTCCAGCTGATTAGGTCTGACCCCATACCAACAGGTGAGTTTTCTGTTGTCAGTGCTGCTGTCAGGGCCACACCTCTGGGGGATGTCCCTAAGTGCCCACAGCCTGCACACCCAATTTTTGAAGGCTGGAGAAGCTTGGCAGATGTTTCCAATCTTGTCCTGCTTTCAAGAAGTTGACTTCTTTGCAGCAGCTTGCATATTCATTCTGACTTGCTTCTTTGCTGAGTAGTAACCTGGAAAATGCACAAACAGAATGAGGGTACGACACTGAAAACAGCTGCTTTTCAAGAAATCTCTCAAATCTTGTTTTTGTGTCAAATGAAGAAATCATTTCGACTTCTCTGCACTCCTGAATGAACAAAATGAATACCTTTAGCATGTCCCACATAAAGTTATGTAATAACAAGCAAAACAAAGGAAATATCCTGGCCTTTATCCAGTTGAGATCAAAAGCCTTTGGACACTGTTATGCAAGATGAGCAATGCAAGATTTCACTCCAGTGCTGAGATCCACAGCTGCAGTGCTTTCCTGGCAGAAATGGGGCTGGGGGTTTTTTCCTCCTTAAAAGTAACAAAAAATGTGCAGTAAAACAACATCAGAACTGTGTGTATGTGGCACTTTATTTCTGCTTATTAGGTCAAACTGCAGATTCAAGGGCTGCACAGAAGCTTGCACTATCACTGAGTTATAACTAATTCCTTGCTCACAGACTATGAACTGTGGCTCACGGGGAGAACATCCTTTGCATTCTCATCCATATGTGCAGCTGAATCTTTGTTTCAGGTGCAAACTTAAGTCATCCTTGAGTACAGAACTGTGATTATAACACAGGAGTTCCCCTATGAGTTCCTTCTCTGCTTCCCAGTCTTGCACAAAAAACACCCCCAACATACTTTTTTCAGGTCATAGGGCAGAATTAGCTGAAATGGAAGCTAGGTGAGTATTTATCCTTAGAGTTCATGAGGTTTACCTGGTGTAAATTGTTTATATTCATAGGAAATGATTTGTTTCAATTTTCAGTTCAGGATTATATTTAAACCTGAGCTTTTTACACAGTCAAATTGGCAACAGCTATCAGGTCCTCTCAGCATGAAATCTTGCATTAATTTCAAAGCAGAACATTACTGGCAGAATGACTGGAATTCTGTAGACTTTAATTGCCAAGTTTGTACAGAGAAGTTCCTGCAGCCAACTTCCTTAAGGATGTGTCTGCATGGCACAGTGTTACCTGAGCTAGCACTAAGTCAAATTCCTGGACCAGGATGTAATCCCAAGAAGAATGCACTGTTAACTCTGTTAACTTGGTAGAAAAGCTAACTCTGCTATTACCATAACCCTCTGTAGTCTCTTGGTGGAACAGAAAGGAAAAAAAATCTCTATTACCAAATCTGATCCTTACTATTGATTTCTTCCATTTAAAAGGCTTCTCTATAGCTAACCTTTATTTTGCTTTGGGGAAGGAAATGAATTAGGAATTATGCTTAGCAGATGAAATATAGAAAAGACTGAAAGAGTTGGTATTCCCATTTCTATCTGTGAAGAATTTTATCAAGAGCCCAACTGCTCAGGTGCCCACAGGATGAAGCCTGATTTCAAAACTGAGCAGCCAGGAGGATGCAGGTTCCCCAGAACCATGTTTAGATGGTGTAGACTCCACCTAAAATGCCACACAGAGTCCATGGGGATTGGCTGATTTGCCTAAGGAACCCCAAAGAGTACTTGCACTGGCACAAATCAGTGAGGGTGCTGGAGCCTGTCAGAAGGAAAGCCTGGCTAGAGAGACCTGGGAGGGAAATCTCTCTGTTGTTCAAAGAAAACTGCCCAAATAGCTGCTTTCCTTTCCTCCCCACTTTCTCCCCAGCCACCTTGTATGGACTCTCTGCTTCACAAGTAAGACAGAATAACAAAAACACTGGATTTTTACCAATTTTCTCTTTGACTCTTAGCAGAGGAGACAAGGATTTATGAATGTCTCCCAGGAGAGCCAAGGTCTAAATGTAATAGCAAGAGGCAAGCCACAAGTGTTGGAAGAGAAGAGCTGTCACGGAGCACCAACCTTGCCAGTGGCAGGGAGAAAAAAAGACAAAAAGCCTGCACTGGACCTGGTTTTTGAATTTGAAACTCTCCCAGAAAACAGAGCAGAACCATTCTGGGTCCACATCAAAAAGGAGTGAATGGAGATGGAATATGTCTACATAAAAGGCTTGGGGAGTAGAAGGAAAAGCCTACTTTTGAACTGGTTGTCTCTCTGCATGACTGAGGAGTCAAAAGCAGCAGTAAAAACCCTGCTTCTTCCATTCTGGAGGTTCCAATGTCCACAAAATGCCATGGCTGGGTTCTAATATATCGATATTTATTTATTGCTGCCTTTGGAAACCTAAATTAAAAGCACATTGTTGGATCTCAGTGTAATGCATTACAGTGTCCTTGTTGACCAGAGCAGAACACAGATAACCAGGATCAAATCCAGCCTCAGATCCTAATCCCAAAGTAACCTTTCCTTATGGGATGGCAGAAGGTGAGCAAAGGGGTGGAAGCATGGGATCAGACCATGTCTGTGGGTGTGACTCTCCCTGGCTCAGTTTTGCCTGAATTACTTCAGCCATGCCCAGAGGGACACCATGACAGCAGAGGGAAACATCTAATGCCCCCCTCAGCTGGCAGTGAGAAGGATCTGTGCGTGTGAGAGAAGGATTAAGAGGCCTCATCTCCAGGTCTCACCAAAAGAGAAGGCTGCAAATGATTTTCCTGGCCCATCTTGCACACCTACAGTCCTTGGGGACAAGAGGACTGGTTGCTAGACTGAAGTGCTTTCTCTTATGAAAACACATGTGCGAAAGTGTTAAACTGTGCAGTGTGGTATTTTGGTTTCTACATCCCCTGATGAAATGTTTCTTGCCTGGGGAAAACAAAACGGAAGAAAAATATCCCCTGGAAATATCTGCATAATTTACTCCCACACACCTAGTGAGAGATTTACAATTGAACAGCAGTTCCCCTGAAACCATCACCACATTGTGCTCTGAATTACACTTTTGTACTCCTACCTGCAAATTATACTGTTAATTAGTTAATGGCTGTAAAGTGCTTTGGAGAAGAAAAGAGCACTCATTAAATACCATTGTTCTGCTCTCCAGTGTGCAATGTTCCACTCTTCATTAATCTCCAACCTCTTCCCGAACCCCTCACTGGCAATTAAGTTTCATGTTCTCAAGTAGCAAATTAGTCTGAGATCAACATCGCTGCTCAGAATGTGTTTCCTGAAACTTTAGCTCCAATTATATTCCAGAAAATTTCAGGCTGGTGTCTTACATGAAATTCCCAAATGGAAATCCTTGATCTATGTCTTGAAAACCTCCCCTTGGATAAACCAAAATCTGCTTTCCTTTCCTTGTCTTTTCCTATAGACAAGGGAAATCTAATATATGGGATGAGACTTTCCAAAGAAGTTCAAACCCCACTGAGAAGGGCAAACAAGGGGCCAGATGCTCAGAAGAGCTCAGCGTGCAGAATACTGGGAACTAAAGCTTTTTTCTGTGTGCTGAAACCCATTCCTGGCAGCACACCCTGGGGAGAGGCATTTGAAAACTTAGCCCCTTCTGCCACCCAGCCAAATTTAAGATCGATTTGCCCTTAAAATTCCTGGATGCCTTCAGTGAGAGTAATATCCAAGCTGAAGTTAGCAGGAGACCTGGCTGCTTTCTCTAGTTTCTGCTTTAGATGACTGAACTGTGTTCCTTGCTGTACTTGGGAAAAGATGCCCACAGCCAAACCTACAAGCAAGCAAAAAGCCAAAAAGGAAGTGAAAAATGTCCTTTGAGGCAGAGCAGCAAAAGACAGACAGCACAGAAGTCGTACCTGGAGAAAACAACCATGGCTTTCCTTAAACAAGGGAAAGGGCCTGAAAAAAAGACTTCCATGACAAAGCCTGGTGGCCACCAGTAAAGTACAGAAGACAGGTTTAATTTACACTTGAGATGGTGTCTCTGTCCTGACTGCTTTTACCACAGTTTATTTTGCGGTGTCAGCCAAGCTGGAAGTTGAAGATGATCTGGGCAGTCACCTGATTCTTGCCTGGTGTTTTCATTCCCTTTTCTTTAGGCAATTTGTGTCTGAGAAATGGTCACAGTTAACAAAAGCACTGCCTTTCCTACAGTGGTAAATCCCATGCAAACAACCAGTACATGGATTTCCTGTTTCCCAGAGGCTGCCATGAGGACAGAAGAGATGAGGTTTTTACCTCCTCCTCTGGCAGATAAGGTAGGGACGTGGCAAGACAAAGGCATGGCAAGAGAAAATCCAGGCATTTTGCAGGTTTCATAGATCTGAAGGGCATAAATATACCAAATACATTCCCATTCTAATTCCTGCACCAGATCTTTAGTTTCTGGAAGAGCTTAAAAATATATCTTAAAGGTCATTCAATTCTTTCTCTCTCTCTGGATCCACAAAATTCAGTCCCCGCTCACAAGCAATGGATAGTCTAAAAAAAAATCTCAGGGGAATATTAACAAACAGCCCAATTCTGGATTTGTTGTGCTACTGAATTATAAAGGACATAAAGAGTCTGGGAACAGAGCTGAGAAGTATCAACCAGTGATTTTATCAACCAGACCATGCAGTCAGGTAGAATTCCTGCAGAACCTGAAGCTTCAGCTTTGGTCTTCAAGACCTCAAAGGGTGTTCCAGCCACAGCAAACACAAATCCAGGTGTGACTGGAATAATCACCACACTGTGTTATCTTTGCAGGTCTGTATCTCATCCACCTGAGCCCTGGGCATCCCCTCACAATCACACACCAAGTGCTTACTCTGAGAAAGTCTCTCAGTGGTTTTGGTATCAAGATCTTGTCAGGGACAGGGCAGTGTTGGCACTTAGTTTTCTGTGATTCACAGTTTTCTGTGATTCTGCACAGAAAACTGCCACAGAAAATTCAGATACTGAGGGATGGGGCTCCCTGCTCCCAGGTGGAAGCCAAGTGTCAGTTCTGCAGTGGATGACACTGATTACACACCTAAGCAAAAGGTCCAAAGAGCTGCACTGGCTCCTGCCCTCAGTGACTCTGAACCAGCATCCTGCAAACACATGGCCCAGAGCCGCAGGAAATCCAACCAACGAGGGCAGCTCTGGCTCACCCTTCTGGTACATGGGTTGATTTCCAAACATTACTTGTGGTTCTCCAGAGGCAGGTGGAAAAGACGGAAAAGAGAGTGTGAGGCACCATCTGAGGCTGACCATGAGGTGTGACAGGACTGCAGTGGCTCCTGGGCCCCAGCCAGGTCCCACTGGTGGTCCTGCATCCTTCTGCGTGGTTCCACATCCTTCTGCGTGGTTCCACATCCTTCTGCGTGGTTCCACCTGCTCATCCAGCGCCTCCAGCTCTCCGCGGGCAAAGCTGGCAGGAGCTCACCAGATGTCCCTCGCCCCCTGCAGGGCCTAGGAAAGGTGGAAAAGCGCTTTTCCTAAGGAAAAACCGCGGAGAGCACAAGGACAAGGTTAATCCTCTAGGTGGCATCCAGAAACTCCAAACTCCACGCAAAACTCTAGCCCGGGCTGCGCGCAGCCTCCTCCTTCGCCACGGGGATCCTCGGCGGGCTGTCAGTACAGCCCGTCACAGTCACACCTCCGGTGCTTCTTCACCCCGTGCCAAGCCCTCGGCGGCTTAAACCGAGCTCATTTTGAGGCAGTCAGCTCTTAGGAAATAGCAAGAGGTCTAAGGAAAGGTGCTTTACAGGAATCTCCGTGTTAGAAACTTTCCTCATTCGTAGGAGGAACTGATTGAAACCAGTGAATCAGGGTTGGGAAAAAAGGGTGTATTTACCAAACAGTTACGGCCTTTCCTATTAGCACACTTTATTAACACACAGGAATGAAGTAGAAAAGACCTTGTGTTGCTCTGTTAATGATTATGTCTGTTCCAGCACAGCTTGTGAATCCAGTGGCTTGTCTTTAAGACTCTCTAATTCCAGGTATTTCAAAGGAGGATAAAATGCCTGCAGAGAGGACAATTACAGAACAACCTTTCCCTATGGAAAGTTTCCTCCTAACGTGCTTAGTTATGTCATCAATCACAAAGGTTCTAACTCCTCTAAGCTTACATCATGTGTATATAATGCCTGTTGTCATTGTCATTATTTACAGTCTCATCCAGGGTGAAACCATGGCCCTAACAAAGTCAGTGCAAGTTCACTGCGACAGAACCAGGATGTGACTCCTCACTTTTTTCAGGACTCTTTCCAGGTCTGGGCTCCAAAGCTGCACCATCATTATTCCCACAGCTCCATCCTGGTTGTGTGGGTGTATTAAAACCTCTGTAAAACAAGACCAAAATATTTCTGAAATGCAAAGGCTTTACTGGTGGGGTCCTTTTTTTCTCAGCCCATGATTTCTGTGCCACTTAAGAGCATGCTGTCAGGTGAACTTTGTGGGTTGAGATATGAAGACGTTAATAATGAAAACATGTTAAAATTTACTACTATTACTAATGGTAATGAAAATGCAAGGGAGAGATAAATAAAACCCAAGGGAAACAAGTAATTCCCAGTACAGTTGCTCCCCAGCTGCTGATTGATGCCCATCCCATCCCTGAGCAGGGATGGCTCCTGGCCAACAACCACCAGTTTCTACACTGACCATGAGGTTCTGTGGTGTGGAACATCCCTTTAGCCAGTTCAGGCCACTGTCCTAGCCATGCTCCATCCCAGCTCCTTGTGTCCTCCTCACTGGCAGAGCATGAGACACTGAGAAGTCCTTGATTGCAGTGAGCACTGCTCAGCACCAACAGAAACATCCTTGTGTCATCAACATTCTTCTCACCCTGGATCCAAACCACACCACTGTACAGCTACTAGGGAGAAAATTAACCCTATCCCAGCCAAAACCAGGACAGCATCTACCCCTTATTCCATGGCATTTAAGTCATGCCAGCTACCACACTTCCCAATACCTGATCATCTTTCCTGCCTCCTGGTATGTATATAAATATATATATATGTAAACACACAGAGGTAACATTCCCACGTTCCCTCAGTCATGGACCTTACCTTTTACAGTCCATTAAGTTCATACTTGAAGTTCCATCTGTTGTAACAGTCTTTCAAGACGGGAAAGATGGTGCTGAGCAGCTTAACAGCATTTCCTGTGTTGCAGATGCAAAGAAAGGTGCTGAGAGTATTTTTGTGAATCTTAGTGGCATCTTGGTCAAGATTGTGGATGGCCTGGACAAGCTGAGGTGCTCCAGGAGCACCAGAGCCCCTCTGGGTGTGGGTGTCTAAGCCAGGCTTGAGTGCCTGGAGATGCTGGTGATGACCCTTGTGGTGTGTGCATGAGGAGAGTTCACTTTCTACATCAGTGGAGAAATGAAGAGGGTGCTGCTGTGGTGGACAGGTCACTGACAGTCATGGCCAGATTTGGTCACAAACAGAACCCCAGGATGGGTCAGTTTGGAAGGGACCACAGTGGGTCATCTAGGCCAACCCCCGTGCTCAAGCAGGGTCATCCTAGAGCACACAGACATTTCTATGTCATCATAATCAACAATGTATTTCCCTGAGTTTTAGTGATCTAAAACATTTCTTCAGAAGTAAAGTGTTTTTGTGTTTCCATTTCCATGTTGCTCTCAGCAGACTTGTGAGACAGGCTGAATAATGCCTTTTTGGGAAGGTAGGACTGTATTATTTACTCCATTTTTCAGGTTATGATACACAGGCACAATTGGGCGGGGGTTTTGTTAGCACTGGGGTGGGGCTCTGCCTTTGGAGTTTTCATTTCCGAATTTTAAGGGCTGCTTGTTTTTATTCTTCTCGGTTCCTGTACTATTCAAGAACAGAAAGAGAGGCAAGAGCTAAGAGTGTTCCTTAGTTTACAAACCAGAAATAAAACTATCACAAATGATCAGAAAGATGAAGATTTCAACTGAAAAAGCGATAAAAATATTAACTCTATGAGACATGACTGTTAAATTCAGGCAGCAGAGCCCTTTTATCCATCTTCCTCCACCCCCGATGGTAAGACTTACACCATACTTTCGTATTTCATCCCTTGGTATCACCCCTGCAAAGGCAGAGGCCAAAACTTTGCTTTACATCTCCTCCTCCTAAACCATCTTTAAACTCTCGTGGGGAAAACTGGACATGGAAGGGGGAGACCCTTTTTGTTCCATCTGTGCTACAGGTACTCCTGTGCTAATCCAGCATTTCAGTGTGGGGGATGCAGAAGGGGAGCTTTCTTTTTTAAGACCTAATGGCAATTTCAGGTGTTAAGAAAACCTGCCTCTGTCTTCATTGTTACACCTTGCAAAGTGTTTTGAGGTTGTTCCTTTGTCGAGTCACAAACTATGAAATCATGTGCTTTGCTGGCAGCAGTTGTTTTCCTTGTAGTCCAAGTAATTTCCTATGGAAGTAGCAATGTTAGGGCTCAATTTTGTTTCACAGAAAATTAAACTCTCTGGAAACAGAATTCTGTGTTTTCTTACTTATATTCTTCCTTTTAGGAAGCTCAAATTAAGAATATAGTTTCTGGCATAGCTGTGTGTAATCATGTGCCATATCTTAGGCACGTGGAGGTATTTGTGCCAAATGCTATGAATCATCTTCTTAGCCATTTTTAATCATGATCTGAGGTTTCACAAGATTTATAAAGGCAATTCATATTTAGGCACCACCTCATCCTCAGGGTTCTGCTCTTGGTTTGCAATGCTCTTTTCACAGTGGATGTCTCTGGCAGGATTATTCCCTGAGCTAGGATTGCCATCCATTCTGAATTTCTGGAATCACTCATGCTTTGATATATCTTGCTTTTGATTTGAGGCACAGCTACTGCCTTATAATTCATGGCAGCAGGTGAGGACAAGGGGAGACAGCAAGGGCTTGCAGCAGGAAAAAGGCTGTATGGATGTGTCTCTTATCCAGTCACGTACCAGTTGCTTCCTTCATGCCCTTTGATCCACTGGGATCATCACTTTGAGATGCAATGCTGCCTTATAGTTCTAGATGTGAAAAGTAGACTAAGAAAGGCAGGGGCACCAACACAGTAGGCCTTTATAAACACCCTTCTCCCCTCCCTCAGTTTTGTCTGTGTAGAGTTTTGCATATTCCTATTTCTTACACCAATAAGATTTAAATGATAATTAAAAAGTAGAGTGTTTTTATTCCTGGACACTGTGTGACAACTCAGACCAAAACCCAAAGAAAAATGAAGGATGATGGCAGGTTTGGTGGGAAGGGATTGTTAACTTAAGGCAAGTGTGATAAATGTGAAGAGAGACAGCAACATTATTCTATCAGTTCTGGTCTTTGTGCAAAGCTAAGGGCTTGTATATTCTGTAACTCGTAGCCTTTATGAAGTGCCAGTGAACCAAAAGACAAATTGCTGCATGATGCCAGTGCTTTCTAACAGTGTGTGCCTTGAGAAATGGTACTGAGTTCCTACTTTCAACTAACTCTATAGGTGAAAAGATAAATGAAGACAGAGGAATCACCACTCCATTATCTATTCACCTGTTCACTGGAGATTAATTTTCAAACAGGCTTAAGAGTATTGACTATAACATAAAACCCAGATATAAACACAGGAAAAGTTAGGGGCTAGGCAATCTTTCACACTCCATTTATCCTCCTGCACTGTATTTAAAAGTCAGTCACAGAAACTAGGCCCTCTAAGATTTTGAGGAAATAAAACTTTCTCCTCCTTCCACCCACCCCAGAAACGGATTCCCCATTAGTTTTCATATCTATAATGTCCTTCATCTACTGAAACAAAGCTACTTTTGCCTTCTGAAAAGTGTGTGATTTAGTTAGCCCTTAGAAAATAAAACTAAGTGTATTTTGGGGGAAGTATAGTCCATTTTGGGGATGGAGCACTTACTTGACCTTTTGCCTCTTGACACATCCCTGAACAAATACTGAAAAGGAAAGCATACGTATAAGACAAAGAAGAAGGCTGTAGCTATAAATATCAAAAATACTTGTGTAGATGTAACATAGATGCTAGTGCAGGGAAAGCTGCCGTTGTACAGACAAGAGGAGAAATGAATGGTCATGTGGAGGGGTGGTAAATGTAAAGGCACAGTCAGGAGTCTCTGTTTTGCGAGAGAGGTGGGAAAAGCCCTCACTGAACCTGCCCTGCACACCCTGGCAGGACAGCTGCGATCCATGAAAACAAAGGCAAAGTTCTCTTCTGGCCATGGACACAGGGCTCCCCTGGGACTGTGAGTGTTTGAAGGGGATACTTGGAGCTGCTCAGCGCCACCTTTGGAACAAACTTTGGCCCTCAGTCCTTGAGCAGCAAAATTCAGTCACTCCTGCCTTTGGTCAGCTTTTCCTCGAGTGACAATCAGCAAGGCTACACAACAAAACCATGTAAATTGATAGTGTACTTCTGGAGAGTTCTTGAGCTATATATTGTGAATCCATCTGTTTTCATTCACTCCTGTGCAGAGATGTCAAAGGTGTGAACAGGAGATGGAAACACAGTGCTCCTGAGCTTTTGCTTTTCTTCTTCCCCTTTTTGAACACTAGCTGCTCTATAGTCCAGGCATTTTCTCCTGGGAGCACCATGGAAAGGGGTGTGCAACCTCCCAGCCATTGCCAGATGACAAAGCATGTGCCTCAGGAATGGACACAATACACCAGAAGGCCTGGGCACTGGCATGACCCACTGCTCCTTAAAGCTGATGGATTCTGAGCCATGAGCTTAAAAGTGATTAGGGGACAACTGCCAGACCTCTTAGGCCTTGTCTTCTCAGGAGACCAGGATAAAATGGCAGCAGAGGAATGACATCAGCTATAGTTTGCATTTTTGTTTCTTTATTAAAAATAGCCTTAATTTTACCTTCACTTCTAACACTGTAAGCTAAAATTTAACTCGTTCTAATATGATGGAAACTACTGTGTGGTGTTCACAATGCAGATACAGCAACACTGAATTTATATAAATTGGTTTTGTAAAGAAAGGTTTTGGGGCATCTGCAAGTCTAAAGATTGTGGAGATCCAAAGAGTCTCACTAAAGCTGCACAGCTGGCAAAGAACATCAAGTGGTAGGAAGGAAATTTTTCCAGGTAAGCTTTGTCCCATACTTGTCCTGCAGTGAGAGGAAGCCCACAGCTTCTGTTTGTTTCCCATACAACACTCATATTTCCCCAGAGAAGCTGGAGATGCCCCTTCTTGGAAGTGTTCTAGGCCAGGCTGGACAGGGCTTGCATCATCCTGGTTTAATGGAAGATGTCTCTGACCATAGCAGGGGGGGTTGGACTAAATGATCATTAAAGGTTCAATCTGACTCTGACCATTCTTTTCTCCTAATCTGACAGTACTTTTGGCCCTTTTTTACCTACTCTCCTGAAGCTGGTAGGAACCGTAACGATGTGGAAAGCCAGAGGGTTTCAGTCATTTTCTCTCAGATGGACACCAGTGCCACCAGTGTTCCATAAGTGTCAGAAGTGATGAACCTGCTTCTTAAGGATGTGAGCCCTTTGCCCACCCTCTTGCACATCCTCAAGGCTAAAACTGTGCATGCCTGGCCTGACCAGCTGGATGCCACTAGATTAGAGTACTTAAATGAGCTCTGTTTGCCTTCTGCCTTCTGCACTGGCACTTTAATTTGGGGCATTTCCTTTATTCAGCTGTCAGTTTTCACAAAACTTGTGAAAGCGTATTTTTTTAAATGTTTTTTTTTTCCTTACACTAAATGTGCCAAAGCTGTGAGGGGATGTTTGGGGGCAGTGAGGATAAATTTCACTGGCTGTTCAGCTGTGATCCTGCATTTGTAAGACCAAACTGTGCTTGGACAAAGTTACCTATAATCACACAAATGAGCCTATCAAAACCTTATTAAATATATTTTCTACAACCTCAAAAGCTAAATACATTTCTAGTTAAATAATAATTAAGATGCTGCATAGGGCAACTTGGGCCAGCACTAATGCTCTGAATGAGGTTTTAAGTGATTAAGTGATAAAGACACTTTGTGTGCACACAGCCAATGTCCTATAGCAACTTCTCCTCTGATCTAAAACTGAGAAATGGTCTCATTGTAGTTGTTGTCCTGGAATTATCTGTTTTTCTGCTTGCTACACATGGTGCCCAAAAGGGAAGGATTGGTGTTTGTTACACGCATTAAAAACATGATTTCTTAGAAACCATGGGATCTGGATTCAAGGTTTTTGGTCAGTGTTTCTAGTTCTGCTCACACCTCTGTTTGTCTTTATGCCTGCACTTAAGAGGTGGTCATATTTTTGCAGAGTGGATGTGGTATTTCTCACATATTGAGTTTCTGCTAAAAGGGCTGTTTTCTGTGTGAGATGGAGTGAAATGTGCCATATAAACATAGGAGACAGCCTTAACCAAGAGACAGTGTAGTTTAGAGCCTGTACTGCCCTCCATGATTAGGCCTTTGAGGGACTTGGGAATGAAACTGAATTCCTCAAAGGTAGTGTGGATGAGATAGGCAGAAAAGGGCATAAAGAGAGAGAACTACATGGTGAAGAGGTGACCTGCTGTCCTGTACAAGCTACAGACTCTGAGAGGCAGAAGAGATCCTGCATGGTCACCTGAGGCTGATAGGAAGGCACGGAGTTCACACTGCAGTTCTCATTTTTGGCCAGCCAGAATAATTACAGTTTCTGTAACATGGCCACCATGGAAACAGCCCCAGGTCCGTCAAGTTATTGGAGAAGGACCTGGTCCTCAGAGATCACAGAGTGATAGAATCAGAATGCTAAGGGATGGAGGGAACCTTAAAGATCATCTAGTCACAACCCCCCTGAAATGTGCAGGGACACCTCCCACTATCCCAGGTTGCTCAAGGCCTTATCCAACCTGGCCTTGGACACTTCCAGGGTTGGGGCAGCCACAGCTTCTCTGGGCAACCTGTTCAGGTGCATCAGGGCTCCCATTAGGAGCAGTACTGATGTCACTGGGGAGCCTTTGCCCAGTTTTGATCCTTTTTCAGCAATTTTGCTGACACCTGGGGCCAGGCTGTGTCTGCTTTTGGCCACCAAACTGCACCGGCGGCTGCGCTGGCTAGAGTGGGGTCCCAAGGGCCTTGTGTGTCCCTGCCTCAGCACAGTGTCTGACGGGGCAGGGCTTCCCTCCTTGCTTGATGCTGTGCTAATAGGGCTGTGGGGGTGTTTTCTCCCTTCCCCTGGAGCACCTGGCCCTGGTCACTGTCTGGGACAGGCTGCTGGGCGGGAGAGGTACTGCTCTGCTCCAGCACTGTAACACCGACGTTGCTGTCTCCCTGGTGGGCTGCAGTCCTGTGATATCTTTCCAGCTGGGAACATGCCCAGGACAGAGTTTTAGCACCATCCACCGCTTGAGCTGTTTGCAGCTTTGGTGTAACATTACCAAAAATAAGACTGTTTGAATGAAACAAGTGTTGGGAAACGACCTGTCTCTTTCCTGCTCTCTTTATCTCTCCCCACCAAGGGTGGCCGAGTGTGTAAGAGCAGAGGGAGGAGAGGAGTCTGGTGAGGGCTGACCAGGCACAAGCTCTCCCTCTTTTCCCTCCTGCTCCTTCTCAGGGAAGTAAATCCTTACATCTCACAGAACATGCTCACTAAAACACCCGCCCTGATTTCCTCTGCCAAAAGGAGCTCTCAGGATCAGGTTCCCATCCCTTAACCCGTCACCTGACACACTGAAAGAGAAGAAGGGCATCAGGAGCCAAACACAACATTAATCAGATTAGGACCTTTCTTGGGACACCTTTATTTTTACTTTGGTTTCCCCGTTTCAGTTACTTACCTCATCTCTCCTAAACACCAGGGGCTGTATCCCAGACAATGGCCTGTAACATCCTTCACGGCGTAGATTTTTTAGTCTCCAGCCCAAATGTTTACTCCTAGTTCTGGCTAGTCCCCAGCTGAAGCAGTTAGTCAGTTGGCTGGACATCTCTTTGTACAGTTCGTGCTTTCATCAGGGGCTGCAGTGAGCCTGCACCATCAAGGGAGACAGCAGGTTTTTTTTATCCTGTTTTCACATTATGAGCTCTGAAAAAGCTCAGCTGGGACAAGTTAAGTCTTGGGGCATATGCATTGCTGCAGAAGTGTCAAGGAAGATTAAAAACAGGCACAGAAGTATGACTGCTAAACTAACCCCCAGAAAATGCTAGAGAGGAGCTATTTGTCTCAGTGCGAGGTAGATGGAGGTTAGAAACTGGGCAAAAGACCACCTTCATCTGCTGCCTTTTCATTCTCACAGTGTGTCTTCAGGTTACAGGCTGGATATTCATGCTTGGTAAAAAAGACAGAAGCCAATTTTTGCCTGTAATAGGGAAGAAAGGAAGAGCACTCAGCCAACTGTTCAGGTTAGAAAACACCACGGCAGTGGTGCTGCCATCAGTTTATTAGCACAGGTATGTGATGGAAATAGCACAGCGAGGCTTCTTGCACTGCTGTCCCTGGGCTGCCAGTCTGGCTGGGCAGAGGAGATGGATGAGAAGTGACATCAGCATCACTTTGTTAGAAGAGGAGGGGCTGGAGAAGGGAGCAGTGGGAGGCTGGACCAACCTGCTGGCATTTCAGTATATTAATGCAGAGGTGGAGGGGGGAGTGTTTCATATGGCACATCACGAGCAACGAGGAGTCAAAGGCTGGGACAGAGGATACACAAAAGGAAAGTTTAGTCTCAGTCTCAGGAAAGATGTTCTGTCAGCTGCTGTATTGTTGATGGCTTTCCCAGGGGAAATCATGAGGACAGGATTTTTTAAAACCAAATGGGATAAAGAATGAGAAAATTGACAATCAAAACCAGTCCTAAACTGGCTCCTGCATGAACAACCGAGGTTCCTTCCCTTCTCTCCTGACCTCTGTTGTTCTTGATCCCCAGCTATTCCTCCCTTAAACCCCTGTTTATAAGAACAAGCCACAGTGTCTCAGATGCCTGTGAATGTGACATGTTGTCTCCTGCTTCTCCCACTCCCCCTCTGCTCTGTGCTCCCCATTCTCCTTCCTTCCCTTGCTCTCTCATCCTCTCCCACCCTGCTGCCTGCCACCAGGGTCCAAACTTCTGGGGACCTCCTGCTTTCTGCTTTCATCTCTTCCCCAAATATGAATCTCTTAGTGCAGAGGACTGCAGTGTTCCCAGTCACGGGTCACTGGCCAGGAGACAGTTTACATCCCTCCAGCCCCATGCACCTGGCTAGGAGCAGAGAAGGCTGTGATCCATATTTTTCTTATATGAAGAAGCTGAGAGGCAGCCAAGAGAAGAGGTTTACTTGAAGTGGGACGCAGGAATGGGCTGACTCAGTTCTCTGGTATTCCATCCCAAATCTTTTCCACTGGCTCGTGGTTCCCGCACTCCTGCCTGACCTATTCATCAGGAAAGCCTGTAATGTGAGAGCACTCCCAGCATGTTAGGCAGTACAGAGGAAAAAACACGATAGAGAGGGAGATCAGACTTAGGTGTGAGGCTGGAAACTTCCCACTTCTCTCTGGATTGAGTATTTAAACTATTGTTGCCATTTCTTGCAACAAAAGACATGACACTAAACAATGACCAATAAACAAGGCACATGTAGCATTATTCACCAATTAAGGAAGTCAGAAGTCTCCAGGACACATTCCCTGGATTTGAAGTAACCATGTTTTTCAATGGAATATTTTAAAAAAACTAAATAATTGGCGCATGGCACCTTTCCTGAATTCTAAGCAAGAGGCACATATTTATTTGCAGTAGTAGCACAGACCATACTGACTGTAACTAGGTGAGAATGCTAAACAGACCCAGTTTCCTTGCTGGCCTCTGAAAACAGTGATAAATTCTTCTGCAGACAAAAGACAGATGGTGTGGGCATTGCTAAGATCCTGGCTTCCCGGAATCAGGAAGCAGTGCAAATCCAGAGGTTCAGAGTGTGAAAGATTGTTAATTAATTATTATCTTTATTGGGATGTTGTCATGCTCTGCCAGTGGCGCTGAGGTCTGGCAGAAAGCTCAGCCCTACAGCCAGGCTGGGTATTTCAGGGATGGTCCTAATTTATCCTCCCCGGATGACTCATGTGCTATTTCTTGTGCAGAGGAGGGGCAGTCAGGCTGTTGTTGTCACAGAGGTAAGGGATGATAAAAACAACCAGAAAGCAGGATCTTTGACAGCTCTTGTCTTCTGGAGCATTTGACTGCACTGTCAGAGCATGAATCCAGCAGCATGAAGGTGGTGAATAGGAACAGGTGGTTAAATGTGAAGCTGAAGCGGTGGAAGGCTGACTGGTGGCCAGACTGGGGAAGAAGGCAAACTGAAGAAGGGCAGTGAAAGCAGAAGCACAGAGGGAGACTGGGAATAGAGCTGGGAGGTCTGGTTGTCTTGCTGGGAAAAGGAGATGAGTGATCTACTTTAGCTAACTGGGAAAAAAAGGCCTGGTACAGGGAACCAGAAAAAGAGAAGAGATAAAACAGGACAACACAGAGAGGAGCTTGTCGAATGATTTGCAAGAAATACCTGTCCAAAGTAGTCCCCTCAAATCTAGAAAGGAACCAGAGTTTGCTGTTCTCCTCCAGCTGACAAGTCTCAGTGAAACTTGGGGGCAGAATGTCCTATCTGCCTGTGGTACAGGGACAACTTTTTGACTACCTGATGCTTAGTTCAGGTGACAGAACTGTCCTGGGCATTGGGAAGCTGTTTTACTGTGAGGCTGACTGAGCACTGGCACAGGTGGCCAAGAGGGGTAGTAGAATCTTCCTTCCTGGAAATATTCAAAAGTCATCTGGACGTGGTCCTGGGCAACTGGCCCTAAGTGATTCTGCTTGAGCAAGTGTGGCTGGACCAGAAGACCTCCAGAGGTGCCTTCCTGTCTCAAGTAGTTTGTGATTCTGTGGTTCCTGAGACTCCCTCATCTTCACACACTCCCCTCCTACCTCTGTCTACAGCATGAACTGTTACACCAGCTGAACTTTCCTCCCCCTTATAGCTGGACTTGCCAGGCTGAAATACTTGAGAGGCCCTGAGTACTGAGGAAGGCTCTCGAGGGGTCTGTAGTACAGAGAGATGAGCAAGTGCACGTGTATGATTCTACTTGTATGATTGTTTCTTTGTGTGGTCAGCAGTGTTTCTGGAAAGGCTTGTTTTACTTCAGTGCTTATAGATAAACCAGCATCCAGTTCTGGTGAGGGGTATATCTGGAAGAACATTAATCATGGCAGCCAGATGGCCAAATGCAGTGACTCACAAGGGCTTCCCAAAAGGCTTTTTAGTGTGCATCATAAGGGTGACATAAATATTCCTTTGATCCTCTCACAAACTGTATTGTGATTTCTCCCTTGTTTGATTTGAAAAGACCCTTTGTCCCATTTCTCAAGTTCAGGCTTTTGCTTCTTCTGATTTTACAGCATATTAAAATGCTGAAAACTTACACGTGGCTCCCAAAATTTGCACAGATTACTGGACGGGGAGGGAGTGGAAGAAGGAAATACATCCTTTCACCACTTCTCCTTCTAATGCTGGAGGCTTCTTTCCAGTTAAAACATGGCATTGTCAGGTTTACTTATCTCAGGGATCTCAAACGTGTTGTGTGTGCTTCAACAGCCTGCAGGCAAGAGACCTCACTCTCTCTGCTGTGCTGATATTCTTGGAGCCTGATGACTGTTGCTCCACTTGAGAGCTTTTACAGCACCAAAACATTGGATCATTTGCCACCTGCTCCCTCCCAGCCTCTAAAGGAGGGTTGTGGGTTACTGCTGTGCATCAGTTGTGTGCAATGTGACTGCCA
This sequence comes from Hylia prasina, assembly GCA_013397195.1. Lineage (NCBI taxonomy): Eukaryota > Metazoa > Chordata > Aves > Passeriformes > Sylviidae > Hylia > Hylia prasina. Next base: position 223,044 of record VYXD01015339.1, read on the forward strand.
TAGCACATCACTGTTATTTTTCTTAGTTCTTTCTGTCGGTGTCCTGAAAGCTTTTCATTAGTCATCTTGGAAGGGGGGAGAAACCTCAACCCTCTGCTTCATTGCTTCACATTCTCATGGTGAATTTTCCAGCCTGATTTTTTTTTTTTTTAAGATGCAAGCTTTGGATCCACACATGATTTTTTTTGCAGTCATGAACAATCAGGTCAGGAAACCATGGTTTGTAAAAAAAAAAAATGGGTCATTTGGGCTTCCAGGTTTGTGGCTCACTTCATTTTGCTGCCAGACTGCATAGCACTGTCTTGGCTCTGCCATGTGAGCCACGACTGCTCAGCACTTCTGGACATTTAGGCCATTTACTGGTAGGGGATTGAGAAACAGATTTAGATTCCTGATTTCTAGCTCTCTGACTTTAGAGGGGGTATCTTTGGTTTTTGTGTAGGACACCTAACACCAAACGGTCCCTGCTGTTTTTAACAAAATTGTAAGGATAGGGCAAAATCATGGAAGCCCCTTTGAGATTCTTTGGAAAATCCAGGGTCTCTAAACCAAATTTTTATTTTTCTCAAAGGGATCCTTAGGTATTTTTTGCACTAAGCTATGGAAAATTAATCTCCAAGCTATTCTGGATATAATCCCCATAGGAAGTCAGGGCTTGACAAGGCCTGATTTTTAGCCAAAGAGCACCACTTTTCCTCCCAGACCATTTGCAGGACAAGTAGATGTGCAAGGACAGAGACACCCAGCACCGGGGCAGGTCCTAAACCCTGCCCAGACCCTTGCCCATCTCCACAGTGGACTGATTCCAGGCCTTTACAGGTGGCTGCTCATTAGAAATATTAAGTGTAGTGTGTAAGGGGAGGTTGGGATGGGCAAATGAGGCCTCTGAGGTGCTGAGAATCAACACCACGGTTTGGGGTGGGCACAGGTCTGGGATCAAGTAAAGAAAGCACAAGCACACCCTAAACTGGATTCTCACTTGGCCATTACAACACAGAGATTCAACTCTAGAGCCAGAACTAAGGGGGATTTTGTTCTTGCTTCTGTTGTGGTCTTGTTTTTTGGCTGAAGGAACTCTGTGCCTCTTTCTTACGTGTTAGTCTTCAGCCCCCCTGTCTGGGATGCCTCCTGGCTTGGTCTTTGCTTCACAAACATCATATTCAAAACTGAGGCCTCAAAATAAACCACAAAAGGAGGGAGTTAATTTGTCATGAGGTTTTTGGTTATCTCAGAATAGATCAGCACTGCTGCTGGTTAGGACCACCACTCATTTCCAAGTTTCTGCCCACATCACCAGGTTTCTCTCTTCTCTGCATCCCCTCCCTAATTCTCTCATACTTTATGTCCTCCCTGGCCACCCTTCAGTCACCAAGTCCTGTGCTGGTGGTGTCACCCCATTCTGACAGCAGGACAGAAGCTGGGTAGGAGTGGATCAGGGGCCAGGAGGATGCTGAGACCTGATGCTGCTTGTTCAGACAGTGCAAGGGGCAGCAGTGGGTTAGGGGAGCCAAGCTCTGCCTGTTTTCATGCCTGTGTTGCCCCTGCACTGACCTGTCTGTGTTTGGGCTGTGGAAGCCACACAGCTGTGTTCCCACTGTGCTCCCAGGACATCTTGCTTGGCCTGGTGTCAGCTCCTGAATCTCTGCAGACCACTCCTGGGGTGTCTGTGTCCTTTTGCTTTTTCCTTTCCTTCTCCCTGGACACTGATCACATAGGCTTGGCATAACCATGACTTTCCTTGTTCCAGGTTTTTATTTAGGGAAAGATTTCATAAAGTGGCCAACCCATGCCTTTGTCCCCTCTTTGGGTGACTGTACTCTTTGTAACAGGAGGATGGTGAGCCCATCATGGAGGTGCTTCCCTCCAGCATCACTGTGGCCCCACATCAGCCCCACCATTCCCTCTCATTTCCCCTACAATTCAGTGGGGATGGGGAGGAAGGTGCTCATTGTCTCTGAAAATGGGGCATGCTGTAAGCAGAGAGAGGGAAATAAAACCACCAGGGCTGACCTCCTTACCCTGCTAAGCCATAGCACCACCAAATAATCAGCAGGGAAGTCCCCATTAAACACTTGGGATCATGCAGGGATTTGTGTAGTTGGTGCAAGAAATAAAAGGTAGAAGAGCATGTCTCTGCAGGAGACCTGGCTGGTGTGAGGTAAGGACAGAACAAAAAGGAAACCCAGCCCTCCCTGATTTTTCCTTAGAGATCTACCCATGAGTGAAAGCCAGTCATCCCCCTGGCACAGCTTTAGGCTGAGGGTGAATTCCTTTATCCTCCTGCAAGGTGAGTGCTTTGCAGTCATAGTGTGTTTGAGCACATTTGGTATTTCCAAACCAAGCCTCTCATGTGAGACTCTGAAATCCTTCACTGAACACACAGGAGAAAAATCCCCTTTCTTCTCTCACTCTAGGTAGGGCAAGGTGGAAGGAGAGGTAATTCAACACCCCAATTCAACAAGGGTTTGGGTTTTTTTCAATTATAAGGCGTCTAAAGGTTATTTCTAAGATTCATATTTCCACATAGCACGTGAGCCTCTGTCCAGTCCTGGCTCCTGTGTGACCTGCTGTGCCTGTGGTGCCTGGAGTCCCTCCCTGTGCCCTGCATGCACTGAGGGCATCTCCCTAAGTTCTGTGTCAGAGCCCTTTCCATTTGTGGGTAACTGCTCTAGGACAGGCTGGAGCCTCAGACTCTTTGGTAAAAGAATGAGGATAGTATCAAAGTCTGGAAAGAAAGCTAATTTTCCATTAAAAGCCATCTAGAGTCTAGAATTGTATGTCTTACTAAATATTGTCTTACTAAATGACACTACTGTGTACTAGCACAGAGCTGCCTAGAAATAGCTTCAAAGAAAAAAAAAAGAGAATGAGTTACAGAGCCCAAGGTACAGATGTTCAGCCATCAGAAATCATTTTTCTGACATGGGAGTTCATTGAATTGAGCACTTTTACAGCTGCTGATCTTCTGACCATCTAAATTGATTTGCACAGAATTAAATAATAACAATAAATTCGAATACCTAAACAGATATTCAGCTATGCTTTAATTACTGTTAGAAATCTGTGGTGAACTAGAACAAGAGCCCATCACCTGAAATTGGTATCACAGATGTGTTGCCAGTGAGGAGTCCATGGAGAAGGCCCCTGTGGACTATATTCCCTGAGTTCTAAAGAAAAGGTATCAGATTTGACAACTACAGTGCTGGAGGTGGCGATTTGTAGGTGCCAAATGAACATGCTCTTCATCCTGGCACAAAAAGCAACGGCTTGGGCGTGTCTGCTGCTGCAGCAGCAAGGACAAGGCTGGGCTTGGTATGTACCATGGAAAAAGGTTTTGCTAAATGCAGGGGAAGGAGGGAGAAGGAATCTGTTAGCTCCTGGAGGATGAGTTTGCACCACAGAGGTGGGATAAGGGTGGGCAGCTGCAACAGAGAGCAGAGGAAGAGGTGAGTAAAGAAAGAAGAGGTGAGTAAAGAAAGAATGTGCTTGGAGAAAGGAAAACACTTTTGGTCTTGGCTGTATTAATCCTGATTTATCAAGAAGCATTGAAGGGCAGACAGTGACAGGGGGCTGGTGCTGAGAGATGGAGATGGGATGGGGAGGCCTGTGCATCTGTGGCCCATCAGCTCCAGGGCTGCAGCTAAAGCTGGGAGAGAGTGATCCTGGAGGACAGTGATGCAGGAAGGCAGGGCCATGCTCCTTCAGCTCCCCTTTCTACCCTTGTGTCCATCTTCTCCAGCCCAGGGAAACACTCCTGGTGCCCCCTCAGCAGAATTTGGCTTTGTTTCCACCACCTCTGCTGTGGCCCATCCCACCATCTGGGATGGAGGTGTTTTCCCAGCAGGTTTGATGCTTTTCAGGGCACTCTGCTTCCACATGGGGGTTCAAATCCTGAAACTGTCTAATTACTGGGGAGTGTCAGGACCACACATCCTTTTGAGGGTGCTGAGTCTCCCCTTTTGGATGTGTTGTGGGTAAAGGGGAACAACCAAAGCAGCCCAACTTATTTGTTCAAAACCTCTCCCAGTCTGAAATTGAATTAGCAGGAGATCTGTGGGTTTTTTTGGTTCTTAAGTAGAAGCAGCTGGATTGAATGATTGGGGAGAGGGAATAAAAAGAAGCTGTTAAATCAGCCTTAGTTTTGGGCAACTGCTTGGAGATCTCACAGGGCTGGGTCCCTGCTTCCCATACTCATCTACAACCATGTCTTCCCAGGGTTTTTCTTTTTTCAGTTTGAAAATGAGGGTCATCGATAGAGCAGAAGTTGCAGCAGGCTGGAATATATAGGTCAGGAAAACCGTACCAAGAAAAGAAGAACAAAAAAAATTTTACAACTGCTTCCAGCAGGAAAAGGCCACACTGGGATTTGGGCTTTTGAATGGGATATCCTCTCCTGATCCAAGTGCCCTGGCTGAAATGCCCAGCAGTTTGTGGCCAAGAATAACAGGAAGATCAGAGAAGGGGGAGGGGGGAAAAGGGGAAGGCAGGGGGTCTGACCAGCTCATATGACCCTCCATTAGAGACTTATAAAAAGGGCTGGTAGGAGCTCATTTTTCATGAGTTTTAATCCCTCCTGCTTATGATGCTGAGCCAAGAGTTTTTCTGGAGAATCTGAGTCACAAGGCTTGCAGCTGTAAAGAGAGGATTGATAGCAGTGGCTCAGCAGGCACAACCATGTCTGGAGAGCTGGGAGGGGAGCAGCAAAGCCACCGGTTTTCAACACCACCACAGATGTCTTGAAGGAAGGGGGCAAAAGTGGGAGGAACACAACAAAAATTTTAGGAAGAGGAAGACAGCAGTAGTCATTATGCCACTGTTTCTGCTGTTCTCAGGAGCTCCTGGAGCAGAGGATTTTTACAAAGAGGGTTGTGCATGTGTGTGTGCATGCAGGGGAAGCTGGTGCTGTGACTTCACAGTAGGCTTAGCCAGAGTCATGTTTGGGGGCGAGGAGATCTCTCATGAAGTTTGGTCTCCCAGTATTTGCGATGTGAAATGTTTTGGGTTGTTGTTTGGGGTTTTTTTTTTCATAGACAGGGTTTTTTTTGCTGGAGCTGGACTGGCTGGAGTCCTGTCCCCTGTGCTGCCAAGTCTGATATCTGAGCAGGAGAAGGGAGGAGCAAGGAGAGATGCTTTTGCTCTGGCTCAGCCTCAGCACATTCCCTCACGGTATGGGCTGAGTTTCCTTTAGGCAGGAGAGCATTAAAGCTGTTTAGAATAAAACACAAGGCTCTTTCCCAGTCCCAGTTGGGGTTTCATGTCTTTCAGTCAGTATTTCATTAGCCTGTTGCATAGCAGATGCTGATGAGGGACACGAGGTGCCTTATGTCCTGTTACATCTCTCTGCCTGCTCTTTCTGCCTGACAGTCCCAAGCCTTGTTTTCTACTATCCTTTTCCCAGGATAGGTGGCAAGCAAAGGCCACTGTAATAGCTAAGACTTGTTAACTCGCCTGCATGAATGACTTTGGGGGTGGGAAGGACTGGGTGTTAATCGGAACATGTCTCTTCTCAGTCCTCACTGCAGACTGATGTGTGCAGCTGGTGCTTTTCTAATTAATTTTTAATTATGAAATCTGATGAGGAGGATCTCACAGTGTGCTGGCAGAGGCCTTTCTAGAGCCTTCCTGTGGTGAGCATTGCTTCCAGTGGATGAGTCCCTGATAGGTGGGGCATGTGGCTTCCCTGGCCATGGTGGCATTACTGTCACCTGAGCAAAGGAATATACCCACACAAAAACACTCTCTGCAGCTCTCTGTAGACATTCTCTGGTTGAATCACTCTTTTCTGCCCCTGAAAGGAATTTTGGTGACTATGGAAGAAGGAAATTCATTGTCTGTGCCATGAGAGCAGGTTAAACAAGACAAATCCCAGGCTGCAGCCTGCCTTCATTTCAGTGCAGGACCTGGGAATGCCTGTGGGTGTTTCCTGCACTCTGCTATCCAGGCAAAGGATTCCTGGGCTGGGAGGGGGCTGCTGCCTCCTCTGGCAGATCCAGGGGCTCTAGATCCCTGGAGGAGCAGGACTGGGACACACCAAGGGTCTGTGCTGCAGTGCAGGCACAGTCAGAATCCTGGACTATGCACAGCAGTCTCTTGGCTCTTCCCATGACCCTGGATCCTGCTCCTCAGCTCCTTCCCATGCCATGCTATCACAGCTGACCTCCCCAAGCATCCCCAGTCCTACAATTCAGCTGTGGTGCTCTTCTCATCCCAGACCTTCCTCCCCACTGACACCATACCATCTCCTGAGCTTCCCTTGTAACACCCCCAGCTCTGCCCTGTAGCCCCTGCCCTCCCTTCCATGGGCTGGCATGTTCTCTCTCCTTCCTACTCTATTTGGCCAGTCTTGGAGATTTTAAATGGTTCAGTTATATCCCACTGAGCATCCTGAACCAGCAGGCTGGTTCCTTTGCCCCTGTTTCAAAGGCAGCTGTGGCTGTGGAGCTTATTGGCAGATGTTGTGAACTATCTGCCCAAAAAAGTTCAAACAGAACTTTTTCTCCTCGTTGCATCCTTACCTAACTAAATCTCTTCTGAAAGTAGGACATGGGCTCCTAAATCACTGAGAGATTGTTTGGAAATGTTAACTTGTGTTAGGAGTCAGTGGCTACATCAATCTGTCCTTAGATCCTTGACAGGATTTGCCTCTCAAGTGTTTTGCAAGTCAAGGAGGAAAAGTGACCTGAATGTAATAAAGAGACTGATAATGGTGGAAAACTGAGGTAAAATGGAGTGAACATCCAAGCCTGAATCAATTTCCTTTGAGCACCTGGCTTTGCACTAAAATAATAACAAGCAGAAATAGCATGGAGAAAAAAAAATGCGGATTCTTAAACACTGAGGAAACTACAGGCAATATCAGGGGCAAAAAAACCCCTCGTATGGTATTATCTGAATATTCTGAAAATGCGTTCAAATTGAAGCCAGGGTCACCAGGTAGTCTGTGTTACAAACACCAAAAAGGGTTAAAAGGGAGAATGTCTGGTGAGCATAGTGGTTGTGTGTTTTTAATCCGCAACTGTTTCTGTTTCAGGTAGTTCTGGCAACTGCCTGGAGTTGTAATGTTGTTCAAATGATTGTTAAACAGTGTTGCAGTGTATAGTTTCAAATGTTTGCAGACTTTGTAGGGTTGCGCTTTTCATGTAGTTACAATTGTTATGTTGTCGTGGAACGCTGAGGAGAAGATCTTCTGCTGTCCTCCCGATAACCCCGGGACCGCAACTCAGAGCCTTCGCTGGAGAATATAACCAGCCAATGAGTCATGGCGGGAAAAAATGATTCGTGCAGAGAGCACCCCCATAAAGAACAATGACAGCTGAGAAAATGCACCAATCATACAGAGGATCCAAAATGGACCGATCACTGAAGGGACTGAGACCATAAGAAAGGACAGACAGCCCTCAGGATGGCCCCGCTCTCAAGGAACAGACTGCTATGAGGGGTGGCCCGTATATACGTAATTGATTGCTCTGGCTTGCCGTGAGAGGCTGAGACTAGCTCAGCCTCCTGTTCCTGTAGCCGGTTTTGTAGCAATAAATAATTCTTTTTTACCACCTCGTCATTTGATTGCTACATTTGTAACAGTCTGGCGGTGGGCATTTGTACATTCATTCCAAATACACGTCTTCTATTGCTGAATGTGTGATAAAATCATAGAATGATGGTCTTTCATCCAGGCTGGACTGCTGTGACACTCCAAGCATTCTGTTGGCAGATCATCCTGAAAGGCCTGATTTTGAACTCTTAGTTTTACCCCAGTGTCTTTTGTGAATTTCAGTGGAACCAATCGTGTGCTTGTAAATTAACCACAAATAGTGTAAGTGTTGGCAAGCTTGGAGCCGAATCATTTCCCATAAGGAATGGAACTGGTGCATGGAAAGGCATTCAAACCAGAGTTAATAACAAGGAAAAGCTATTTTACATCTGCTTCATAGAAAGGTGGAAGAGTCCTACAATGGAAAGGTGTGGCGAATCAAGTTACTGGGTTTTTCTGTGTTTCATTAAATCAGACTCCTCAGTTACCTTCCAGAACAGCAAGGAAACACTGTAAGATCCCGTGGCAGGGGATGTCTGATGCCTCCAGCTGTAATGTGATGCTAGTGGGTAGCTGTGAGTTTTACCTCCTTGGATGAGTCTTCCCAGCACTATCTGGGAAATGCCATTGTCACCTGGAAATGTGACTCACATTGCACAGGTCGTGTCTCTGGGGACCCTCTTCCAACCTGTGAATGTCGTGTCTGGGATCCTGTGTGCTAGACCCAACCCCACACCCTTCCAGTGTAGCAAATACTGATTTACACTACTGCAAAAGTGGGAAGAATTGGTTCACTTATCCATCTAAGGGCGAAAAATTTTAGGAAGATGTGGTAATTGCAGTCAGCCTGGAAACACCATGATACAAACTTTCCTATAGCATTTATAAAACAAGTTTCCAGTTTATCAGTGCAAATGGCTCAACCTCTCTGGGTTTAAAACCAGATTCATTTAGCAGACTTTAGCTCAGAAGTCTACTGTTTTATACCAAGTGCTGAGGTAACTGTAAATGTGGTAGCTTTTTTCCAAATTCAGATTTGGTCAGAGTTCTGATGAAAGCTTTGGGTTGTTTTGACACAGACCATGTTAATGGAAGTGGTCTAAGCAGTGAGTCCTTCCTGGTCCCCCTCCTTCAGGCTGGAAAGCATTTGGAGCTGCTCGTGGATAGATAATCAGCCTCACCTTGGGGCTAGCAGCTTTGGCAGAGGACTGAAGAGCAGCTGGGACAGGCTGCTGTAATCTCTTAAACAAGCATGGCTGCAGCTGCACGAGGCTGTGTGTACATAGCCTGAGGGCTGCACTTAGCAAGTGTCCAGATCTGTTGATGCTGTACCATTGCTGTACATCTAGCTGGACTCTTCAGATCACTCAATAAAGTCAGAAAAAAGGTTTAAAGTTACTCCTGCCATTCACAGGTAAGGTGTGAGTCATATCTACTCCTGCAGACAGCTTGGGAGGCTCCTTGGGAGGTGTTTGTTACAGGGCACAGGATTTCAAATGAGGAGAAAGTTCCCCTGTGGTTTGTAACCATCACCAAGAGGTCAGGGGCAAACAAAAGAACAGCCAGAGAGTGATGCTACAGCCATGAGCTGCTCTGGCCAGGCCACAGGAGAGTCAAGAGAGAGCCCACTTCCCTCTGGGTCTTTTTTGATTTTTTTTTTGTCTCTTACAACAGAAGAAAGGTCAAAATAATACTTCTTCCTCAAAGCAGCAGCCCACAGGTTCCTTCTCTGCCCAGCTGGGCATACCCTTCCTCTTAAAGCTCCACTGCAAATGTCTGTCAGAGAGACCCGAAATCTCAACTCCTTCATAGGTGATTCACCCAGGAATTGTTCCATGGAGGAATATCCTGATCTTTTGTTACAACTATTTTAACTGCCCATGCCTTTCCCTTCCTGGCTTTCTCACCCCAGGTTGCCTCTGTCCTGCAAAAGTAAAAAATTACACCCTCAACAGGTGTAAAAATTATGTAGGAAGAAGCACTAATTTTAGGCTTCTCATCCTGCAATGAGCTCAAGATTTACCCTGTAGAGTAAGTCTCTGCAAGCACTCCTGTTTTTGACAACAGCAAGACAAAAGAATTCAAATTCCCTTGTCATCAGCTCTCAAACAAGGTATTTCTTTCTTTCCTTCTATTTTCCCAGTTCTGAAAAGGAGTGAACTTGCCAAGAAGATACAGACCCTGCTGCCTGCAGTGGAACAGGGCTGCAAGTTCGGTGAGAATGGCCTGAAGCAATTTGCACGACTTCAGCTTGCATTTCTCTCCAGAGAGGTGGGGTAAAGCCTCCTTTCGTATTACTGTGATGAGATTAGAGGGGATGCAAGGTGTTAACAGCCCCTTTAAAGAATTTTGACTTTTTGCTTTACAAGGCAATGATATTGAAGTTCCTGGGTCCAATACTTCTCATTATGAAAATCAGGTCAAAATGGACATCTATTTTTTCTCTGCTGGCAGATGGAATAACAGGCTGCAAGTGTAACTGACAGGATGATGCCTAAATGCCATACAAACCAAATTTTGCTTGGAAGTGAGTTCAGGCTGTTACATGTATGAGATTTTTCAGAACTGTCCTGAAACAGATTGACCCAATTTCACTGAGAGTGGGATGGCAAAGCAGCTTGGAGGAAAGTTTGGTCCATCCACGTTATGTGCAAATGCAGTAATTGGCAGCTTGTTTGGGAGTTGAAGGCAATTCTTGGTAGCCATGAAGGGAGTGGTTATGTAGCATTTTTATTTTCAAAACAATTACTCATCCTCTCTGCACACACAATTTGTAATGTGTGTTGTATTGTTTACAACTCATCACTCAAAAGGGAGCAAGTCCCTAAGGGATGGAAGCAGAGGGGGAAGGTAAGAGGAGAACAGTGTAAATAACTCTGTATTTTCTCATTCCCAGTGTCTGGAAGGCTAATCCTGTGCTACTTGGGGTAGGGCTCCCATGATGTAAGGGGGATTTTTGCTGCAGCAAAGAAAACAATATTCAGATCTTTCCTTAAGTGTAAATAAATATGCGGGGGAACTTCCAGAATCAGCAGAAGCAGCGGGCATTGTGGAGCTGAGCAATTTTGTCTGTTAGGAAGATAATATCTAAATGGTCTAATTATAGCTCCAGTTCAGCATACTCGGGGAATCCCCACCGTTACTCTTTAGTAGCTGCTGCTGTAAAGTTTCAGGATCTGTGCCATGACCTGCTTGATAATTTATGTTTACTACAAGCCTGTCAAACTACAATTTTTTCTCTGTTGTTGCAAAAATCCTCCTTTGCTGACCCATCCCTTCTCTGTCCTGTATTGAGAACAGTCTGCATCAGGAGCTGACAGAAGTACACCCATGGCCTCAGGAATCACAGAAGGATCACAGAAATACTGATGAAGCTGTGCCTCCCCCTGACATACAGAAAGCCTTGAGAGCTCCCCAGGGCACCCACACCTTTGGGCCATGTGTATGGCAACCCATGCAATGCCTTCACTGAGCTTTTCTTGCTTTCCTCAATTCTTCTCCCAAGGGTGGATCACTTCAGTGGTGATGCCTGAGAGCTTCCAAAGTAGAGTGAGCCACCTTCAAATCATTGGACTCAGTTGATGGAGGACTCCCTGCCCTTAATTCATTGCCAGTATTCTTCTCTCCCTCTCTACCCTGTGGTGAGGTGACAAAGCAGGGCAAGCCATGGGACCAAAGTGCTCAGGGCTGGGTGTTAGAGGGTGTTGTGGGGCTGCTGGAGCACCATTTTGTCCAAGAGGTGATTCCAGAGTCCTGCTTATGCACCAAGATGCAACTTCCACCAGGAAAGGAAGTCTCTCATGGATAGACCCTGGCCTCATGGAGAGTAGGGTCTTAACTGAGGGACTGACCACCCCTTTCTGAGCCCCTCCCTCAGCCCGTTGATGTTTCCTCCAGAAATCCTTTGCAGGGCACTTGCCTTATATCCCCTATTTCATGATCCTCTCAGGCCACTGTGGATCCCATAGGAATAGCAATCCCAGTAACATTAATAAATGCAAATCCCAGAAGAACCTTTTGGCAAGGCACGAGTTCCAGACCAGTCATCTCTGTTCCGGCCTTACCCTGGTGAGTGCCTCAGTCACACACAGCACTGTACTTTGCCCCTGTTATCACCTACTTGTTGTAGAACAGGAGACTAAACCCTGAACGAGATGAAGGGAGATAAGAGGGCTGGTATACAGTTCAGTATGAACTGGTTGATACGGAGTCAGTATCCATACTGGGAATTTCCATTGGCAGAGTCACTGACGTCCTGTTGCTTGAAGGGTTACATGACAGGGGCCTCTCTGCTCTCCTGCCTTCCAAAGTTGCCCTAATGCAGCTGCAGTGGACAGGAGAGGCACAAATCTCTTGTGTAGGCAATAGGAAGGAAGGCATAGTTACAAGAGCATTGGATCTGGAGAGTCACTGGGTGATCCTGGACAAGTCATGTGGACATCTGAGTTTCTGTTCCCTGTGAGTTAATGGGTAAACAGGACTGCCTTGCCTCATAGGAGTGTTTTCAGGATAAATATAGCAGAGATGTGTGGGTGGCACGGCATATTTATCCTGACAACATCATTAGAAAGGCCTAAAATCCACACAAACCCTGAGTACATCAAAGAGTTTAACAGCTTTCTTGCACGAATTCCAAATGACCTACCGGACATCACTTACTTAAACCCTTTCAATAAATCTTTCCGCTGTTTAGATTTTGGGATTTTTTTGTTGCCATTGTTGTTCTTATTGTTGGTTGTTGGGGTATTTTTTGCTTACACTTTTGATGAGAGGGGAAGCAGCCCAGTTAGAAGCTGGGGGTGCACTTGCACTGTCTGTATGACTGATGGAAAGACTGAAGAGCACTGGTCTCGAGCCAGAGCCCTGAGAGGCACCATTTGCCACCAGCGTCCACCTGGACATCGAGCCCTCAAGCACGTCTCTCTGGCTGTGTCCATCCAGCCAATTCCTCTCCCACTGAAGGCTCCACTCTTCAAATCCATGTCTCTCCACTCTGGAGATCCAGGATGTCACGTGGGACAGGCCTCAGTAGGCCTTAGGCCTAAGTAGAAGTCTACTTGGATGACACCAGCTGGACTTCCCTCACTGAGCAGAGCAGTCGCTCCCTCACAGAGGCCACCAGCCTGGTCAGGCACAGTTTTCCCTTACTTTGGTTCTACTCCATGACCTTCCCAGGCACAGAGCTCCCCAGGTCTTCCTTTCTGCCATTTCTGAAAATAGGAGTGATGTTTTCCTTTTTCCATTGATAGAATCAACAGAATATGTCAGATTGGAAGGGACCCACAAGGATCACTGAGTCCAACTCCGGCCCTGCACAGGACGCACCAACAATCCCACCCTGTGCATCTCTGAGAGTGTTGTCCAGACTCTTGTTGAAGTAAAACAGGCTTGATGCTGTGACCATTCCCTGGGGAGCCTGTTCAGTGCCCTGTGGGGGAAGAAATTCATTCACCAGGGACTTTGCCTGACTGCCATGCCTTTTCAAATGTGATGGAGAGTGACTTGGATCCAGTATTAGCCAGCTCCCTGGGGACCCTGGGATGTATGTCATCAGGTCCTATAGATTTCTGCCTGTCCAATTTCATCGGATAGTCCTGAACTTGCTCTTTGCTCACAGTTGGAGATTGTCTGGTCCCAGCAGATGATATCAGAGCAGCGTCAGCTCAAACAGGTTGTGCAGGACCTCATCCCATTGGGTTTGAATATCTCAAAAGGACAAAACCTTCTGGCTTTTGGAGGGGAAAGTATAAACTTTAACTCTCGAGCAAAACTAAATCAGATCACCTGAGCTACTTATGCAGTGAAGCCCTATCTTTTAAATTTACATTCAGCACAAGATCATAGTGGGCAAAATATCTTTGGTATCTGACAAGTGACTACTGAATGAGTGTAGTTGTTAACTGACTAGGTAGGGTGACAATCCATGGACAGGAAAAATAATTATAACTTCATCCTAGACTCAGAGAGGATGACAGGTGGGAGGGATATTGAGGTGAGTAGCATTGCTTTCTCCCTGGATACCCACCTGGGCAAAGCAGAGCTGACCCTGATGCTTCTCCTCACTACCAGCTCTCTTCAGGGTTGTAGTTACACAACATGTCTCAAGGAGAAGAAAAACAAAGTCTTTTTATATCTCCTCACCCATCTGTACTTCCTCTTTCTGAACCAGTACTGCAAACAAAATCATCAGAAGCGTCGTATTGGCAGTATTTTTAGTAAACAGCAAGAGACTCATGTGAATTTGTTCCTCCTTGTGCTTGTCCCCTGTACAGACAACAGACTGGAGAGTTTTCAGGGCAGAATCTTTTGAGGTACTCCTATTTCTGCCTTCCAGGCAAAACAGCTGGACTGTAACAGCAGGCCTAGAGCTGACTGGAGAGGCAAGTGATTTTTCAGTTTTGAAGAATAATTCCCCCCTGGAATGGTAATGCCAGGTTAGGATTCCCAGAGTTCCAGGGATTGCCTTGCTCTCGGATCATGAATGGTTCTGTACACAATAGCTGGCAAAGGAAGATGATGGAAATCCACAGAGGAATACAGGAAAAGAAAATAGAAAGTATGTTTATTAATTAGGAGCGTTCCCAAGGGTTTCCAAATTGTCCTAAAATAGGCACACACATTCCTAAGGACAGAGCAAATGTGGGTGGCAAAATCCTCCTGCCACTGTTTGGGGAGAAATGGGGAGGGAGGTGGAAAATAAACTGGAAAAGGTATTTTCATTTGGCTCCCTGGCTTGGCTGAAGCAAGGCAACCACTACTGACTTTTAACCTGCACTGTTCCAAGAGCATTTCTGCCAAGAGCTGTGTCCTAAGACTGGTCTGCACTTTGCCACTGGTCTGACCCTCATCCCCACAGAAGGGAAGAGCTGACTGGGCCAATTCCTGCCTAGTGCTTCAGGAATACAGACTGCACTGCTCCCAGTAACCTCTCTCCTCTGTTTCATAAAATCCCTTTTTTCTTCCACACTTTGAGCTGTCACTTCCACAGCACCTCTGGTTTTATAATGGCACCTGCGCACCCAGCCATAAAGTTCCTGATGTGGAGGGTGGTTGCTTGACCCCACCCCACCTTTATGATGGAAAATTTCAAAACGGTGGTGTTCATTTTCCTCCTAGTCTTTTCCTTCCTGTTTCTCACAGTTTGGATTGACACCTGCTACCTGGAACAACTTCTGCGGGGCTCTGCTCCTTCTTTAATGCCAAAACGCTTACTTTATATAAAGAAATGTAGGCCTTGGGCTGGAGGAATTTATTCATAGAGGTTGAAGGAGAACCTTGGCTTGCAGATCCTTCTAATCTACTGTTCTCCATCCACCTCCCTTTGAAGTCAAAACTCCTTGATTTTAATGTGAGTCAGGGTACTGCTTAAAAAGCCCCATTATTGCTCATAATTTTTTTAAAGAACTATTGCTCATAGTTTTTAAGGTGCATCTTCCTGTATTTCATCAGAGAAATTCCATGTGTCTGCATGGAATACGTTGGTTTTATTTTGCAGAGATAGTAGGTGTTCATAAATAATGAATGTAGTCTGGGCTAAGCTAATTTACTGTTGTTTGCTCTGATTTTTGTGTTTCATGTTCCCTTGTTGAATTGTTTTGAATGGAGCAAAACAAATGAAAAAGTAATTACTGAGCATTTCCCCACATTTCCCAAGTTTCCTTTTTGAGTCATTGTTTGTGTGCCCTCCTTGGGAACTTTGTTCTGAACTCTCCTGCTTCCTTGCTGACATGGTGTGAAATATTTTGAAATCTGCAGGATAATTTGACCAATACACGTTTCTACCCTGGTCCTGCATTTGGTATCATAACTTTAAAAAGGTGCTATTGCTTTTTGCCATTTTTTAAAATTTTTTTTTCTCCCCTGCGGTTTATCAATAAACCAATTTTCCAAGCTTATATTTCCCCACCAAATCACTTTACTTCATGAGTATGGGGGAGGGTCTGATGGGGGTGATTTAATTTAATACAGATTTGTGTTCTGTTTGGCTTTTATCAGCTTCACTTTGAAACGATACAGATGAAATATCTTAAAATAGATGGGTTTTCTTTCATTAGTCATGTTTTACATTCACAGAAAAATGGATCTTGTATGAAGTAGATCATATTTATGTGCACTGTAAAATTAACTGAGTAGTCACTCTACACACAAATAAAGCATGTGCCTATGACACAAATTAAAAACACCCCCAAATACTTCATGTCCTATCTTAGCATCTCTTCTTGGCATGCCCAGCCATGAAAAGTCTTTTTAAACTTATTAGATTTGCCATGTGTCTGGTAATCCTGGTTTCTCTATACAAGCCTGTCTATCTAAATGTGGCCAGAGATATCCCCCAGCCCCAACACTCCAGAGCAGGGGAAGGAAAAACAGCTCCCTCTGTCCAGCGGAGGCACTGGTCCTGGGGCTGTGTATGTGCTTAGGGATACAGCAGCAGCTGAGTGCTGCTGGTCAGGGGTTCTAGGACCCTACCAGGAGCTGGTGAACCTGATTTTTGTGCATTTTCCATTTGGCCCAAAGAGACAACAAGAGGTGCACATGGCAAGAAAAATTCCTAGTGTGTACTAAGAATCATTTAAATAAACTGGTGACTCGAGTAGGCAGAGTAATAGGATAAAGGTGGAAATGTAAGGTTTGTAGCCATGGCCATTTGTTTCTGAGAGCATCTGTTGGAGAGAAAAGTCCAGGAGCAGCCAGTTGCCTTTAGAGTCTTTGGCCAGAAATGGCTCTGGTCAGAAGTGGTTTGTTCTGGCTAGGCTGTGAGCAGCAGGGATGTGTGTAAAGTGTCAGGTAAGGGGGAGCTAATTCACTCGAGGTTCTGTCTGTGCTTGATAGTTATCTCCACTGTAACCCCTGGGTTGGGCATGTTGCCTCCTTGCCTCTGGCTTGGTTCCTGGATGAAAGCCACCCCTTGAGGCTGCAGCTCTCTCTGTGCTCTGTGGCCAGAAGGAGAGGGAGCTGAGCAGGAGTACTGGGCTCTGAGCAACAGCATAGGAACGAGCTGAAGAGCCGCTCAGTGGGAATGGGCAGCATGGATACATTATTAGTGTCACTGTGCATAAACACAGAGTGATGCATATGGGAAAAACCCTCCCATGGAAAACAATGAGCTAAGTGCTCACCACTGTCACAGAGGAACAGTCATGGGCTGTAATACAGGAACAGCAGTCAGCAGGGGTCAAAGACCTCAACTCGTTTTAGAAATGAAATCCTGTCAGAAATCAGAAATGTTCACCCTGCCCCTGTACAAATCTATGGTATGCCCACATCCATGAGCAGTTCTTCTGATCTTCTCAGCTTGGAGAAGGCAGGTGAAAATAGAAAACATTCAGAGAAGGATGACAAATATGATCCAAAGCATGTGATGCCTTGCCATTTATGCAAGCATTAATTGAGCTTTTTCTTTGAAACTTCCCTAATTCCTCAGCCTGAAGAGAATTGGTTGAGGACATCTATGATGAATGCAAATAAAATCATGAATGTTTTGGAGGGGGTGATTGGCCACTGTTTCTTGCAGGACAAAGCAAAGATCTGTCAAGGTGACAGGTCAGAATAATCAAGGGTGAGCAGATTTTTCCATCAGGTGTATGATCCCAGTTCCTAAAGGTACACGTTGCCAGTGGAATTCCCTCTGATAATCACCCTAATTTATCTGAGGTGCTGTTTTTTTTTTTATTTAAAAAACAAAACAAAACAAAACCAACAAAACTAACAACAACAAAAAAGCAACAGCATAGAGTAAAATACGGCATGGAAGGTGATCTCCCAAGTCCAAGTGGCTCATCTTCCCTTAGAAAAGTTTTCTGCTATTAGATTTATAGTCAACAAATACATTTGGTCAATTTGCATGAGTTCAGACCTAAATGAGTTCAGACTCATCCTTTCCAAATGAGGGCTTTTCATCTGCATATCCTGGCAGATCCTATTGGAAAGCAGGAGAATCTAGTGGTCTTGTAGCAACAGCTTGGTTCCCTCAGCAAATTTTTCTGATGCTCCTTACCTAGATACCTGCAAAGTCCTAAAGCTGGAGATGGAAAATGTCCAGTAGTTAAGCCCTCCTGAGGTGGGATGTCCAAAGAATGGCTGCAGCAGTTCTACAATGACACCAATGACTGTCCCAGCCTCGGCCCACTGTCAACAATTCTCATTTGTTTTTTTAAGCTTTCTGTAGGCAGTGTTAAGCCCACACATCCTTCTAACACAATAAATCAACTTTGCTACAGTGGAAAGCTGGGCATACGCACAATTGTTTTTCTTGAGACAGTATTAAAGGCTTTTATTCTGGGCACAAGTGTGGATCCACTATACAGCCTTGTCACAAATCAGGAGCAGAAATTGTCTTTTCTTCCTTTAACCTGTGTGAAAGTGCTGAATACTTACAAGTGGAGAAAGCCTGTGAACTTGGTCCAACACCCTTAACCCCTGGCAAAACTTCCATTTTGTAATGTGACTTGGAATATAAATTACTCTAACAGGAGGTATGAAGGTAAATTAAAACAGGAGTGTTAATTTGGGGTGGGTGTGACTCTTGAAATGGATGAAACTGCCCTTCCTTTCACTGAGTCTGGATTTGCTGTCTTTCCCCTCCCATACCTATGGAAGAGCAGGTGTCCCACTCAGCTCAGGCGGGAGCCTGGGTGTGTGTCCTCACCTCTCAGTCCTGCCCTTACCCTTTTTTACCAAATCAAAAACAAGCCCAGAGGAATTTTAACCTGCAGTTTTTGTTCTGTTAACAAATACCAACCACAAACCTGTTTTTCTTGCTTCCTTGATGGAGAGGGAATGACACTATATGGAGAGAGAACTGATGTTTGTGCAGGTCAGGAAGGCTGGAACGGTTAAACAGGTCTGGGTTTGAAAGCAGTGGAGAAAAAGAGCATGACAGCAAAAAATAATAAAAATAAAGCCAAAACATGAAAAACAAAGACAGACTTGGGCAAAAGCTTTTTATGGGAAGAGTCATATACACATATGGGATAAATTACAGAGAAAGGGCATGGAAAAAAAACCCCATCTTAAATGTATACTTAAAAGCAAAAAGAGCAAGGGGGGAAAAGAAGATACATGGGATGTTGCTAAAAAAACATGATGAGAAAGACAGTGCAGGAGCCAGCAGGAAATGGCAGTGAGAGAGCTGCCAGCAAAGGACTGGTGAGGCCAGTAGTGCTCTGCTACCCTGGTTTGTCCAAGGCCTTTGTAGCACCCTTCCTGCTCGATTTAATATGGACACACACGGAACAGAGAAGTAAAACACCTGATCCCTCCTTGGGGGAATTCCTGTGGGCTGCAGGGCAGTGGGGAGAAGTAAGAGGAAGGGAACGCAGTACTCGTTGCAAAACATTCGCCTTGGCTGCCACCCAAGAATTCCTATGGGAACTTAAGGTGCTTTTGGCATGTGTGGTGCTAAAACAAACCTTATCTATGCCACAGAAAATTAGATCTGCGCTGATTATCTGCACACAGTGATGAGGGCAGCTGCACCCTTGACTGCTGTGGTTCATACCTGCTCCGCTCCCCAGGTTTATCCTGCTTCCAGCCAGGTCTCATCGTGGCTGCAGCAACACTGCTGAACTTAGCTTGTCCTTGTCTACACTTGCAGCTAATTCACATTCAGCCCTGGTTCAGCCACTCCTGTTGCTGACACCTGTTGTCAGCAGTCGGTAATTTCTTTTTTTAGGACAAGCCTACATTGCCCTGGAGCTCAGAGAGGGCCTTAAATTAGACTTAATTCTATTCACATGTAGTTAGCAGTATTTAATTAGCACAGTTCTAAAGCAAAAGTCAGTCTATTCCTTGGATCAGTGGAGTGTATCCTGGATACTTTCCATACTGCTGCAGGAGTCTGACCTTTTTAAAAAAAAAAAAAATTTTTTTTTTATTATTTTTTATCTTTAGCCCAAGAAATGTGCTGGGGCTTTTCAAGCAATTCCAGAGTAGGGGCCACATCTTAATAGACAGATTCCTTTGCAGATGGCTTCCTGCTCGTTTGCAATTGCAAAACTCCGCTGAGGCAATTACCATGATTGCAGACATGGGAATGTGACATTAGGAAAGCATTTAATGTATTCTCAGCATCTGTTACAGTGCTGCTGCAAATGGAAACCTCAGGGAGATGCCAGCACTATGGGCAAGACTTGTTTAAATTTGGCTGACTAGAAGTCCACATCCAGTCTGAACTTGACATGCAGGTACTCTCCGAAGCCCATGAACAGATATAGGCACATCCAGAGTGTGATTCACTTATCCCAGCTGGTGTCCCAGAGAAGAGGGATGACTTGCCTTCTGATGGTGCTCCATCCAGTGGGAAAATGAGTAGTTTAGATGAGGAATCTCGTTTTGTGCAGCTAAAATGAGGTGACTGGAACCCTGCGCTCTGTGATAGCTGTGACTTTCACAGACCACTGGAAACTGCCCCAGAAATGATGAGCCAACGCTATTTCACCTCCATGGACTTGTAAGCTGACAAACTAGGGGATCTTCTGCTTGCCAGAAGAGTTCAGTTTCCCAGAAAGTGATGCAGGAGCTGGCAAGTAGATACTCTATGGGAATAATGAGAAAGGGGGATGTATCAGCAGTAACGAAGACAAATCCCAGCCTTAAGATTAAAAGCCTGAGCTGTGTTATCCAAGTAGAGAATGATGCTCTGGAACTATTTCTTTTAACTTTGCTGCTTTCTCATCCATTTTCTCCCTTATTTCTATGAAGGTGCCTGCACCACATGGCTAGAACACCATGCTACTTGAATCCATTTTTAAATGTATGTTCAGAGAAGACTATTGAACCACTTATCTTAGAGCCTATTAATTTTCCTCTGGGGAAATATTTTCATTTTGCTTGACATAAGTAAATATCAGAACAAAAAGAAATAGACAGAGATGATTAATAACACATATATTCATTTTTAAAAGACCTGTGTTTCAGGCCCTGAACTTGAAACAACCCCAAAAGACAAGCAGGCAGCCCCAGGCTGGATGACCTGGGAGAGCTTGTTGGTTGGGATGCAGGTGGGATCTGAAATGGGGGTTGCTGGATGAGCTCTGTGCTGTGGGAGAGGACACGATTTGAAGGGTTTGATTCCTTGTTTC
This sequence comes from Hylia prasina, assembly GCA_013397195.1. NCBI lineage: Eukaryota > Metazoa > Chordata > Aves > Passeriformes > Sylviidae > Hylia > Hylia prasina. The sequence goes on from VYXD01015339.1 coordinate 243,657, forward strand.
TGAAAAGGAAGAGTTTGAACATCTTTATGGCTGCAGATCTTGAGAGGAAAGGCTGCTGAAATGGTGCAGACTCACCCACCTGAGATGGGTCTCCCACACAGGCTGGATATCATAATTTAAAGAGGTTTCACTTCCCTCATCCCCTCCTCCTGTGGATTTTGGGGTTTGTGCAGTTCCATGGTTTCCAGAAGAGCCTGCAGCAGCCATGGGTGGGGACTAGAGCAAGTCTTGAGAGGTCTCAGGCCAGAGTTCCCATCTCAACCTTTCCTACTACTTGGATCCTTGCTCAAAGTGCTGCTTCAGCTCCTCACATGTCCACTCACATTGTGGGGGGCAGTGGGATCCAGCAACCTCACAGCTTGTGAAAACATCTCATTTCCTTTGGAGGATCTCCCTCTCATGTTGCATGGAAATACAAGCTGGCAGGGACCAGCTGAGGGCTGGGAGTTCCCTCCATGGCTGAGCACCTGAGGCCAAGGCTCAGTGCCTACCATCTACTGACCTGTGGGTCCTGCCAACACCACTGTTGGTGGGGTTGTGTTGTGAACCAGATCTGGAAGCTACACTGAGTGTTAAACAAACTCCCACTCTGTTACCCCTTTATTACTAATTTAACCTGAGGCACTTCCCAGGCCTAGCTAAAACCTTGCCCCAGAGGTGAAACTCCACTGAGGGAGATGGTGAAACCAGGGTGAAAATGTGAAGCTGGAAATGGTGATGGCAGAAAAAAATGTGACTTCATAGAATATCTTAAGAGTTTTGTTTTGGTGGGCTTTTTACAAGAGTCTAGGCCTAGCTTTTAAGAAGTTAGCCTGAAGCTTGGACTGATGTGATTAGTTTCAAATTAGCTGTTAGATATAAACACACTGCTTCTCTGAATTGAAAGTATCTTTGAGTACTCAAAGTACTTAAAGTACTTTTGAGCCTTTGAGTATCTCAATCTATCTGGCAGAGGGAATCCCATCCCCTACAAACACTCTGACAGTGCACTGCCACAGAAATCATCCAGCTCACCTTCCCTCTTCTCCAACCCTCATTCTCTCTGCTACCACAAATATTAGCATGGCTCTGTGCTGACACAGGTTGGGGAAGTAGTCCTGTGGTAACTACTGAGTTTAGCATCTTCTTTCCTTCCTCAGAAAAGGCCACTTTTTGACCTCTCTTTTCCTCAGTGGTGAAAGTGCAACAGTTTGTAGCAGTGCTGCAAAATCATCTGGATTTTTTTCCCTTGCACAATCCTTTTACTTTTGTTAATTTATGCTCTTACATTTCAGTTTAATTTTAAAGGCCTTGCTCAAAGCTGAGGTACGAATAATTGGCAAAGGATGGAAACCACTGAAATTGGCTTTGTGACATTGTAGTTGTGGAGGGGATGGTGCAGCAAATGGCAATGTTTAACCCTGCCCTTCTGGGGCCAGGACCCAGCTAGGGGTTGTTTTTGGCACTGAAGCCCATCTGCAGGACACACCATGCTGCCCACTCCTCCTCCAGGATTTTGGGGAGCTCTGTCAGGCTGTGGGGCACACGGGCTTGTGACAACTCACTTATGCAACACAGGCTGTATCTGCTTGCTGCTGCCAGATTGTGGAAATCTGCAAATAATTGCAAAGTCTGCCAGTTTAATTGGATTGTGGTGTATTTGCACAGATGGGTGAAGTCTTCCAGGCTAATATTTTCCACAGTGACTTAGCAGTCTCTCAGCTTTAGGGTACTCAGTATGAGAGAACATAGAAGCAATGGGTTTCTGTAGATTTTTTAAAGAGAAGCACCCCCAAACTGAAGTAATCCAAACCATTAGTCACCCAGAACTCCCTTGCCACAGAGACCTTGAGATGGGGGATCTTTCACCAGTAGCTTGATGTAAGCCAAACTAAATTCATAAAAATAATACAAGACATCTTAACACATCATTTGTTCAGCAGAAAAATCCAGTGTGAATGTGTATGTGTGCAGTCATTTTTGCAGGAAGTATAATGAATAAATGAATATTTGTAAAACGAAAGGAGGAGGAAAAGAAAGACGTTTTATTTAATGTGCGAGTCGGTCGTTGTTGTTGTTATTTTTTTTTTTTAAATGAAGTACAAAATGTTACTGTGGAACATTGTCCCTGTGTGCTCTGGCCCTTTTCCAGGCCTAGAGTTCAGTACTTACTGGGGAAAAGAAAGCCTCGTACTTGACTTTCTGAAAGATAGGCTGTTATCGCTTGTTAGAGGTCAAAAAGGAAAAGAATCAAATTACTTATTAATTAAACACAAACTCTGCAAAATTACTCAGAGGTAACTAGCCCCCAGGGCCCAAGCTACAGATGCCCAATATCTGAATGTACAAAAGAAAAACAGTTTATTATCATCATCAGCTTTTTCTACCAAGAATTCGCAGGGAGATGAAGAACCTGTAGAAGATCACTGAGAGATTCCACAAAATCACCCTTACAAAAATCTGCAATTTGTAAGAAGAAATAAACAGCTATTTTAAAACATTGTTAGAAATGTTCACAGAAGCGGTAGGACCAACTTAAAATCATTACAATTAAATCAAAACATTTTTCACAGGCAGCAAAATGATGTTGTTACATGATATTGATGTAACTACTTTTGAGAATGTGACCTTGGAGGTCTGCACAACTGTAATGAAGTCGAGGTGCCCTAGTGCTAAAGTCACAGTTGAAAACAGGACTTCAGTAGCTTTGAACCTAACCTATCTGACTTTGGAAAGTCTTCCCAAATACTTCTCCAGATCACATGTCCAGAGCTGAAGTCAACTTCTCCTTTGTGTACCCAAAGTGGACTTCAGTTCCAGGTGTGAGCACTTATCACTGTTCTGCTGTGTCAATTAGCTTTTGTCTTAAATCTCATGATCCTGAAGCCATGCTATTGCCAGAATCCTTGAATCTTTCCTTCACAGCAGAATGAGGTTCTGGTTCCTGTGGGTAAGGAGGAAGCCTTATAAGAGCAGAAGAAATTATAAAGAACCCTAACATTTTGGTTTTTTGAAAACCCAGCATTATGAAATCCCTGAAGCGACTTTGCACCCTCAGAGCCATTAGATCCCAACCTCTCCCTTCCCACCAGGCACCCTGAGAGGGCTTCTTGCCAACCACCCTCTAGAGCATTAGAGAGGTTTTCAAAGGTGCTTACACACCTGAATGCCTTGGAGGAGCTGGCCCTGACTTCTCAGCAGACTTAACTTGGCCTGTTGGGTGGCTGACCCACCTCTTTTGTGTGCTGAGTTGGGGTTTTTGTTTCTAACTCTGGGGCTGAGCAAACCAACCACACCAGAGTGAGGTAATCCCAAGGCAGGGTCTAGCAAGGTCTCACAGTTTGCTCTGAAGACTTGCAAAAAAGGGCTCCCTACTGGCCTGGGAAGCTCTGGCTGCGCGCAGGTTCTTCAGCACCCCCTCAAAACAACAGAGTGCTGTAGGCTTAAAAAGACACCCCCAGGGACAGATGAGGGTTTGGGTTAATTTTTGGTAGTTTTCATTGGTTTTGAAGGGCAAAGGAGTTCTGAGAGGTTGATCATGGCTTGAGAGTGCTGGAGACCACCAGGAATAGAAGAACTTTAAGGATGCTGTTACAGAGATCCAAGGACCAATTTCTGAGTCAGACTTTTGCTGCTTTTGTGATTTCCCACCTGTCTTTTGCAGGCTTGGGGTGGGGGGCAACAGAAGAAAAGGAGAATTACCAGAGCCTCTCATAGTATTACCTATGTTTTATTGCTGTCATTCAAGTCAGTTATTAAATATTAACCACAATATTTGCAATGATAACTTTGTCCTTTGCAAACATCTTGAGTGGAAGTTGTCTCAAAAAGCCTTTCAGACTAGAGATAACAAGATGACATATCCTCTAAAGTGATGCTTTCATGTACTCCTCTTTGAATAGAAGATGCAGCAAGAACAGAGGGAGTGACCAAGCATCTTGTGAGAATCAAAATCACAGCAGATTAGGCTTCTTCTCAGAGAAGGGTTTAACTCCTTAGGAGGGAAGCCCAGAACAAGTGCTGGTAAATAAAAGGCCTCTCTTCTTCCATGTTTCTCATAAGTGACTGAAATCATGTCCGCAGTGCATTTTGCAATAGACTGGCTGCAGTGAAATAATGTTTGCTTTTTGACTTGCCAGCTTGCTTGACTTTTTTAGGCTTGGCTGGTTTAGGTCAGTCATGAACAGGGTCAGGAGCACTGATGCAGCCCTTTGGTAACTGGGTTCAGGAGGCTTTTGCCCTTGTCAGGACCATCCTGGCGGGCATGGCTGGAAGGATGGTGGTGAAGCACTTCTTTTTACAAGGGCCTGGAGTGGCAGGACAAGGCGGAATGACTTCACACTGACAGAGAGCAGGTTTAGATTGGGTATTAGGAAGAAATTCTTCCCTGTGAGGGTGGTGAGGCCCTGGCACAGGCTGCCCAGAGAAGCTGTGGCGGCCCCATCCCTGGCAGTGTCCAAGGCCAGGCTGGATGAGGCTCTGAGCAAGCTGGGATAGTGGAAGGTGTCTCTGCCCATGGCAGGGGGGGGAAAACTGGATGATCTTTAAGGCCCCTTCCAACCCAAGCCATTCTGTGATTCTGTGATTCTCTGAAATGCCTGTCACCTACCTCATAACAATTTTCTCATTGCCAGATGCTTGCAGAATCCACTTTCAATCTTCCTCTGTAATAACATCCCATTACTGTAGGTCAATGCCCTGGCTTTTGCATCCTGGAGCTGTACAATTCCCTTGCTAGGTTGGTTAACACAGACAAGATGTGGTACTGTACAAACAGAGCATTTCCAACAGCTAAAAGTCTAAACAGATTAGGAAAAGGGTGAGGGAAGAAACGGAGGTGCCAAGAGTTGCAGCAATGTGCAGTGACATGGCAAAGGGAAGCCAGAACCAGAACTCAGATCCCAAGCCCTGATAGTAATCTGTTACTTAATGCCATCATTTTGGTATGTGAGATGGGTCATCTTCCTTAAAGGGTTTAGAAAGTAGCCAGACCAGTTCCTCTGTTTATATAAGGAAGATGTTTGTAGACCTCTTGATCCTAAAGCAATTAATACAGCCCATTGGGGAAAGGGAAAAAAAAGGAAAAAAAATAAAAGACAAAAGCAAAAGGAAAAATAGGGGAAAAGAAGAAAAAGAAGAAAAAGAAGAAAAAGAAGAAAAAGAAGAAAAAGAAGAAAAAGAAGAAAAAGAAGAAAAAGAAGAAAAAGAAGAAAAAGAAGAAAAAGAAGAAAAAGAAGAAAAAGAAGAAAAAGAAGAAAAAGAAGAAAAAGAAGAAAAAGAAGAAAAAGAAGAAAAAGAAGAAAAAGAAGAAAAAGAAGAAAAAGAAGAAAAAGAAGAAAAAGAAGAAAAAGAAGAAAAAGAAGAAAAAGAAGAAAAAGAAGAAAAAGAAGAAAAAGAAGAAAAAGAAGAAAAAGAAGAAAAAGAAGAAAAAGAAGAAAAAGAAGAAAAAGAAGAAAAAGAAGAAAAAGAAGAAAAAGAAGAAAAAGAAGAAAAAGAAGAAAAAGAAGAAAAAGAAGAAAAAGAAGAAAAAGAAGAAAAAGAAGAAAAAGAAGAAAAAGAAGAAAAAGAAGAAAAAGAAGAAAAAGAAGAAAAAGAAGAAAAAGAAGAAAAAGAAGAAAAAGAAGAAAAAGAAGAAAAAGAAGAAAAAGAAGAAAAAGAAGAAAAAGAAGAAAAAGAAGAAAAAGAAGAAAAAGAAGAAAAAGAAGAAAAAGAAGAAAAAATAAAATAAATATAAAAGTAAAAAAGAGAACTGGGCTAGATTCTCATGTGAACAGCACCCAGAATGCCTAAAATTCTAACAGATGCAGATGTTTTTATGTTGGGGTATTTTTTTGGTGAGCGGCCTCTTTGTGGTCAGCTGTGAGCATCACATTTACATAGTTCTGTATTTCTGAAAAAGCCTATTGCATGAAGTTGGGTTCCTACCAAATGAAAACAAAACACAACACTAACGAAAAATAACAAGCTCTTCCAACAATGTTCAGTAACTGACTTAGAGGTTAGTGCTGTGTTCTGGGAAAAAAAATCACCCAGGCACCATATAATTTCATGCACTAAAAACGTTAGACATTTCAGAGGAACATAACACATGACACGGGGTGTTTTTATTTAATGAATGGCTGTAAGAAATGGGGCCAGCATCCCTTCTCACAGATGAACGCCTTGTGCCAAGAGCGTTGCTGTACAATGTGTCATCACTCGGGAACCTAAAGAATTGTACTTGAGAAAACATTGCTACAAAATATCATTCCCTTCCCAGAAAGGTTCACTTCGGGCTTTGTAGAAAAACAGGACAGCTCATTTCCACTGCACATAATTCTTCTGTTGGGAAACTTTCTTAAAGGCATAGGTAGCAGAGCAAGGGGCTGGAAGACTGTTTAACCTCATGGTGACAATATCAGCTCCTGGTTATTGTTGGTGCTCAGCTCTTGCTTTGGGCTTTCCATACTCAGACCTTTATAAACATGGAGCAGGTTAATCCTCTTCAAACCCTGAAAAGGGAGAGGGCGAGGGGCAGAGGGAGAAGGGAAGGGGAAGGGGAAGGGGAAGG
>VYXD01015339.1:261393-274962 GCA_013397195.1 Hylia prasina
CCCTCTCGGGGCTTCCGTGCAGGGCCCTGCTGCGGGAAGGGTTGGCATTCCCTTCCACACGGCCCCGTGTTCCCGTGCCAGAGAAGAGAGATAGGGGCCCCGTCCTTAGCAGGAGTGTTTTGGACGTGGATCTGACCGTTTCTCACTGGAGGCGTTTGGCGGGAAAAGAAAGTCATAACAAAAGTGTCCTTAAAGTTAATATTAACACCCGCTGCTTTTCAGCTGCGGAGCCAGCTTCCTCTTCCTCAGATGGGGAAATTAGCTGGAAAACGATGTTTTCCTCCGACGTCCCTACCCATCTGTACTTCTTAGTAGCTTCAGCTGAAAAAACCTGAAACCGAATTTCAAAATATTTTCGAAAGAAAATATTCTACTTAAGGAAACGTCAACATGTTTTGTTTCAATATCCTACAGCATTTTGTCTTTTTTTTTTAAAAAAAAATGAAAAGTAACTTGCTATCCTCAATTTATTTTTTTTTAAATACCAAAATAAAAAGACCACAGTATAGTGGCTTTAATAAAATTCACGATCTGCAGTAGAATAAGATTATATTTATGAATTGTTTTGCTCTTCCAACAAATGAGATGTCTTCTGCTTTCATTTTACTGGAAAAACCTTGAAGACTTTCTGTACTTTTTTAATACTGATTTTTTTCCCCTCACCTCTGATGTTGCGTTTACTTATGGAGCTGAAAAAAGGCGTTTTTTTCCTGCTGGGCGGGTTGTATCTGCACTTGTGGTTTGCTGTGCTTCATCCAGGCTCAGCCACCTCCTCCATCCAGGCAGCTTGTGTGCCTTTCCTCTCCCTGCCTGTTTTCTGTCTTGCCCACATCAGTCATTGCAAGACTCAAAATTAGGCCAAAAAATAGAGGGGAATGTGTTTTTCTTCTCTTATTTTTTTTCTTTCTAATAAAAATAATTCCTGACTCACTTCACTTAAAAAGCAAGCAAATGCATATTTTCCTATAATATAAAATTAATAATGATAATAAAAATATAAAAATATCATGTTAATATGTAATGATAATATGCCAAGTGCAACTGCCTAAAAAGAAACCAGTATCAGACTCCCCGCTTCTCCCTGGAGCAAACCACTGCTTTGTAACCCCTCTGGAATTCCCCCCATTTCCCAACTGTGCCTGGCTGTGTGTACCTTCCACGTTTTAATTAACCTGCTGATCCATAGGTTCTCCACAAGCCATGAGCAGTTTGTTTGCTGTTGAGGGGTAGTAGGATCCTGTGCGGATCCGCTCTCAGGTCTCTGGGGGCAGTTCCCTGGCTCTGGCCTTTGGAAAAGGGGAGGGTTGCTGCTGCAGCTGGCACACTGCAGGATGTCACTGCAGTGCAGGACACCGATCTGTGGCCCAGCTGGACCAGGCTGACCTGCATGGGTGCTTGTGGCAGGCTGTGCTGTTCTATTTTGTACTGTGCTGTGTTTTTCTGTTCTGTGCTGTGTTTTTCTGTGCTGTGCTGTCCTGTGCTGTGTTTTTCTGTGCTGTGCTGTGCTGTATTTTTCTGTGTTTTTCTGTGCTGTGCTGTGTTTTTCTGCACTGTGCTGTTCTGTGCTGTGTTTTGCTGTGCTGTGCTGTATTTTTCTGTGTTTTTCTGTGCTGTGCTGTGTTTTTCTGTGCTGTGCTGTGTTTTTCTGTGCTTTTCTGTGCTGTGCTGTGTTTTTCTGCACTGTGCTGTGCTGGCAGGGGCTGCCCTGCTGCTCCCGGCAGCTTTGGCACCTGCCAGCCGGCTCTGGGTGGAAGCAGGGAGCAGCACACCTTGTGGTTCAGCGTTCCCCATCCGCAAAGACAGGCTGTGCCAGCTCAAGCTTTTATACCTGGCCGTCCTACTGTGCCTGCAGCTGTTTGGAGGAGACAGCAGGCAGGAACATTAGTTTCATTCCAGTTTTTATCCTTGGCCTCACATCTGAGTCTTCAAGCAAGGATTCCAGTTGTGGGCAGACGCCCATTTTGTGTGCTCCAGACGCTACTCCCACAAAGACCCAGCAGTTCTTTACATGGAGGCCAAAAATCCAACTGTTGCCTGATACAGCCTTTCTGTCATGACTGGCTTTACCCAGAGTGAAACTGGGCACCTACAAGTGTGCAAAGGGCTCCTTTCCCCTGCTACCTGGGCAGGCTGGAAGAGCTTAGCAAGCAGATGGCTGTGTCCTAGCAAGCGCAATTGCAGCTGTGGTCCACACTTGCTTTGAGGAGAGAAGCTGGAGGTCTGGGACTGACCATGCTGAAAATTTTCCTGCCAACTGTGAAGTCTGGAGTTGATACTCTGTAACCTGGTACATCACACCAATTTCCTTTTTTTAACCTTTTTTTTTTCCTGGAACAAAGTGGTTGTTTCCATCTGAGCTGCTGGCTTCTGGCTGTATATATTTTATTCTAATTCAAGACTGGGGATTCCAAGTGAGGACATTTGCATACAGAGATGAATTTAGGTATTTATTTATTTTTATTAGTGGAAGAGAGACCTCTACTGGCTCAGCTCACAGAGCCACTTGACTGACCACAGCTGAGCTCTCTCTCACCTTCTCTTCACCTACTGGGGTAATCTCCTTCTGCATCAGAGCCATTTGCCAAGGGCAGCTAAGAATCAACATTTCACATTTTCTCATTAAAAGATCCATCATGTGGGGAGTCCCTCAGCTGCAATTGCTAGCACGTGAATTTGTGACAGCCCTTGGTGTAGTAAATCATGTAGCTTATTTCCTTTAGGAGGAGATGAATCTTGGGCACTGATGCAGAATAAAGAATTAGAGTGTTACTGGTGCTGGAGGACAAGTCAGCAGGGTGTTTTCATCCATGCCATTGATTTCAGTTGCCTTTTATTTTCTTTGTGGTCTTCCTCCAAGCTGGTTCTGTAGCACTGCAATGAGGATGGCTTCAGAAACCATCTCTTATACGTCAGTGCTCTTTAGCATCTTGCCTCTGCCATCAGCTGGATAGGTGTTAACTCCTAGCTGGGCCATTCCTGGGGTTGATGATCAATTGGGTGCTTCTCTTCGTGGGTTGGGGAGGAGTTAATCTATAGTGTGTTTTTCTAGCATACCTATCTTTGTCTGAGCACAAGTAATGCAAAACAGGGGTTGGTGTTTGCAAACATGTGGAACTGGGTGAACCAGTCATGTAAGGCCTGTAAGTCCTGAGCTGCTAGTCTGGCTGAAAGCAACAGAGGCAGTAGTTCAACAAAGTTGATCAAGAGCCTGGAGCATCTCTCTTATGAGGAAAGGCTGAGGGAGCTGGAGCCTCGGGAGGACCTCATCCCTGTGTGTCCCTGTGTGCAGGGAGGGCTCAGAGCAGGGCCCAGGCTCTGCTGCAGGGGCCCAGCAATGGCACCAGAGGAACGGGCAGGGACTGATCCCAGGAGGTTCCACCGGGACATGAGGCAGAACTTCTGTCCTGGGCAGTGACTGAGCTCTGAACAGATTGTCCAGAGAGGGTATGGAGTCTCCTTACTGAGAATATTCCAGAACCACCTGGACACAATCCTGTGCCCTGTGCTCTGGGATGGCCCTGCTGGAGCAGGGCAGTGGGACCAGATGACACCACTGTGGTCCCTTCCAATCTGACCCACCTGTGATTCTGAATACTGCTGAAATGTTGGCTTAAGCATTCACTTCCTTCCTGATCCAGCCCACTCATTCCTGCCCCTGGCACTGCTGGTGAAGTTAGTTCAGGAACTGCAGTAGGGAATGGATCGTGCAGAGATTTCCCACCTTCCTTTCTTTGCTGTTGGTTTGTGTGTTGGTATTTTTTTTTTCCCCCAGCTGGATCCATTTCTGGTCTTGCTCCTCATGCAGCTGGCACCAAAAGCTTGGCCAGCACAGTGGGTGGGATGGGAGGGAGCAAGCTGGCTGCTCTACCATGAAATCACAGCCTGTGTCTTTCTTGTTCCTTGCAGTAAAGCAAGAATTAAAGCCTTGTCGGGGACAAGTGCTGCCCATCTTATGGTTATGAGGCTTGCTGGAAGGTAAGGGCAATCTTGGGTGCTGGGGCCCAGGCCTCTGCCTTCCAGCTTTCTCCTCATGGCTCTGGCCATCAAAATCTGCTCCACAAATGACCCGAGAGCTGCTTAGCTGTGGAAATAGAGACCGGTGTTGATGGCCTGAAGTTTCTGTGTTGTTTGCCAGGGGATCTCAATCACAGAGCTGTTCCAGAGAGATCTGCTGAGTCACAGTTGTTCATTCTTTGTGGGAAGTGGCCTGGTGCACTGGATGCAAAGACAGAGGAATATGCAGCAGTGGTTTCTGGAGCTGCAGGCTGGTGGAGTGGGTATTCTCACTGTGCCCTTCCTGACAGATCTCTGTAGCAAAAGCAATTGCTCTGTTTCAAAAGAAAAAGTTGCTCTGCAGCCACCTTTTATGCCTTTTCCTTTCACCTCTCTCACCTGTACCCCTTCTCCAGTCATTGAGTGGTCAGAGCACCCACTAATTTGCAGACATTCATTACCTCTTCTTACCAAGTTTCTCTTCTCTCTGGAGAGCATTCTGGGTGCCATATGCTTGGCTTGCCTGGGTCCTGCTGTCCTTGTGAGCTGCTTCATCCTCAAAAAAGAAAAAAAAAAAGGAAAAAAAATCGCAAAGAAAAGAAAGAAAACAAAAAGAAAAGAAAAGAAAAAAAAGAGTGACATATTCACTGTGTATTGAGTAGATTTCTATTGAGCAGGAGCTAGGACATTGTTCTGCCCCAGATGCTAAGTACTGAGCCTGTTTTGTTTTGCTTTTTTTCTTTTTGTTTTATCCTTCCTCTCTCCTTCCAGATTTTTTGAAAAGAAAAGCTTGACAGACCTGATCAGTTCAGGTCCTAGGATGTGAAAATATCCAAGGCAGCTATCTTCACTGTAGCAGGTAAAGTCCTCTGCTCTACTCATTTAAAATCTAGCTAAAAGCATACCTCTAATTTCTGCATCTTACTGCATCACTCCCTCCCAATGCCATTTACTGCTCCATCTAATCTGCATTTGTAGTGCCCCGTTGGTTTGAAATCGCTCTTGATGACACCACATCATGTTCTGCCTGCCACCCTCACCTTCAAGAGTAGCTCTTGTCTGAAAACAGTGATCCTGATGGCTTTTTATTTAGTTATTGTGTTCAGCACAAGAAAGAGACCCTCTGGTTCTTCCCCCGAAGAGCATTGAAGCAGTTTGCATTGCCCTCATTCATACCCGGTGGTTAGCAAGGGTGTTGCAGGGGCCTTGGTGGCTGGTGGTTTATTGGGATTTAAGGAATCACTGTTGCTTTTTACAGAAACCTGCCCTCTGTTTCTGATTGCAGTGGCTTGGAATAGAAGAGTTGCATCAAGCTTGTGTCTCCTGTCTTTATGCTCCAGGTGCTCGGTGGCTTAAACATCTCCTATCTATGAAAAATCCGAATTTCAAACCCCTGCCTTTCCAAAGGGATCATAGAATTACAGGATGGTTTTGGTTGGAGAGGACCTTTAGAGATCATCTGTAAAAAAGGGTGCATTCCTGTTGGCCCCCTGATGATTAGTACTTTGAACAGAGCCTGTGAACCTCTGTGGTGATGAGACTTTCATTAGGGCATTTACTTGCAGAACAAGGGACTTGAGTAACCATATGGGAAGCCACTGTTCTAGCTACTCTGTAAGAAAAGGGTGGGAGAGTACAGGAAGAGAGATGGGGGCACCATCTGAATTTGAAGTCTTTGATCAAATATAAATTTTTTTGAGGAGTCAGTGAACAGAAACAAGGTAGAAAATCTTTATGAAACCATGATGCATAATATTTTTGTTTGTTTGCGTTGGTTTTGAAGCCTGGTAAGTGTAAAATTTTGTCATATATGACACATAAAGCAGCACACAGGATGATGGAGTTCTTTCAGGCTGCCAGTCTTCCTCTGTCTGAAGATAGATAATTTATTGTCATGCATGACCTTTCACTAATATCTGATGGTACTCCAGGGTGGTAATCTCAAAAGACCAAAAGAAACCGAGGACACCAGGATTGTGATGAAGAATCTGAACATTTTTTTTCTGCTTCTTGCACCAGCCACAAAGAATTACAGCATTTCTTTGGTGATATGAGGGGCAAATAATCAATTTTCACTCTTTCATTAGTACCCCACCAAAAGCTGGATGTCTGTAATTTTACAGGAATACTTAGAATTGACAGGTGGCCATTGGTGTTTTTTTGTGGGAGATAGATAACACTGCATCTTTAATAGGCCCTGAAACAGATTAAAAATGACAAATGGGCCTGTCCAAAGACAGGGTAAAGGTTTTCCTTCTTTAAGAAAATTTGCAAACAACCTGTCCACTCTATCTCTTCGCTCTTTGCTCTGCAATTACTCTGCAGTCTGTGCCAAAGCCCCTCCAAGGATTTGCAGGAACTGTGGCCAAGGCTGGGGGATACCACTGATTCTCCACTTCCCTACAGTTTGTTGCCCCTTTGAAGAGCAGCTGCGGCCTTTGAAGTGAACTTTTCTGAGCAAATGCGTATCAGCAGAGAGGAAGAGATTTTGGCTGGAGATGGGCAGCAGCAAATTCCCTTCCCAGAGGGGACTCTGCTGGCAGAAGCCTTGCAAGATTGAGGTTCAGCTGCTCCATCAGCCCCTTCTCACTCAGAATACACAAGTGGGGATGAAGCAGAGGCACAACAGAGCTGCTGTGTGTAAGCCTCCTCCTGGCCTGAAGTCCTAGGGAAGGAGAGACATCGCTGTCCTGCCTGGCTCTGACCCCTCATTCTTTTTGCTGCATTTCTGAGCTGACCTGGAGCTCAGGTAAATGCAGAGTTTGAAGTCCAGGCTGACCTGCCTGCAGAGCAGGATGGGGTGCTATGTTGCATAGGTTTTGTCTCTGTTACAGAGGCCTTACTGGGCAGGGTTGAGTCATTCCAGAGAAGCACCAAATCCTGCAAATGCTCTAATGTCTTTGTATTACCCTTCTCCCACCTTTTGTCCCTAATGTTTTTTTCCATATCCAGCTATGTCTTTTTATTCTCTGCAATATGTCCTTGTTTTCTCTACAATTCTCCAATCAGTCTCTGACCTCTGAATCCAAACCCAGTCTTGCTGGTGGTTTGTGCTGATATTCAGAGCTATTCCCTGTTTCTCCTGAGCATCTGGTATGTGCCCCACCCTGAGTGGCTGCCTCTGTCTGTGAGGGAGGTGGCAGGTTAATGTATTAGAGACTGGAGCCAGAGCCTGACTTTTCATGTTAGGTGCTTAAAACCCAAATGTCCTTCCTCAAAACTGTGTGTTGTCTGTCTCCCCTATCTAAAGGTGCCTCAAGTTCCTCAGTACCTGCTTTACATGTGATGCTGCTGAGGTGTCAAGGTCAGGAGTACTCAGCATGGCTGGCTTGCTTCCATGAGATCCTCCTGAGAGTATCCTTCTGTTCCTCCCAGGAGATGCTGGCACCTGATTCTAACTATGCAAATATTACCAGGAGGGCAAGGACTGAGAATTCAGTAAGGGAAAATGTCACTCTATGACTTAGTTTGGTGAGATAATGGCTCTATAACATAAACTGTCAGGCAGGTGTGGGTATGGGTGTATATGGATGTACATCACACCCTTTGCTGTGCAGGACAGCCCTTTGGGAAGTCAATCCTGGAACATGCTGGGTGGCTTTATTGATGGGTTTGCTTTGTGTAGGGTGATTGCTGAAAGAAGACTTGTTCGTGGATGTCAGGCCATTCACAGCATTGTGTTTTTATGCAGCTTTTCACAAGCACTAATAGTGACACAAGCCAGTCTTCATGGCCACTCAAATTTGTCTTGACTAAGCACACCATTGCTGAATAAAGTATGCACCTATTGTTTTCAGACAGCTGTAATCCCTCTCCAGACTTTAGGGTGATTTAATCTCTTGACATGACTGTGCAACTCCTGTTATTTTTAGGCACACATATTAAGAAAATGAAAGGTCCATTTAATCTGAAAACATATTAGCAAGCATTCCTGGTTTCACAAATCTGAACCCAGTACTGCAGGGAATAAGCTAAAAGCCATTAATGTGTGATTGCAGTTTGATGGCCAAAATGAAACTGTTTCAGACCCGCTCCCTGCCTTCTTTTGCAGGTACTGCAAAGCGAGTTGCTACTCTTGAAGATCATGTCAGGCAAGGTTAAAAATTCATTGCAGAGTATTCTTTGCTGATATCAGCTGCCCACAATCTGTGTGTGGTGGCCTGCTGGCCATGGGAGTGAGCTGGTGGGGATGAGGGAAAGGCCTGAAGTCCTCTCATGTCAGTGATGGATGTGTGTCAGTGCCCTTCCCAATGATGCCTGAGGATGATGAACTCACCTGTCTGCCATCACTGGGGATGCAGCCCAGAGGAATATCAGTGCCTGCTGTCCTCCTCCTCCTTTTCCAAAACTCCTGAGTCACTCAGGACAAGTGACAATGGAGACTGTCAGGCTATGTGATGAAGCTGGTGGCTGTGGGCTTGTGGCTTCCAGATGTTGGAGCTCAGACCCTAAGTCTCCTCTTTGGCACAGCATGGATGTTGCTCACCACAGGACTTGTGCAAAGCTGTTTCCCTCCCGAGTTCTACAAGGGAGATGGGGTTACTAAAATCACTAAAATCACTAAAACCAAAGTGGTTTCCTGAAGGAGGTGAGGATTTAGTTTCCTTTTGGATATTCCTAGCAGTGTCATCCAAGAGGCACAGGAACATGTGATAGAAGCTGAGGAGGATGTTGTTCAGGCCTCCACAGACCCTTCTAGGCTTAGCTTGGGTGTGAATGTGAGGCTCAGACTCTGCTTATAAGTGTCCTCTTTGAGAAAGAATGAGGAAAGGCAACGGCGAGGGACAAAGTGAGGAAAAAACCTTAAGCTGTGGCATTTCATGGGGTGGACAGCTAGCAGGAGATTGTTGACTGTTTGTTGAAAAGCCTCACTGGCTGTGTTTGCTTTGGATACCACAAGTCACTGGGTCCTGGTGGGGACTGTGAGTCATGTTCCTCCTTGCAGTGGAAAACACGGATTCATCGCCGTGGTGCTGTGCTCCTGGCAGGGCGGACGGCCCCGTGGGGAAACGGGAAGGTGGCACAAGGCAGGAGACGTGGAGGCCTTTCCCTCCAAAGGGGATAGGAAAGTGTTTCTGAAATGCCTTTTTCCCTTTGGGCATCCATCCTTAGTTCTGGGGAGAGATTTGCTGTGGCCTTGAAAAAGGGACGTGCTGGAGTTCTTGTATGCTTGTGTTGCTGTGGATACAGGGTTCTATTTTTGTGCCTCTTGCATAAGTTTTGCCCACATCTTGACATGCCTTAAATGCATTTTTAGGGTTTGGGGTTCTGGGTAGCTAAAAGCATTGAAGTTGCATCTTCTGTGGATTCCGTGGGAGTTTTGAGAAGACTGGTTGTGACCACATTCCCTCTGCTGTCTCTTCCTTTGGCAGAACTAAACCAAGTAGTGGTTTCTTCCAGTTTATGAAGGAGTCATGCCTTTATCTTGACTCAAGAGATGCTGGAGCTCCCTTTCTTTGGCTTACATGGAGAAGCCCTCAGTAAAATAGATTAGTGCCAGCAGCTGTTGGAGGGCCAGCACGAGGTCAGCGTGGTCCTGCACTGCCAAAATACCAGTGCTAATTCTGGCCCAGAGTGCACAGAGCACACAAATCACCCATTACTCATGGTTTTCCTTGTACCAGTCTGGATTCAACCCTTGATTTCATTCCTGCTAGAACGGAAGCACAGACCTGCCATGGCTCCTGGTGTGGGTACAGGGTGTCACTGGCCTTGCCTAGCAGGGGAAAAGGACCTCTCTGTCAGGTGGTGGTGAGCTGTTAACTCCTCCTTTACATCAGGGACAAGAAATTCTTTCCCTGCTGAGGGACCAATAAGTCCTTTGCTCTGCCACACATTAGCACATGCCTTGGTATTACCCAGTAAATAGTGTAATAATAATACTGTGGCTACAGGCCATCTGAAATGAGGTTGTGGCTGTAGCTGTCCCCATGGGCCACCAGCTCGTGCCTCCTGTGGGAGAGCGTGGGGCTGCTAAAGAGGCTGTGTGTGGTAAGAGAATAGGTATTTAAGGAAATGGGGTTTAAATGAGAACTTAATTACTCGCTTTTGGCCTGGTATCTGAGCAAGAATAACATAGAAACCTGAAATTAAGCACTTGTTGCATTCCAATACAGGGAAGAATGCCTCCAGTATTTGAAAATAATTCGAAGATAAATAGAATTAATACTTAACATATGAAAGAGACAGCTAATGTTTTGACAGACAAGCCTCCTCCTCAGAGCCAAGAACATGCATTACCTAAAGGAGGAAAATCCTCATTTGTAGTGCAGGTTGCCAGGAGTCATAATTAAAGAACAAAATTAGTTGAGGAGAGGATGGAATGACGAGTAAAAAGATTGTTGTTTCTTAGATAACTGTGCAATTGTTGCTGAAGGAGCACACAAACATTTCTGTGTGTGTGTGGTTTTTTTTTTCTTGATCTGTCTCTATGTCCATCAGAACATTCACTGCAGGTTTCCTTGTATTAAAAATAAAAATAGAAATGTCCTGCTGAACAAGTTGTTCTGCCATGGGTGGAGATAAGCCTGCTTGCCCTCTGCTGTGTAGTGTCTCTGATGTCTAATTAGGGGCGAGGTAGGGTTTTTTTCTGTTTTAGTGAGTCCATCATTAGTGTGTCTTTCCTTTGTCATCCACTTGAACAAAGTATGAGGGTTCCTACAACCTGGGATACAACTGCCCTGCTGGCACATTTGATGGAAATTTCCTGGGCTGCTGAAAACTCCTGGAGTGGTGAAGGGGAAGGGCAGATAACCAGTAGTATGGAACCACCCACAGGCTGTACAATTGCTCATTTCTGCAGGAAACCAGACTGAAATTTTGCAGAGGATTGGATCTGTTTGTAGGAGATTTGTTATTCTGATGTTATTAACACTGGCTTTGGTTACCCAGATGTTCCCAAAAGGCAGGGAAGGGTAGATAACTGCGGTGCCATGGCCAGACAAATGGTTAACTGGAAAGGAAAATCTGAGGCATTTTTTTGTCAGAGAAAAACAGTGTCTTGCTTAGATACATAAAACACACAGCCTTCTCTACCTTGCACACCTTTCATACCTGCAAATGTGTAAATCTTTTCTTCCAGAAAGGAATCCAGATGCTCACTTACTTTAATTTGAGTCAAGATAAAGTGGCCACATTTTCCCTGCCTGGAACATCTGCAGAAATGCCACTGAGGGATTTTGGCTTGTTGTTTTAGTCGAGAGAATTACAGAAGTCCTCCCATTTTCTCCTCTTTCGAGGTTAGACCGAAAATACATTCAGCAGTCATAAGCTGTGGTGTATTAATAGAAAGGTTTTCTCTAAAAAATGTCCACTACTCCTAGAAGGAGATTTATACTATGTAATCCACCATTTCAAAGGCTAAGGTCACCACAGAACATGTCAGCCCACCGGGATATCATAACACATAAATTACATAATCAATAGCACATGTTTCCCCCCTTTCTTTACCAATTAATGGATTTTTGAAGTAGAGAGCTTGCCTTATATTTTTCCAATCATGTTGGATGGGAAAACCCTTCAGAAGGAGGATTCAGAAGGAAAAAATCTGGTGTTTAAGGTGTTCACTTCAATTTTTTCTTCAGCAAATGCATAGGAGCACCAGCTCCTATGCACCAGCTTCCAATTCTGCTTCCTGCCTTCTGACAATTTTATTAATTCTTCACAAAAATGAATGTATGTACTACCAGAAGATACTCAGTTTTAAAAATTTTGTCTCAGATTTGTAACATTTACATGCCAAAAAACTTCTTATCACAAAACCATCTTATTATCTTTTACCTCCTCAGTTCTTGCAGATTCTGATTAGAGCATTCTTCTCATTTTGAATGGGATTAGGATGAGATAATGAGTGATTTATATAATTGACAGGATATTTCCTGCTCTTACTATGATTTTGTATATATTATGTATTTCTTTGTCCAGATAATGGGAGGTTTTACTTCACTGAGCTCTTTGCACTAATTTTTCATCCTATTGATTTACTTATTGAAGTAGAGGTATTTGGGACTGAATTGTGAAACTCAGTGTCACTTGTAAGGATAGTCCCATAATAATACTTATCAGTGTAGCTTGGCTTAATTTTTTTTTTTTTCCCCAGAAAACATCCAGAGCAGTGCAAGCAACCTTTCATGATATTGATACCTGAGCATGTCACATGAAAACACATTTTTAAATGTGCTTAGGGAAGAGAGACAAATACAAGCTCATTTTCCTTCTGGTTTCGGTTCCAGGCTTGGTTTGTCACCTTCACTTTCTGCTTAGGAATTTGTCGATATAGAGGTAGTGTTCTTAAACCAAAGAAAATGAAAGAGAAACCAAACTCCCCAAAGCAAACTGTCTCTGTGTTTGTGTTGTGTGGAGGATCTTCCTGAGTCCCAGGCTCAGCAATTTCCCTAGAACATCTTTTCTAAGGCAGCCAGAGGCATCAGGGGCATATTTCTCTTGGCTAGCCTCTCTCTGGAGAGATCCCTTGGAGGAAGCCCATGCTGTGATAGGGTTTGCTCTCAGTGGAGATGAGACTCAAGGAACCAATTCCTCTCCACAGGGACAGTCCCTGTCCTTTTGTTTGCTTGTGGCAATGGTTAACCACTCTTAATGGAAGATCTGCTGTGCAGTGCTTGACAAATACAGAGGCTGAGTGTGTGAGTGGGTATTGCTTCTCTTCTGGGGAATGGCTGGTTGGCAGAAACTCACCTTTTGTGAGCCATTAGCTTTTGGAGAGCCCAGAACTTGAGAAGACAGGCCCCTCATAGTTTGTCCATCGCTTCCCTACATCTCCTTACTGAAATGAGACATGTTCCTTCTTTCCACCATGATCCAGGCTCTTGGATAAAGCACACAGGCAGAGTTTTCAAACCCTAAAAGCTCTCCCCTGAGTCTGTACAGACTGAGGTTTCTAGAAAGCTTGTGTGGCTGATTTGGGGAAAATCACACAGGGGGGGCAGGAGGTCTGGTATTGGTGGCACAAATGCCATATTCTTTTCCCAGTGTGTGGAGCCACCACAGAATCCCCAAACAGCTCTTTTCATACATATAGTCTGTAACAGGGTCAAAATTGTTTTTTTTTCCCTAGCCTTGTGCTGAGAAGCAGCTGAACCATTTTGCTGAAGCTTTCCCAAAACCCACTTAGTCTGGGGCAGGCAGCAAGCGTGGAAAAAATCCAGCCAAACAGCTGAAATCTGGCAAGGTTGAACACAAACTGAAACACATTCTTCTCATGGAGAAGTGTTGGGTGACCTCTAATATGCAGAGTTCCCTGCTCCACCTACATAAGACACACAGGCAAAAGTGTGTAGCACACTCTGTGGTCCTCATCTTGGGTCTGAACTGCGAGTTTTACGTGTAAAAATGTATACCCTTCTCTAGATACCTAGAGCTGCATAGCTCCCTGCTGCACAGGATTCCTGGCTCTAGATCTGTTGCATCACTCCCCTGATGTCATCCTGGCATATACCATCTCCAGCATTCTTCTCTGCCTGGAGGAACATTATAGTCCACGCTGGGTTTTCTCTTTTCTCTTTTCTCTTTTCTCTTTTTCTTTTTTTTTTTTTTCTTTTCTGGTTGGTTACTGCCCCT
>VYXD01015339.1:274993-293610 GCA_013397195.1 Hylia prasina
AAAAAGCGACCTTCTTCCCTTGTTTCTTTTTTTTTTTTTTTTTTTTTTTTCTGCAGAAGTTTAAAAGAAAAGCTTTTGAAGGACTTTCTCTCAGCACAAGTGAGGAAGCAGCTGTTTACCATGAAAAAAGCCCATAAGTTTGTGCTTCCTGAGCTAGGAAATTACTGCTGCTGCTGCCACCACTACTGTTGCTCTACACATTTCTTGTGGCCTGGGAGATGACACTGTGGCACACAAGGCTGGAGGACAACACTGGGGTGGGGATGGGAGACCAGGCAAAGTCATGTGGCTCTGACTCACTGGAAGTTATTTTTCAAAACCTTTACTGAGACCTTATGGCCAACAGTCTGTGCCAAACCCTGTAAAAAATCTACCCTGTGTTATACTTTCCTTGAAAGAAGAATGGAAAGAGCAAATGCTGTGGGAATGTTGGTCAGCAAAGCCTGTGAAACTGGTAACAAGGATGGGAAAAAAATATTTTGCTCTTTTTGCAAATTTGAGAGAGCAAAGTCAGTGCAATCCACTATCAGTGTTGGTATTCATCTAAAACATGTCTGTGTAGAAGACTGGGAAGGGGAGGTGGGGGCAGGAGGTACAGGCCTGCACTTGGCATGTGTGGCCTAATGTCACAGAATCATGGAATATCCTGAGCTGGGAGGGACCCACAAGGATCACTGAGTCCACCCCCTGGCCCTGCACAGACACCCCAACCATCCCACCCTGTGCATCCCTGGGAGCGTTGTCCAAACTCTCCTGGAGCTCTGGCAGCCTTGGGGCCATGACCATTCCCTGGGGAGCCTGTTCAGTGCCCGATGCCCTCTGGGGAAAGAACCTTTCCCTGATATCCAGTCTGACCTTGCTGTGACACAGCTCCAGCCGTTCCCTGGGGTGTGTCCCTGGTCCCAGAGAGCAGAGCTCAGTGCCTGCCCCTCCTCTTGCCCTAAGCAGAAGCTGTGACTGCCATGTCTCCCCTCAGTCCCCTCCAGCTGAACAGACCAAGTGTCCTCAGCTGCTCCTCACACGGCTTCCCCTCAGGGCCCTTCACCATCCTCATGCCCTCCTTGGGACACTGTCTAATAGTTTAACATCTCTCTGATATTGTGGCACCCAAAACTTCACACAGTATTCCAGGTGAGGCTGCCCCAGTCCAGAGCAGAGCGGGACAGTCCCTCCCTGGCCTGGCTGGGGATGCTGGGCCTGGTGTCCCCAGGACAGGGATGTCCCTCCTGGCTCCAGGACATGCAGCCTCATGTCCAGCTGGCCACTGACCAGGCCCCAGGTCCCTTTCCCTGGCACTGCTCTCCTGGCTCTCATTCCCAGTCTGTCCGTGCATCCAGGGCTGCCCCATCCCAGGTGCAGGATCCAGCACTGTCCCTTGCTGAACTTCACATGGCTGGTGATTGCCCAGCCCCGACATTTGCAGAGATCTCTCTGCAGGGCCTCCCTGCATCGAGCGAGTCAACAGCTCCTCCCAGTTTGTATAATCTGTGAACTTGCTCAGTATCCCTTCCAATCCTGTATCCAAGTCAATTATAAGGATGTTTAAAGTGGGTCTGCAAGTGTGTGTGGAACTATGAAACCTGTGCCAAGGGCTGTGTAGGCATTTAAGATGTCTCCATGTGTGATGTTCTTTGAGTGGCCTGCACTCAGTGGTGCTGTGTGGCCCTGTGTGGGATGAGGAAGGCAGGCACCTGCCACAGTGGTGTGGGACCTGCTCTGAGGGCCAAAGACCTGTTGCCTGTAGGTTATTTTTGAGGCCCTGGAAGAAGTGTGTTGTTGGACAAGGATTTGAAGGCCAGTCTCACCTGCCCTAGGCTGGTGTTTTACCTATAGCCCCTTCTATGTTCTTTCACATGTGCAAGAAGCTGGGCATGTAAGCACAGGTCTCAGACATGGTTTGGTGTGAGCTGGTTTAGTAACTCCAGCACTGTCACACCTGGAAGCAGGGGACCAAAGAGAACCTTTATCTCACTTTCCTTCCTGGGACTTGGCTCTCCTCAGCAGGTGCTCCCTGCCAGGCTCTGCAGGGGCAGTAGGTGCATTTCACCTTCAGGTCCACTGATCCATCTGATGGGAAAAACACTCACCGTTTTCCTCAGAAAAGGGAGCAGTACTAGAGAGGGACTGCCAAAAAAGCATCACTGATGGGCTTGGGATTGCTGTCACTGGAGTAGCTGGGTGAAGACCACCTGGGCAGTGATGGACATCAGCCAGGTTTGTGGGAGAATTTTGTTTCCTATACTGCTGAAAGCCCAGTATTTTTGAGTATTAATTTCCTTTCTCTCTTTGGAGGGGGCAAAAGGGTGAAGTGTTATATATGGAAAAGGAGCATAATGAGGTTACTTTTCCCCCCAGGAGATCATGGTGACAAGTCCTTGAAGGACATGGAAGTTAAGTGCATGCCAAGAGAACCCAGGAGACCAGGTCTGGAAAAACCTAACCTGTATTCTTTTCTGGAGAAAGGGGAGAATGCAGGAAGAAAAGTCTTTTACATAGGAAGTAACAAATTAGCAGGAGCAGAAGATAGTCTGTAGGGAGGGAGGAAGCAGGGGGTGGGTGGCTGGTGCCTTTACAAGCTGCTCTGAACAAGGTGCCGAACTTCCTGGGAAGCTGTTTGGGGTTAGCCAGTTTTTGCAGCCGTGTAAAAGGATTTTACCCTTTCCCTGTGGGCAGTTCACGCTCTCCCTCATCGTCTGGCCAGTTTACATCGCTGGTTAATTGGGAGAAATAGCTCTCTCCTTAGCTTCCCCTCCAGAGTGGAAGTGGGAAACTGAAGCCCTCCCTTTCTTCTCGGGGCCGGGATCCTGGAGCCGTGGCTCAGGCTGAGTCCCTACAACCCTGGATGGAGAAGTAGTCGGGGACAAATGAGGAAGCGGTGGGTTGAGCAAAACCCTCGCGCTATAGAAATCTTTCTTCCAGAAGAGTGGGAAGGGGGTGGGGCACCAGCCACCCTTGCTGCAGTAGCAGCGTGTTTTCATTGTGATGCAAATCTCTTCATGTAATTTGGGTCACGTTCAAGTTCACCCAGTTCTTGTGGCTGGAACTGAAACCAGCACGTCTTCACTTTTGCTCACAGCTCTCGGTGCTCTCCTCTCTCACTCTCACGGTCCCGGGACTTGTTTTGCAACAAGGCTCCTGCATCTCTGGAGAGGTGCCGTTCCATGGAGCGCATCAGGGACCTCAGGGAGCCGGGATGTCACCACGCCCTTCTCCCCTCGCCTGTGGCTCTTCGGTGGGATGGACCAGGCACACACGGGCGTGCTCTGATGCTGTGAGGTTTTGGAGAGCGGTTTCGTTCAATCAGAGTTGCTCGCACAAACCTTGTAGGGCTGACACCCCGAGCAGCGCCTGCGAACACAGAGAGCAGCCCCGCAGCACCCGACTGCAATCGCCCAGACACTGGCCTGCACCCCGGTCCGGAGGGCTCTGAAAACGCTGCCTTTGCATCTGGGAAACACGATGTACAGATTTAAACAGGAAATTTACAGCCTTCTTGCACAAAACTTGACTTGTCCTCACCCCCTGCTCGGAATGAGCCTGTAAATGTTTAAGTCACCTCACTGTTATCCTGTGTGGGGTCTTTGTTCCTCGCCTCCCCTGCTTATGTTGACCTTCTCTTGCTGCACAGCCGGCATTAAATTCTGGGGCACAGGGCAAAGGCTGGGCTTGGTCACCTCTTCCCTGCCCCCCTTGGAAAGGCTGACTTTTGCTGCTGTCTGATGTGGATTAGTGGGGCTCCCCTCTAGTCCCGGGACCTGGGCAGTCACCTCAGTTGCTCTCTCCTAAACCTAATTCTGTTCTGCTTTGTCTGGAATATAATGCTCCCTGGAATTCATTTTAAATGCAGAGCAGGGTCAGGGGACAGCTTCAGGCACAGCTCTGGTGCTGTTAGGACTCGGGCTGTGCTGAAGGCACTTCAGGCCTGTTTTGTATGATTGGCTGTTAAAGTCACAGTGGTTTCCTGAGCCACCTGTTGGAAAATCACCTCCAGCAAGCTCGGCTCCCTGCAGCTGCTGCTGTCTCTCGTGGTACCCAGGGTCACAGGGTGGGCTCTGTGCATGGCTCCTCCTCCCGCCCACACCAGCTCAGACCTAAAAATCTCTGGTGCCCATCAGTGGAGGGTCCAGCCCTTGATACTTCTCTGTCCTGATCCTATTCCTTGTGCTTTCTGTCCCTGGCTCTGACTCAGCTGACAGGAACCTGCCCATGTTCAACACTCATCAAGCCATTTTGGTACACTGAGTGGGGACTGAGCATGGTGGAAAGGGCACAGATCTCAAAGTCCTGAGTTTCAAAATCACCTCTTGCTTTGAAGGATCTGATCCCTCTTTAGGCTCACACTCCTGTAAGGCAATCTGGTCTCCTTGCACTTCACTGCAGCTGCTTCTGGTGAGAAGTATGGCAGCTGCTCCACACTGCATAAGAGAACACTTTGGCAAAAGGGACCTAATGATTGTGCTTTGCTGCATCTGCAGAGGAAAATTAGGGAGAGGGAATGTAGTTATTGGAGTTTGGCCAGGACATTGGGATAAAACACCTGCACTTGTGCCGTGACATGATCATTTGCAGTAAAAGGAACGTGTACACAGTCAGTGTTAGATCACTCTCCTGGATGCATAGTCATGAGGAATGTCCTGCCCTCACCATCCATGGGGAATGGGGTTTTAATTCTTCATACATGACAATTGCGTGAGCACAACCATTTCCCTTAACTCATGGAAAGAGGTAGTGGTCCTCTCTAACTTCGTAGGGGCCATGGGGAAACTGCTGGTATGTTCCTCTGAAATAACTCTGGTTTCCTGGGCTTTTGTTTCATGTGTAATTAGAGAAATAAAGACAAAACCAGAATCTTGGATCTGCACAGCCTGAAACAGCAGGGACAGAGGAATAAGGGTTTTTTGTTAGGACTGTCTCTCTTCAACCCTACCCCAGCTGAGACCCTAAGAGGTGAGGGGCTGAGTTTGGGTTTTGAAGTGGTAATGCTCAACCTGCTCAAGTTCTAATGGATTTGGTGTGGGACGAGCTGGTGCCCTGGCCAACCTGAAATGGAAGTTATGAGAACAGCTTGTTTGGTTTCTCCGTTGATTTGTATCATCCCTAACCTGTAAGCAGTCCCAAACCCAACTGAGGTGAGAATTTTGCTTTGGTGACCATCTTTGATCCTTCACAGTTATTTTAAGATCCCTTAGAGATGAAGATAATAAGCTCATCACAGAGGAAAAAAAAAGTTGTGTTGTGTTTTGGCAGTGGCTAACCTGAGGGGGTGGTGAAATCTGTAACCTAGCTCATGCATATGACTCATATCAAAGTACAAATGATAAATTAATGTAGTTGATATTGATCACAAATTTGACATCCCTTTGATCAGCTTCAGGATTAGCTGTGCCTGACAGCATTCATTCTTGGAGCTGGACTCCTTCTCAAGGTGAACAATAGCATCAAATGATCTCTTATTAAAAAGAAAAAAAAGAAAAAAAAAAAAAAAAAGGAAAAACTCCTCCAGGCTCACTGCCATTCCTAAGAAAACAATCAGCTTGTTTGGGATGAACCATGGAACTGCTGTGAGAAGGAGCCACTGGCTTTTTTTCCGATGGAGGAGGAAGTGCTGTGTTTCTCAGAGAGCATGAGGAGCCTACAGATAGTGGCAGTAGCTCTTGGAAACAGCTCTGCTAGTTTTTTTCCCTAACAAATTCAGGAAAATGTAGGGGAATTTCCAAAGACAAGAGTTGTGGCTGTAAAGAATGGAGGAGTCTCCAGTCTCCAAACACAGTGATCCCCAAGAGAAATTGTGCTGTTTTCTTCCAGCTATTAGTGAGATAACTATTAACCACAACAAGAAGGTTAAGAGGAAGTTCTTATGATGAAATATTTATAAACAGGAAAACCCCCTGGACTGTGTTGTTAGTACCTACAAAAAAAAAAGCCTAATTCTGCTGGGGGGAGGTGAAAAGCATTCTTTAAACCAGGGAATGAACTTTCCATTCTTCCAGCTCTTGAGACCTTCAAGGGGGCATCAGGCAACCCCTCAGCCAGGGAGTTGGGCTGCAGGATCCCTGTCATGTGTGGACACATGGCTCCACTGCTCTGTGCTGTCAGCTCACAACTGGTTGATTTTATCTTTGTTCCCTCTTGGGGGAACTGTGTGTGATGCCCAGAACATCCCAGAGAGGCAAGAAGGCAAGTGTGGTTCTTCCACCTTTGCCTTGAAATGTTGAGCAATAGCAGCTTGGACCTTCAGCATTTCTTGGAAGCTGCTTTCAGTTTCCAGGACTGCTGGTTCTGGCTGATCTGCCACATATCTCCGAGGCACACATCTCCTGTGCTGTGTGTAAATCTGCAGCAACACATCCTAGATTCCTGTAAGCTCAGACATCCCCCTGCCCCCATTCGACTGAGAGAAACCCCGAGTTCCTTTTTTAGCTTCCTTTGTTGACCACAACTCACGTCAGCAGTGAAGTCCTGCCTGCCATGCTGCCTGCCAGCGTGTGTGCATATGGTCTGCAGAACATGAATGCACCAAACCACTTCACAGCATTGTTGTTTTCTTTTGCCTGGTTTTTTTTTCATTCTCTCGGTGGAAACTATTAAGGACCGAAAGCCTTTGCTAATAAAATTCACACAGCTGCTGTCGCTGCAGATGAAATCCTGACACCACAATAGGGATTTCGGGCCATGGCTGCCCCCCTTGCAGAGTGCACTGAAAGAGGACAATGCATTTCCAGAGCGTGGAAAGCCCTAGCAAAGACAGGTCACTGTGTGTCTGGCCACCAGACCTGTGAGGCTGCTCCCTGCAATCAATGCAGGTTGGCCATTTCCCCCCTCACCCCTGCCCTTCCCCCAGGCACAGCTTGGTTTGGTGAAGTCAGATGCCAATTCTGTCCTGAAGGTGCAGGATAATAGAGTTCACCCAGGGCTCACATTTGGCCTGTCAACAGCTGGCCATTTGTCTTCTCAGCTTCCAGTTGTCTGATAATGAGATATTGTAATGAGAGTGCTGACACTACACTGTGGTTCTGCTAAAGGCCAAAGGTAGGGGGCAAAATGAACTCTGTTATTGCTTTTCCCCTTGTCCTAAACAGAGTTGAAGGTGCTGCTTAAAGGACCCCAGCTAAATGAATTCTGAGGTCTGAGAGAGGCTCCATTGCAAGGAGGAATGGCCTGCTACAGAAATAACATTTTGTGATGGATCCAGCCATGCCAGGCTGGGTGGCCTTTGTAGGGTGGCAGACACCTCACATTGGGCAGGAGTGTTTAAAGGGCAGAAGAATGTTGAATTTCCATGGAGGTCTCTGTTTCTGAATTTCCCTCTCTTTTTCAGTACAAGCCAACACCTATCTATAGGTTTGTGGAGGACAAGCCACATCTGAACCAGAACCTTTTGGTGCAAATATAGCCTAAACAGCCACAACAGAAAATTGCTCTTATTCTGCCAGACTGCTCAAGCCATCAACACACAGACATAAGATTTCCAAGCCACAGGGCTTTCTGTTCTTGTGTGTGATAATTTGTGCCAATTGCAATAGGGGCTGCTGCTTGTAGTGAAAGAGTTGGGAGTGAAGGAGGGTCTTGATGGGAAAGAGAGCACTGCTGCCCTGTTTAAGGGCCAACAAGCTTTTACAGAGCCTTCCTGAACTTTGCTTCTCTATGCCTGTTGCCCCAAGTGTGAGAGGTATGGCTGAGCCATTGAGGCAGGGCTGGGTCCATCGCTTAGAGGGAAGGGGAAGGAAGAGTCTTTTAAAAAGTCCTGGCTGTTTGTGTTGTTAAAAAATAAATAACTCTAGGAAATAAACAAATTCCCTCCTTCTCCTCACTAGTGTTTCCCAATTACTTCAAAATCCTGTCCCTGAGCATTTTGCTGTGTTTGTTAGAAACCACATGTTTAGGAAGACGCTCCTGCTCGGGTTAAGGCTTCTGCTCCTGTGGCCCAGGAATGGGACGTGCCAGCTGTGGCATGTGGGGCTTGATCCTGCAGCTCTTGCTCACACAAAGGTCTCAGTCTTGCACCTGTGTGGGGCTGCAGTGCAAACCCTCGTCCCATTCAAGCACGATGTGAACCAGGCCTTGATCAATGCTCAGCCTTTCACTGGGTTTATGGGTGAAGGGGTAAAGGGAAAAGAGGACTAAGGGAAAAGAAGTATTCATTGACTTCAGGGAGAATAGGCCTGGCTTGACTGGAGACTACTTGTGAAGGTCATTACATGAGTGTGAGCTGGTCCCGTCAGTTCCTGTTGCCACCTTCCATCCGTAGTAAAAAAACCTCACCATGCAAGCAGCTGTTAGTTGCTTACTTATAAATAAGTTATATATGTTGGCCTGATTCAGTAAAACTGGCTATTCAGAATTACAGCTCTTCAAAGCTGTTGCCTTCAAGCTTGGCCCCCACCCATTGCTGATTTTTCCCTGGAGAAATGATCCATGTTTTCTTGTCTTTGTCTCTCTGCTCCGCCATCCTGCTCCAGCCTGGATGCAGGAGTCTTTCCTCCAGCCCCAGCTGGACCCAGAGCAGGTTAGAACCCATCCTGCTCATGCCCAGGCCCTGACAAACCCAGACATTTTGATTCCCAGGGGCCAGGTTCTGTTTTTCTGAGAGCAGAGGGCCACTCAACTCAAAACATCTGAGGTTTTGAGCCACCTCTCTAGGCCTCATTCTCCTGTTGAAGAAGAGGACAGAAGTTTGTTGCTCTTTCTTCTGAGGCTTTTACACATGAGCTTCAGGCTGCTGGCAAAGTGCTGTTTGGCTTCGTGCTAATCTGGCAGAGAGCAAGTCCCATATCTCTTATTTACAGCTGCACTCCTAATTAGTTAGCAGCAAAAATACATAATAAAATACACCTTGTACTCAGACGAGTACTGGCTAAAGCCAAGCTGAGACACAGGAAGGCAAAAAAGCCCCTCAAGACTCTGAGCCATGCTTAAGGTAAATCCACAGAATACAGAAAATTACCTCAACCCTGGGAAAAGAAGAAATTTTAAGGTGTTCTCTATGCAGAAAGCAGTGAAAGTAACAAATCAGAGCCAAGACTCAACTAATACTTATAATGTGCACATAATGAAGCCTCTGGATATTGAACAGGCTGGAGCTTGAATCTTTCCCACTGTGGCAATTCCTGCATAAAATATATAGTTGTGATGATGAATTCAGAGGATGTTTGCTTTTTAAAGTATTACTTTCAGATGAGATGTACAATTTTCCCCATGTTTAAAAATAAGTGTATGTGGTACACCCCCTTTGGTTTTACTGTTCTATCTCTTCTGCTGGGTGTTTGCTAGGAGGGCATAGAGAATGTAGAATGACCCAGGTGCCTGTGCATTTTAATCTCACACCTGTGTTTTACTTGGAGACTGACAGTAGGTCTGTGCTGGTAACATCCCAGACCTGTCCTATGGCTAGAGGTGTGCAACATCCACAGCCCAGAGCTGGGAGGATTCCTACCTGTTTCTACTAAATCAGCTTTCTGCCATCTTGCTTGCAGTGGCTTGGCTTTCAGGACATGTTAGACCTTGTTTTCTTGCCAGCATGAAGTGCCCTGTCATGCTTTATCCCAGAGCCTTCCTGGGAGGGGGTTCATGGAGGCTGTCAGACAGTCCTTCTGCCTTCAGGGACTTTGGCCTGTCTCTCCCTGGTGGATGAGGTGACACCTGGGCTTTTGGGGGCTCAAGCCTGGCTTTTCTCAGCCCCAGAAATCAAAGCAGTTTTGGATCAGCCTTAGCCAGTTTCCAAAATGGAAAATGGATGCAGTTGTCTCAGTCCTAGATGAGTGCTCAACCTACTTGACTGCTGTTGGCAGTGGCTTTCTTCTCCTCTCACTTTCTCCTCTCTTTCTCCATCCCTGTGATCTTGGTGGGTGTGGTGAAGGCTGTAACTCAGGGCTGTGAATCCCATCAGTCAGCAAACATTTGGAGTGTGCTGCCCTGCTTTGTGAATCTGGCCTGCCTCGATGAGTCCAGCTCACCAACTTAAGAATAAAGATCTTATTTCTTCCCAAGGCCCTGCAGAATGTTGTCTAAGAGTCCTTGGGATGTGGTGATATGTTGTGGTCTCTTTTTTATTTCAGTTAAAGAAAAAAAAATCTGTTTTATTCAAGTATTTTCCAAAGCACAAGAAAACAACCTTTTAAATTTCTTTTCAGTTCTCTGGTGTGCATGAGTGAGTAATGCTGAAAGAGAAGCTCAGGGCCAGTGCCGTGTCAGGTACTTGCCCTCAACATGAGTACTGCTTGTAGATGCTCCTCATTGCTGTCAAAAAGATATATCTCCCTTTGCTGGTGAGCCAGAAATAATATTTAAAAGTCTTCTGCTGGCTGTATTTTTCCTGTACCCGTTAAATGGAAGGATTACCTTTTCATTAAAAGACACTTTCTATGTGTCTTGGGGGATGTCTTTTCCAGTGCAGAAGGCAGCAGTGGTGCCAAACCAGAGTCAGACCACACACTTGTGTCTGCCTTCTTCTGACCCCAACCTGCTATGTCAGATGAATAAACATCAGCCTCAGGGGGAATCCAGTGCACCAACTTCCCCGTTTTTTAAGTTGTGAGGAAAAAAAAAAAGAAGAGGTTTCTCTGTGAGACATCTGATGAAATTAGCTGTGTCAAGATGAGCAGAAATGCTGCTTCCTCTGTTCCTCTTCGAGGCTTAGCAGTTGCTGTGATTAGGGCAGAGCTTTTGCCCCTGATCTGGAGGAGTGTAGCTATGAACACTTCCATAAACAAGGCAAAGGAACGTGTGATTCCCTTTCCTCCAGGTGAGTCCCAAGGGAGCAGGTGTGCTGGGAGCATGAGGAGGTCTGTGGGGGGAAAAATCCCCCCCAAACAATCACAGAGGAAAAATATGTGGAAAAATTAGAAAGTGAACAGGAGGTTAATTAAATAACAGACTGTTAGAAAAACAGAAAATCCCAAAGCAATTGGTGTGTTTTTATCTCCTTTATGACAGTGATGGTGGTATCTATCCTTTTCCTCTCCACACCAGTGTGGCCCTTCTCTGAGAGCTTCAGTGACAGGCGTCACATTTGGGACAAAAATACAGCCATCAAAAAGAAGGTCCAGAAATAACCTCTGCAGACTATAAGATTTCAGAAGGAAAGGAGAAAAGACCAGTCAGGGGAATCAGGCTTGGCTTGGCTGGGCCACCTAGGGAAGACATGCATCTCCCAGTCCAGGCCTGCCTCCAGAAAGAGGGATGAAAAAGGTGCAGACCTGATGCACCATCCCATGGAGTGATGGCTCCTCCTAACAGGGCTGTTCCTCGCAAGGCTTGGCTTTCCCCACTGGAGAAGCAGCAGCAGCTGGGCAAAGGCATTTCTGCCTTTTGTGAGCCTGGGACAGGGCTCGGCACTGAAACCCTTGTCTTGTGGTTGGGTGGTGACGTGGTGTTGATTAGAAAGGGGAGGCTTTCAGGAAGGTGTTAAAAAAATTAATAAAAAATTGAGAAAAACCCTGGTGGGAAAGGTTGCAGGAAGAAGCAGAGGCTTCCCTTAGTTTAAGGCATGTGAGAACCTTTACTCTGCACAGCCCCTGGACTGACCACAGGACATGGCCTCTCCTGCAGTGCAGTGGGTCTGTCCTTCTCAGAGACCCTCCCAAACTCTCCCTGCCCTCCTGTAGGGCACCAGTGATGCACAGAGAGTCTTCTGCATGGTTTTGGCCACTCTCCTTTCTGCAGTTTTCCCTTGGGGCTCTCCTTTTGATGACTGCTACCAGCACCACCTCCCCTCTCTCTTTGCAGGAAGGTCTGTAGCCAAGCCAGAAGTGTCTGCAAGCCAACAGCTCATTGTCCCTCTCTTCTACCCTAGGATTTGGAGGCTGAGCTGGGACATCTCCCAGCTAGAGGGTTTGCACAGATCCACGGTGCTGGCACAAGCTCCATCAGCCACCGTGCTGTCTTCCTAACCCTTTCCAAATCAGATAATGTCCTGAGGCTTGGAAATCTGAGTCCAAGCCATTGGTTATTGAAAACTGTTTCTGCTACAGCTGCTTCCCATCCCTGCTTCCCTCCCCTTCCCCAGTCTTTTATTTCTCCTTCCTGGCATGGCTTAGGTGGGCATGCATGACTTACGAGTTTTAATTTCCTGTGGGAAACATTTCTCATGGCCTGCAGGTAGGTGCTTTTTTTCCACCCTCCCCTGCCTCCCCCATTAAGCTTTTCCTTAGCTTTAAAGCTTTTCTGTGTCCCTAAACTGCCTCTTTTAAGATCCCAAGCCCCTTTGGATCTCATTTACTCCAGGATGTTACTTGACTGGTTTCAGTGGTGTTAGTGCTCATTCACATACTGGATAAATGAGGGAAAAACCTTTTTCCTTGGTAAGTGTGAAACAGTCTGTCCATGTTGATATTTGCAGCTGGAAAACTTTCAGTGTCAGTGCATTCTTGCACACAGCATTTAATGGTCTGTCAGGTATGGGAGACTCTAGATGGGGGGAGGAAGGTGAAATGAAAACTTCTAAATTCCATGCTTACCAAAGGGGCAAGGGATGGACATGTGGGTGTGGGCGTGTGCTCTGCA
Organism: Hylia prasina; assembly: GCA_013397195.1. Lineage (NCBI taxonomy): Eukaryota > Metazoa > Chordata > Aves > Passeriformes > Sylviidae > Hylia > Hylia prasina. Next base: position 287,495 of record VYXD01015339.1, read on the forward strand.
TGTTTGTGTATCCCAGTGCCTAAATTGGTGTATGGCTATCTGTACACACATAGAGGCACATAACGAAATGCATACACATAGCCTGAGCTTTGAAATGCCTCTCTTCCCACCCAAATTTTTCCATCTGGGATCCCAAAAGATACTCCTTTTTCATTTCACTCCCACCCACAGATTCCCTTGGCCTTTATTATGATGTAGGGTTGCTCTTCATAGAATCATCCTTCCCCAGGACTCTCATGACCCACAGGGCATTTAACCATCACTTGCAAAGAGACTCATGGCCAACAAGTGTCCTGCTGTTCCTGGGGTCCCTCCCAGCAGCCAGAGAGCTGAGCATGGAGGTTCTCTGGGGTCTTGGTCTGCCCACCAGAGCCTGAGACTGCCCCAGCTGTGCTGACTGATTCCCTGAGCTCACCTCAGCACTGTGGGGAAAAGCTGTGCCAGGTCTGTGCCACAGCCTGCTCTGCTTGGGAGTGGCAGAGAGGAAATCACAGCCCAGGAAGGAGCTCTGGCAACCTGCAGGTTTGGGAGAGTCCAGTGGGGCAGCTGCTGAGGTGGGAATGGCAACCTGATTCACTCTTTCNCCCTCATCCTGACAGCCTATATATTTAGCTGGTCTTTTTAAAGAACATTTTGGAAATACCTGACCTAGACTGAGTAAAAGGCTTGACTGGCGAAGCACAGAACTCGGTGCTTTGCATTGGGAGGAAATTCAGAGGTTTTGCTGAAAACTGAAGCTTTTTTCTCTCCAGTCCTTCCTCGCTCATTTATTAGCTGCCTCTGGCTTGGGTACCTGCATAGCCCCACGTAGCATTGCACAGATGCTCTCCTTGCTCAGCAGCCCCATAAAATCCTGATTTTCAAATGAGCCGAGTGTCTGAGCAGGTTCCACTGGCTTCACCTTATTATCACAGGGCTCCTGCACCAACCCACCAACATCAAAGACCCCGTGCAGATTCACAGCAGATAAAAGCCTGGCCCAGCCCTCGTGGGATACACCCATTCCCTGCCCACGTAATGCTTCTTTCCCACCTGGCTGTGGGGTGGGAGGAAGGGTGGGACCACGGCTCATCGGGGCAGCCTCTGCCCCCAGTGCCTCTCTCCTGGAGGCACCCACAGCCCCAAGTGCTGCCTTTGCCCCGGCTCTGGCAGTGCCCTCCCTGGCAACAAATGCCACACACAGCAGACAGGCACAGCGGGGTCTTTTCCTGTATGCACACAGTGCACTTTTTCAAGGACTATTTGGACAGTAGCATTTGCCTACAGATTTGTGGGAATCCAGCGTGAAGTGTCTGAAATCCTCTTTGTTTACGCCCATTTTTTAACCTGTGGGTTGGAAAATTCCCAGTCCCTGTCTGCCTTGCATCCTTCCCATCTTCGAGGGCAAGGCAACTTGTTCTGGACTGCAGTTGGTTTGGGCAAGACTGAGAGCTTTGCTCTCCTTTGCTGGGCACAGGGCTTGCCTGGATGCAACCTCCTGATTTTATTGAAGTGAATCGCTTTTAAAATCCTGGATTCCACTGGGTTTCCTGTGAAATTAAATCCTGAAAGGAGGAGGCACCTTTTCAAAAAAAGGTCCTGCTGTCAGCAAAATGCAGCTCGGAATAGTGGGGCAGCATCCCTGTGTGGTGTAACAGGCTGCCTACAGGCTGGAAAGGGATGAGTTTGCACAGCTTAGCTTATATAAATTGAGCAGCAAGTGCCAGCAAACTGCAGCCATACGAGAGAGCTCAAAAGGTTTGAAGTGTTACAGAACAAAGCTACTTTTATGATTTATACACTTGCCAGACAACCATCAAATTCTTTGCTGAAACTGGAGCTTCCCTGGTAGCATCACGAGGGCTGGCCAGCCTGTGAGGAATTCTTGGCATCGGAGCAGCTGTCCCAGAGTGGTACAAAGGGCTTTGCCAGTGTGAGATGGAGCTATCAATAGGATGTCTATCAGGGCAGGCAACAAATGGGCGGCTGATCTTGGCTTCCTCTGCCTCTCCGGCCCCAGAGAGTGTGATAGACAGTGGTAACAACCCCCAGACAACTGTCACAACATTTCTGTGCAAGGTGTGGGAGCCCCTGAGCAGCCCTGTGGCCCATGAGGAGCTCTGAGGGCAGAGCTGAAGGGCTGGAGCACAGGGAGAAGAAGCCTGCGGGGTGTGATGCCCCTGTGCAGACAGGCTTTGGTCTGCCCCTGGGGCCCAGTGTGCTCAGGGAGTGGGCAGCAGCTGTCCCTGTGGGAGAGGACACTCCTGGGCCTTCTTGTGGTCCCCCAGGAGTGTCCAAGGAAATGGCCTGGAAGTCAGGCTTATGCAGGATTTTATTCATGAGGAGAAGCATGCCAGGCTCACAGCTTTGCAGTGTTTCTGAGCTCCTGCATTCCTGGTGAGGGACATCTCAGCTGTGACCTTTCTGAAGGACTGTTCTCTCTTGTATAAAATGGAGGTGATAGCCATTACTTTATAGCCATATGAAGCCTTTTTTTAATAGGGACAACAGGAAGGGTGAGGACTCCTGAAATTTTGTGAGTTGAGTGAACTTTGGTGACTGTACCCACCTGGGTGTATGGCTTCATGAACATGCCTCGTGCCCTCTTCTTACCCCCTGAAGAGGGGTAAGAAACACTGGTTAGAGCCTTCAGCCCAAGGTCTCTTTGCTAACGCTAAGCTTGTATGCATTGAGACGTTATTTATTTAGAGAACAGCTCTTATTGCTGCTGTTTTGCCAGAAAACATCCTCTGGTTTCCACTGGCCTCTGCCCCTGCAGCATTAGAGATTATTTTCCACTTTTGTTTGCTCTCATTAACGCTTCCAGCAGAAGTCTGTGGGCACTAAGCGAGGAGACAGGGCACAAAACCAATGGCAGACAGGCAGAAGGATGTGGCATGTGAAAGCCCTGCAGGAATGTCTTTGAATACCACCATAGGAAAGGGTTTGGAGGTTTTGCAGTGGTTGTAATGTTTGCAGCCGTGGTGGGGCTGTCCCATTAGAACTGTGTCCCATTAGACTGCTTGGATGAAGGGATTTCGCCTCAAGAGCTGTGTCTGCTCAAAAGATTTTACAGGGCTGACAGTATCCAGGGATCTCCTGTACCCAACAAACTGTCACTGGAGAGCACCAGACAAGTGCACAAAATAAATAGCTGATTTTACTTTGGGCATGGATCATGGTAAGCCTGGCCAGCTCCTTCCTCTGGCTTCTTCTTAGAAAGTGCATGTCATCTGGGATGTCTATACCAGCTGGAATGACTCATTTTGCAGGAGTGTAATGGTGGTGGTGCTCTGTTGTGAGCAGGGGCAGGGGGAAACCCATGCCAGAACAGAAACATATCAGGTTTTTCTGGAACCAGGGGGAGTGGGGGACTGGTCCCATTTAAATAACAGATTTTGGCTCAGGCTCCCAGTGCACCTATTTTTTTAGGGTGAGGCAAAGAGGGAGGCCAGTTAACGCATGGTGAAAGAACTGGTCCTTCCTGTTGGGAGCTGTTGGTTTTGTCCTGCTTACCCTGTTTATTTGCATGCAGCTGACTTGTCTTCTTCTCGGCTTTCTCTTCACCCAGCTAATGCAGACTGGCCATCTCTTCCATTTAAACAGAATCCAGCAGTATTTTGATGCCAGGGAAAATATCAAAATGTTGCTCTGAAAGCCACAAAGAATTCAATTATTTCCTGGAGACGATATGGAGCCTATTGAATTGCAAGTGATGGTTATCATCTCTCACTTATGGAAGAAAAGGCTGAGAGTGAGTGGAATGGAAATCATTGTGCAGGCAGCTTTTGCCTATGGAGGTCACCCAGCTCAGCTGGTAAAATTAGGTTAAGCATGGAGTGCAGGAAGAGAAAAGGGGGACTGAAAAACTTGGCACTTTCTTATCGTTATCTCTTCTGGTCTGCACTGGGTCTGGGCTCCAGGGATTGATGACAGTAAAATGGGAACATGCTCAGCTCTGATAGCAGGAGAGGCAGGGATGTTTTCAGGAGTCCTCCCCGCTGCTCCTCTTGGAAACCAGCAGATCCCAGTAGGGCAGAATTGCAGGAATGAGAGGGAGCTCATTGCCTGTCTGAATGTTTTATTGGGTGGAGGAGAAATGCTGTTCTAGGAGAGCAAAAGAGGAGAACCCTAAGAAGTCATTTTTTGGCCACTGTTTTGTAGCCCACTTGCCTATTTTCTGTAAGAACTGTCATTTTCTGAAGATGGAAAACAGGAGATGTGTCAAGAGACTATCAGGGAACTGGTTCACGTAGCTGTGCCTGGTAGTAAACAGGAGGCATGTGGGAGCATGTGTGCATAATGCCTGTTGTACAGGACTGTCTTTGTGTGGGATTTCAAAATAGTTCTGAGACTTAATTGTGGTAGGAAACAAGTAATATTCAGTGTGTGGTGTGAAGGAGCTGGGAGAAAGTGCAATCTGCTCTTTGAGACAACCTCCCTAGCAAAGGCTATTGCAGTTGTTTCACCAGTTAAAGCACCTGCATTTTGGCTATTCAGTGACAAGAAACTCAGGTTTTATATATGGGCTTTGTAGACTCAGCCAAAAAAAGGCATTTGTTAGGTAGCCCAGTAACGGAGTCTGGTACAAAGAGATCGTAGCTTCCACAAAGAAGCTCAGATAAGCAACAGCTGATTCCAAAAGCATTGCCTGAGATATAGCCCTTAATCCTATTATGGCAGGCAGTGGTCTCTCCAGGTCTCTTTCAGTTTGCTGCTGTTTTGTGTTTTAAACAGGCAGGATTTTTAGTTTGCTGCATGGGAAGATTTTTTTTTAAGGAAAGAGGAGGAAAACAGACTCACATGGCGCGTAGGTACTTCTGTATTGTGAGAACTGTTGTGGTCACAGCAAGGTTAAGGAGAAAGAAGAAGGTTCCTTTGTGTGCCAATAGGTGGGGATTGGAGCTCAGTTTTCAAATTAAGAGTTACTAAGGAGAGAAAGCAATACCCTGATAAAGAGTCCAATATGGTGGGAGAGCCCACAAACAAGAGGCGCTATCTTGGATCGGCCTTATGGAGTTGTTCCTGCAGAGGAATGTGTGCAGGGATAGAAAACATGGCTTGCCTCTGCTCCCGGTGTGACACCGAGGGCCAGGGAACTGCCCAGAGCACTGTCCTGGCCAGAGGGGTGAGGCACTGATGCCAAAAAGGCTGCTTGTCACTTTCCTTCTATCCCTCTTAGCGTGGCCCCAGTGCAGCGGGGGAGCCCTTGGCTTTACTGCTCAGAAACCAGCAGCAGGAGGTAATCCTGGGGATCCAGGAACATGCCCAGGCTCTCTGCTCCCACAGCTGACTCTGCTGGATGCACATGCTCCTCTGTCTTGGAGGTTTACAGCATGAGATCCTGAACTGCAGCTCTAAGCACAAGTTCTCCTCTCCAGTCAGATCCAGTCCTGTGGGTGTTCTGGTGTGAGAGCCCCATGAGAGCCTGGAGCTGCAGTGTGGATTGCTAGTGGCAGTTTAGGCTTAGGATGTACCTTTCAGCATTTTGTTTCTCACCAAACAAAGTGGGGCATTTTGTGATTGTGGAGATGTCCATTCATTGTTTGTCTTCCTCCTTCGAGGCTTAATACAGCAAACTCTGAAAATGTATCAGCTGGTCCTCCCACTGCCTACCTCCCTACCCTCACTTCCTCCAGCTATTTGCTTTGAGTTATTTGCTCAGGATTTGTTTTCCCTCTGATTTTACAAGTTTGCCTTGCACAGCAAAAAAAACGGTATTTTGTTCTCTCTGGTATTTGGCAGGAAAGCAAAAAGAACACAAAGAAGAAAAGGATAATAATTGTTTTTTTCCTGATGATTTAGCACACAAGAGTTCTTTTTAGTGCTACTGTTGCTGCTGTGTTAAAGCATCTTCTTTTCTTAGGCATGCCAAGAGCTACTGCAGAAAGAAGAAAACTGGGTGTCTCAACTCTGCTTTGCTGGGCTGGCAGTGGGCTCTGAGCTGAGACCTGCCCATCCTCCTGGTGCTCACTTGCAAGGCTCCCTCACATGTTATTTTGATCCAGGTGATGGAATTTGACAGAGCAGCTTTTGTGCAGGGATTTGCAAAGCTCATCCCTGTGCTGTTCTCCTCCAGTGGAAGTGTGGAAGTCAAAACAGGTGTGCTGGAGCCACTGTGCTCATTGCACTTTTTT